>WBMY01009452.1:776406-789626 GCA_013397315.1 Donacobius atricapilla
TGAAGGAGGACTGCGAGGAGCTGCTGGGCGCCTTCCTGCAGGCGGACACCGTCCGCTTCGAGCGCTTCGCCGAGCTCTGGCGGGAGCGCCGCTTCCACACCGTCTTCTAGTGAGTGAGGGAGGGAAGGAGGGAGGGAGGGAGGGAGGGAAGGGCTCCTGGCCGCCCCTCAGGCCAAGCCGCGCCTGCCCGTCGCCTTCCCCTCTCCTGCCCTTCGCCTGCCCCTCTCCTTCCCCTCTCCTGCCCCTCGCCAGGCCCGCAGCCGCCTCAGCTTCCCCCGAGGTGCGGCCAGCCTTGAAGGGGGTGCGGGTGAGCCGTGTGCCCCCCTCAGGCCTGGCTCAAGGAGAAGGTTGCCCGCCTGGGCTCTAAAGAAAGCAGAGCATCGATCCTTCTGTAACGACGGAAAAGAGTTTCAAATTCAGTGTATTTCGTGCATTAGGAATGTGTGTGTTTTGAGCAATCCTCGTGAGGTTTAAGAGTGCCAGCGCAGGGCATCGCATGTTTCAGTGAATATCTTGAGTTGGAAAGAACCACATGGATCATGAAGTCCAGCTCCTGGCCCTGCACTCCAAGGATCATACCCTGTGCCTGAGAACCTTGTCCAAACTCTTGTCGAACTCTGTCAGGTTGGGATTCTTGGGGTTGTCCTCTGCAGGGCCAGTAGTTGCACTCAGTGGTGCTTGTGGGTCCCTTCCAGCTGAGGACATTCAATGATCCTATATTTTTAAAACATCTGAAGCTTGTTTCTGCATTATGATTTTTCCAAAGCTTGGAGTTTTATATTTACCTGCTTTAACATGATGCATTTTTTTGTTTATTTGTTTGTTTTAGTGGTAGAATGAGAGCTTTGCAGAGGAATAAGATCACAAAGGGGACTCTACATCTGGCCCAGCAGTACTTCTTGCCCCCCTACTCCTTTCAGATCCGAGTTGGTGCTCTGTACCTTCTGTATGGGCTCTATAATGCCCAACTTTGTCAGCCAAAACAAAAGGTAATTGTTCCTTGAGGTTTTATTCTCGGGATATACTAGACATAAGATATGTGGTACACTGCTGTCTGCTTTGTCATCACAAATGGTTAGGGCATTTCCTCTTGCTTTCTTAAAATAAAAATCCTTAAAGCCAGAGTGGAAGCTATTGGAAAAGGCAGGGACAGAGGATGTGTTCATCAGCTGTAGGGTGAACCCCATTACAGCCCGAGTTGCTCTTTAGAATTCCAACAGAATGGAGACTAACTAAATTATTTCCATGTCCCGTTAACCAGAAAAGGAATTCATAAATAGGTTGAGAGGGTGTGTGCCTGAATGACACCTTTTTTGCGGCTTTTAGGATAGGAGACCATTATCTAAAGGAATTACAAGCTCAGTGTGAGGAGAGGAGGTTTGCTTAGGAACTTTGTGATACATGTTGTGTGCACGTGCAAGATTGAGTCCAAATCCTTTAAATAACAAACCGAATTTGGAGTGGTCTACAATGATGCCATGATGTCTCATATTTTGACCTCAGAGAAATCAGTAACTTTTTATGAAGATGAATTTAGGCAGTTTTAAAGCCGCTGCTGGATAGCAGCTGTAAGAGGGTACACGAGTTATCAAGAAAGTTTAACAGAGAGAAAGTGAAGTGGGCAGAGTGGATATGACAGGAGAGAAAGGAAGAAATAAGGGAAAGAGAACATTTATGAGGATTTCAGTGACATACACAGTGATATGAGTATTGTTTCCTAATTATTAGCAAAGGGGAATGTCCTGGGTGCAGACTATTTTTCACACACTTCAGAATGTGAAGAATGAATGTTTTCAAATGTCAGAAAGGACTTGTGTTCCACATGACTGTCAAAGAAAATATAATAATTTTATGTGTATAAAATGATGGTAGTAATAACAAATGTTACAGTGGGATCCTTTCTGCAGCTCTGGACAGCCAGATACTGTCTGTAGTCAGATCACAGTAGCCAGCTCAGTTCATTTTCATGGTTGAAATATTAGTTTAACCGTATGTAACTCTTGTTGCAGATCAGAATTGCACTCAAGGATTGGCCTGAAATCCGGAAATTTGAGCACGATCTGCTTGACTCCGAGCATTATGATGCAGCCTATATCCTTAGGAGACTGCGACTTGCCAGAGCCTTCCATTTCACAGCCATGCCAAAGCTAGTGAGTTCTTACATTAATGACTGACATTTTTAAATAAAATACCCCCATCTTTCAATGTCTGACAGTTCAATACCTCTCGTGGTTAGCTCAGCCTTGAGGCTGGGTTAAAATGCAATATGTGTGGCTTTACATGGGTAGGTGATAAAGAGCCTAGAGGATGTTTGAATGCTTCTCACCTGAAAATATTTTTTCAGTATCTAATGTTCCTAATAGATTTGAGATGTCTGACCAGTTGGGGAAATTAGTCTGGGTGCTGGATTAAATTCTTAACTAGAGAATAATTTGTGAAAAGTGCAGGCTCTGAGCGTGTGAGAGCAAAGCTGTTGTTGGTGAGATGGTTTTATGCCTTTCAGTACCTCCCATCTCCTGAGTGATGGATGTGCAGTAGGAATTCTCAAGGGGATGTGTCATTTGAAGCTTTCTTTTAGGTTACAAACACTGCCTCTTGTTTTAGCTGACCTACAGAACTAAGAAGAAGATTGAGGAAAATTACTTTAAAGAAGAATTTAGGGACCCGTGTAACAGAGTGAACAGCCTCATCACTAATGATGTATTGGAGGTACAGTAACCTTTAAACTACAGTTAATCAATGGGATTTGTTTTGTTTTAATTTCTGTGTTGTCCAGGAGCCGTAACTTTTCTAACCAACAGAGTCTTGTCCTTTGTCAGTCTCTTGTGGAATGCAGACTAAGGTAATTTTACCCGACACTCAGAAATGTGGCATTTACTTTGGAAGAATTGTGGTACCTTTTTCAATACTGAAATATGCTGTAATGTTTTGTGGTTTTGCCTCAGTAGGATGTTAAAGGGTGTAAATGGTTAATTGTCACTCAGAGAAAAATGGAAAATGGAGGGAAGCATGTTTGTTTTGATATGTCTGCAGGTTGCAGCTGGAGAATTGGTACTTGTGGTAATACAGATTTACTTATCTGCAAGTTTATAGCCTTCTCTCACCTTTATTTCTCCCTTCAAACCTTGGGGTTTTTTTGTTATATGATGTATTTCATAAAAACACGAGTAATCCAAGCCAGGTAAAGATTCTTATATCCCTCAGTGGTAGAACTATCTTTCCAGGTTTTTTCATTTACTGCTGGCAAATGTGAATCAATGAGGTTGACTGCAGTGATACAGAAATCTGTGAAGTAAAATGTTTCCTCTAAAGAGATGAAAATAAAGCACAGTATGAGAAAGAACCCTGTGTGAACAGTGGCCCTGAATAACCTTCTTAGTTGAAATAATACAAGATACTCTTTCTTCCTTAGCTTATTTGATGGGTCAGTCCTGGTTAGCAGAATTTCTTGGCTCTCAAACTCAAATACTTTAACCACAATCAGTTAGTTTCTAACATCCCTCCTGGTCCAGTGGTCTCCTTAGAATGGTTTCTGTAACCTTGGGTTTGTATGTTGCGGACTAATGTTGCTTTACTGCTGGAATCTTCTTTTTCCTGAAAGACACTTTTTTTTTTCAATAATTTCAGGAACTGATGAATATTCACAACCACTATCAGAGAATGAAGTGTGTCATTTCAGCTGACAAATCCCAGCCAGACAAGGCCCTGAGCTTGATAAAAGATGACTTTGTGGTTAATCTCAAAGACATAACCTTGGAACATCAGGAATGGGAGCAGAACAGAGTGGTAGGTACTACCAACCACTGTGCTGTGGTGACTCAGGAGGTTGGATGAATGTGTAAGAACTGGATTTCTTGGTGTGATTGCCTCTGAGCTGGTAAGTCTCAGACTGAAGGAGAAGGAAATGTGACACTGAAGGCATGGTAGGTGTGAAAGCTGAGGCAGGGATGTGGTCTGGAAGAAAGGACTTGTGGGTGGTCTTGCCTCTGGGATACCACCACTGACTGCTGAGAGGGAAGCCCTGGAGGTCTGACCTCATGGAATAGTTCCTGGATCACACATTCCTGGATCAAAGAAAGGCCACAGTGTAAGGTGCATGTAGAAAACTTGTCTTGTTTTTTACAGTTCTTGGATTTTAGCTGTCTTGTATATGACAGATGTTTAAAGAAAAATGCTTTTTTTCCCCACAGAAATTACTCCGAAGTGTCAAAGAAACTGGTGAAACAGAAAACAAAAAGAACGAAGAGACTTTGCTAAAATCAGAGGTAAGGAAACTGAACTACTTTACTGTGTTGCAGAGGCAACTGTTAATTTTTTGACTTCAGATCTCAGGCTAAGCAGTGTAGGTCAAAGTCTGATAGTGTCAGAATAAATTCCAGAGACAGCTGGTGGGGCTGGTTGCTGATTTTGTTTTTAACTCACATTGTTTCATCATGAGCTGTGAGCATTTACTGCTGCGACAGCTCTTAGATGATCCCAATAAAAAGCCTCTCTCAGGTGAGGAGGGAAAAGAGCTGCATTTTCTTGGCCAAATTCCTTTACACTTCCTCCTGGAGTCTCAAGGCAATATTAATTTTTTATGTTACACAATTGTCTCATGTTGTACTTGTCTGCTTATTTCGACTTTGAATTTAAGGAAGATGTGAAGTCTCAAATTTGATTTTTCTCCTCCTGGGCTTTGTAACAGTGAAGGCAACCAAAATTATGCTCTGTATTTTAATGAAATTTGAACTTTTTTTTCCCTTGAAGTACCATTTTGGTGGCACTGAAATGACGTAGAACCAATTATAGAGTTACAGCTGTAGTGAGATATTGCTCAAGTGGTTGCCTGATGTAATATCTCAGTACTGCTATAATAGAATAAGAATCTTTTCTGACTGGACTCTTGTTTCTTTACAGGGCTCTGAAAGAGCAAATGCCCTGGCCAGAATCAAATACAGGTCTTATTCTGCAGCTATTGAGGTGGGTATGAAAATTGATAATGGGGGTGTATTTATTTTTCAAGAACAGTTTTAAGTACCAGTTTACTGTAAATGTTGGGTCAAAAAGGAATGAGTTAAAACTGCACTCAGTAATTCAGTTTTTGAGTGTTCTAGTTTTCATAACACAGCAGGGAAACCCAAAGCTTTTATTCTTGTTAGATTTATGGAACAATGCGGATTAGACCCATGCTTGGGGGATTTTAATTTACAAGGTATCTTTTAATGTGTATGCTCTGTTTAAGTAGATTTTAAGAAGAATGTATAAATTAAGAGAAATTTAAAGAAGTAAGGTATAAAAATACCTGAGAGTTTAATTGTTCAGATTCCTCGGGTCCTTGATACTGGAATCTTGGAAGATGCCTGTGAAAATGGGACTTAGGAGTTTAAAGTCAGTTGCAAGTTCTTGGAAACTTTGTTTCAATAGCTTTTCCCTTAAAAAAATATTGTTGGTTTGTCTTTTTCTTAGCACTCCTATGAGAAGCATCTCAACTTTCTCTGTTTATTAAAATCTCACGTTGAAAAACATGTCATTAAATGAAACAGAGCTCTGGATTTTATAACAGTCCCCTGTTTTCTAGGCACTTAAGCAAAATATGATGATAAGGAGGCTTTACAGAGCAGCAGTTTCTGGAAGTGTTTCTTTTGTGTAGGGGGATACAGCATGGTGTGGGTTGGGAATTAATGAATGTTTCATTGTCTGCATGTGCTGTTATACACCATTAAATCATAGAAGGGCATTGTCCTGTTTTGGACAACGAAAAACTGAAGAACGGCAGCTAGTGGGAATCCTCCCTCCCTCTTTCCCCTTCCATCCCTTTTCCACCCTGACATCAACATCAAGTCGATGCTTTGGTCCCTGCTGGCTGGTCAAGTGACCCGCAGCAAGATCTGGTGTAGAAGTTCAGCTTCTTTTGTGTCATTCAGGTTTCCAAATCCAGGAGACACCGTCAAGTGCAGTTAGAATCCTCTCAGTCAGGATCCAGTCATGGGAAGTCTCCGAGTCGAAGTAAGAAAACCAGCAGGGGACCGCAGCCAGCAAGGGGAAGAGGTTCTTCAGGAGGTAGAGGTACTTCTCCATTGCATCCATGAACCTGGGGGGATTGCAAAGGTTTATCCATTGCTTTGCTAGCTGGGTTAAATTTTGCTGGTAATCGGTGGGAAATTACATTTCCTGAGGAAATTCTCTTTCTGATACCCAGCTTTTCAAATGATAGAAGTTGCTCTGCTGTCTAAATTTTTTGTTTGCTCCTTATTTGTTATAGGTCAAATGAATCTAAAACAGCAAAATGGTTTTGAATTGTCTTTATTTTTTGAATTCTCTTTATTTTGAAGATGGGGATTTAATTTCAAAGTTCCAAACTCTGTTTTCAGACTTGCTTAGCCTCTGCTAGGGAAAAAAAGTTACTGAGGAAATAGATTGCTCTTCAGAGATGAGCATTAGGCAGTGTTGCCTTTGCTTGGCTGTAAAAGAGTAGATGAAGTGTTTTGGAGCAGTAAGGGCATTTTGAATTATTGAACTGAGTTGGTGATTAATTTGCTTTAAATTGGTCATGTTAATTACTTGTTATTGAAGGTTTCTTAGTGAGCAATATTGAAGGTACTGTGAAAAGTAGATTTGTCTACAACATTTGACAGCATCTCAGGAAAGCAGCACTGAACAAGCTTTTAACTACTGAATGAAGGATAAAGAAGCAAAAAAAAAGCTGACAGTTTTTCCTCAAAATCTGTGTGCAGGTGAAATGCAAGTGGCAAATGAAACCATAACTCAGCATATCGGGATGCCAATAATCACAGAAGAGGACTCAGATGAAGGAGGTACAACGATTGGAATTCCAGCAAACCAGTGACTTGTTTTTAAATATCCCTCTGCTGTGTTTTTCTGAAACTAAAGCTGATACTTTGGATCATGTCTTGCTGCCTTGCAAAAGCTGGATTTGGGTTCAGCCTGAAAATTGTTACAGAAATTGAAAACTTTGGAACGCCATGGCAAAATCATGACAGTAATTTTTTTCTACACGGATTGCATCGTCGTAGTGTGTTCAGAGTTAAAACCGGCCCAGTTCAAAGGAGTTTCATTCTTCTGTAACAGAGAAGTTCCATTGTGTAGGGAAAAGTGNATAACACAAGTTTGTCTTGAGGAGTTCCATTGTGTAGGGAAAAGTGATTTCTTTGGTCAGTCACCCACTTACAGAAGATGCCTGCTCTGGGAACTCTGGGAACTTAGGAAAGAACAGCCCTTGTTGCCCCAACTTTACTGAGGGGAGGGGAGGTTCCTCTCTTAGTATCAGCTGGGCAGTGTTTCATGGATTGAGCTCCAGTACAGCAATAGCATCCTCTGCTGTGCTGGAAGTTACCTGACATTGTTGGGGGAGGGCTCTGGGATCTGCGGCAGGGGAGTGAATGGCTTTGCTGTCACTCAGGTCACTGGAAATAATTGGGAAATAATTTAATTGGGAAGCAATGGTAAAGCATGTGGCTCAAAGCTTACAGTGGAGCTGCTCTGCAGATGCATCAGTGCTGGGTGATGCTGAGCTGCTCTGCAACTCAGAAGCTTCAGGGTCTGTTCTCTGCTTGAGAAGAACATGGCACAGTATAAATAATCATTTGCAGTTAATTTACTATCCCAAATTGTATGTAATGGAAGGATATTTAATACAAGGGATACCTAATGCAATTTAATACATTTAAATGTATTGAAATACATTTTTAGTGACAGTGTACATTTATATTTGCTCTTTTTAGAAGCAAAGGAGCATCTTGTAGTACTGAAGTGAGATTACATTCTGTGGACACTTTTATTTGTAGACAGTGTGGACATTCAATTTTAAATGGTCAGATTGAAGGTGCCACGGAGCATTTAATATTGTACTTTGTTTACATTCCTTTCACTTGTCCACTTGTTGTGGACAAAAAGTTTCTTTCTAAATCAGGAACATTCTCCATTTCTCAAAATTTTCTGGTAAATTCTGAAGCATTAAACATACCCATAAGCAGTCTCTTCAGATATTTTGTGAGTATTCCGTTTGTCACATTCACAGCAAAATGTGAAAGATGTTGGTGAGGAGCAGAAAGCTTTTAAAATGGAATAAGTTTTGAAGTACAGTATTCTTCAATGGAATTTCAGTTGATACTTTGAATGATAGTGTGCTGTAAGATCTAGAAAGATTTTTTTCATCTTTAAAAAACCTGGGGAGAGGGACTGGAAGAGCTCATCTAGTTAATTTCCTGTGCTGGGTAGAATTAACTTTACTTGAACAATTGCCATGAGGGAAGATGGATTTAAAAGTTTGTAACAAGACCCCTTCTCTTTATTTTCTTTCAGAAGTATCTGTCCCCAAGAGGAGGAGACCACGTTAGAGGATCCAGTTGGAGAAGCACTAATGTTAATTTTAATGACAAAACGAAAATGTCAGAGGTAATGCCAAGTGCTTGTTTTGGATACCTTTGAACATAGAAGTGTCTGTGAGCAGAACCACGGGTGATGCTGGAATACTGGCAGTGACTGGGATACTTCAGCTGTCTCGTGGTGCCTTTATTCACCTGGTGAATGCTTCTTGTGGGAGACCAGAGTTGCTGTGTCCTGGCTGAGATGGAAAGAGAAGGTTCAGAAGATATTTGCCTGTGTAAGACATGTCTGTAATCCTTTATCTCAAAAAATTAGGTTATTGACTGTTGAAAATTAATACAATAAATTCTTTTTCACGGTTGACTTGCTCCATTTTATGGTGTGTAAACTTCATTGTTTATCATGGTTTGATCCCACACCTGGGGAAATGAACTTGCTGATAAGCTTTTTGTTGTGCCCTGTCTCCAGCAGAGCTGGAGTTACTGTGTATTCAAATGGAGGGGTGGAAAGGGTGCAGCTTATTAATTCTGCAGATAACCCTAAGCTGTGCAAGGGCAGGACTGGAGTTCAAAATGATCTTTATAAATTGGAGGGGAGTGAAAGAAGTGGGTGCAGAAATAAACATGGATCTCAGTACTGAGAACAGGCACAGCATGGGGAAATATTTGCTTGGCAACACTGCAGCAGAAAAAGCAGATGGACTGAGAATCATCAGCTGGAGTGTTTTCTGTAAACACTAAAACCAGTAGAATTTGTGTCACTCAGCCTTGGAAGGCTGTAGCCTGAAATAACCCCAACTGACCACAACAGTTTAAGAAGAATGTGGAGTTACTCCTTGGAATGTTTCCAGTTGATCACAGCTGTTCTTTCAAGAAAGGCCAAAGGAGTTGTGTCCTTTTCTACAAGAAGAAATATAAATTAGAAGTTTGAAAGATTTTGAATACAAAAGGAACCTAAATTGAATTAATTAGTTTCGTAGAATGACTCTCAAAGGCCAGAGGAAGTGCTGTTGCCTAGAAGAAAAATCATTTAAATTGAGATGCAAATCGTTTTACTATAAAAGGTTTCCATATTAAATGTTGGTTGGCAAGGAGGAATGGGCCAAAATGACAAAGAGGTCGGACACTGGAAAAGCTGATGATGAAGTGCCAGTGTTGCACTCGACATTGTTAACAAGAAAAGAGGATATAATTTGTAATAAAGCCAAACCTTACTGCACTGTAAACTGAACTTCGAGTAACCAAAGTCTTGATAGTCTAATCCGAAAGTCAACATTAGCCCAGACCTAATTATTATAGAAAAAGAATACTTCTACACAGATTAAAAATCCCTATCGTGGTAACAACACACTTAAAGTCATCATACATGCATTGAGTTTCTACTCTTTTTTTTTTTTTTTTTTTTCTGGTTTAACGTTCATTCTTCCACTGCCCTCTTTGTTCTGAGGTTGGGCTTAGGCTGTGGATGGAATGTGCCTCAGATGTGGTCTTCTTAAAGGACTCATCTATGCTATAAATGTTTTGGAGGTGTCATTTCTGTAAAGTTTGAGCAATTTGGTTTTATTTGGGTTTTTTGGCAGTGACGATGCCTGTGCTTTTCTGTTACCTGCACAAGTGCTGCCTCTGTGCATTTCTTCTCTTACTTTTTGGTGAGCAGGTACATAAAACCAGAAGAGACCTCAAAGGGAAACTTAATCAGACTATTTTTGCTCAGTGATGTTTTATACTATTCCCTGCAGTGGCACTTGTTCATAACATGACCATCTAATTTGCTTCTCCTTATACCTTTGAGCCACCCCAAGAGCTGAGTAAGTGGTGGAATTTGTCACAATTTTTGATACTCAGTGGCCTGGGTCCTCCCTGCACAGCTCTGCAGAATATTTATGAAGTGTGCAAAGGCTTGGCTGGGCACAAGGATGGGTGCACTCAACTCGCAATTATTTTCATGTTGTAATCATGAAAACAAATGTTCTGTAATTTGTTTATAAAATTACATAGATGTAAAATGGAAGTCATGATTAAGAGTAAATTTAGAACGGCTGACTGTATGCATGGTGATGTTTCAAAACAATAATCCTGAGAATTTAGAGGCAGCCGTAAGCAGAGTTTCCCAATGCTGTTGTAATCTTTAAAAGACAAAAATCCCTTGCTGCAGTCTGATGGGCAATTACAGGCTTTGAAAAACAGGAGAGGGAATTCCTAAAATACTTCATTGAAGCAAGCAGCTGTCATTTAAAAAACCCTCAACAATAATTCTGGACTTCCAAATAGTAATAGTAGGAGTAGACTTTCTGGGATCTTTATTCTCTCCTGGTTGTAGCCTCAGCTAAAAGTCTGCAAGGAAATTTAATCTGTAATGCCAGCCTAACTTCCAGCTGTGCTGGTGCATAGGAGTGAGGCCATATGACAGTGTGTGTCTGGAGGTTGTTAAAGTTTTCAGACATAAATTAAATACATCTGTTTTGGCTGAAGCTTCTCTGAGGTAGATGCACAACTGTCTGTTCATCCAAAAGTAATCATTTCTTTGGCAAAGCTGAAGGATCCTCTTAGTGGAGGTTTGAGCCAGTGCTCAGTGTTTGCAAAGATAATGTGGGTGATGAAAAGCAAAATAAACCAAAACACCTGGAGCTGACATCAGTTTACAGAATCACAGAATCAGTTATCTTGGAAAAGACCTCTGGCATCATCAAGTCCTTTGAATGATCACTGCCTTGCACCAGAGCATGGCACTGAGTATCACGTCCAGTCTTTTCTTGAGCACCTGGAAACTGTTTAGGTGAAGGTATACAATATATTTTTTTATTCTTACTATTAAAGCAACCAACAAGGTCCAATTAAGTCAAAGTAAGTGCAAAAGGCTGGACAAATTAAGCTCAAATACCAGCTCGGGAATGCTCCTGTAGGCAGCTGTGCTCAATCTGGAGGTTTTTGCAGCCTTCAAACTGAAGCTGACACAGCAAAATGGGAGTGATGTGAAAAAATTCCAAATGCTGTGTGTGACACTGGAGATGTGTGTGTGTATAGCTGAGTGTCAATGTGGGTATCACCTCTAGAATAACTGGAAAATCCTGCAATAAAAGGGAGTTTGCTGTTTGTTACAAGGCCAAACTGTTAACTGTGAAATTCTCTTATTAAATGAATTCATGTTGCTACCAGAGGTACATCTCTTCTGTAGTGAGCACGGAGAACAATTAATTAATCACCATCTGCATAAAACACTACAAAGCTGGAGAGACTGTTCCATTCATTCTAAACCCGTTCTTTTTCAGATTAAAATCAAAAGGAGTCTGCTTTCTTTTTTTTGCCTGTTTTGATTTAGGATTCTAAGGTAGACTTGATCCCAAAGGACTAAAAGATATTTTGAGGTTTATTCTAGTGTTATACCTAGGAGTCTTCTGTAACAGGATCCTATGCAGAGTGTTTGTATTCTCTCATCACATGAGACATGCACAGCAGGTTTCTTCAAATGACACTGATATTTTATCTCTTCTTTTCTGGAATGTTTTATTTTGAAGTTCATTCTACATCTGGAGTTGCCTATTTAGACTTTACAAAGCTTGTTATGTGGCTTCCTCAGCCCATTTTCATCTTGGTCCTCAAATCTGGGCACCCGATAAAAACAGATAATGGAATATTTCCCTCCTCCATGTGCAGCCCAACATTTGGAAATGGGACTCCTGGAAGATGATCAGCTACAAGGAATTGAAAAATGTGCTAAGCTCTGTCTTGCTCCTTGCACTTAGGACTTAGAATTGTAGAAGATCCTGAGATGGATGGGACCTACAACAATCACTGAAGTCCTGGCTCAGCACAGGACTCCCCGAGAGTCACACCATGTGCCTGAAAGCCTTGTCCAAATACTCACTGAGCTCTGCCAGGTTTGTGCTGTGAGCACTGCCCTGGGGAGCCTGTTCAGTGCCAACCACCCTGTGGGTGAGGAACCTTTTCCTGATACCCAACCTAAACCTCCCCTGATACAGCTCCAGCCGTTCCCTCAGGTCCTGTCACTGGTCACCAGAGAAGAAATCAGTGCCTGCCCCTCTCCTCCCCTCAAGAGGAAGTTGTAGACTGTGATCTCCCTCAGCCTCCTCCAAGCTGAACAGACCAAGTGACCTCAGCTGCTCTTGTAAGCCTTCACCTCTGCGCCCTTCACCATCTTTGTAGCCTTTGGGTCAATCTGTGTGCTGTGACATCGTTTGGCCGTGATAGAAACCATCAGAGCAACATTATCTTTCTGTAACAGGCACCAGACTGCTCCCTCTTTACGTGGAAACCCTGATATGGGCAATAAGGCAGGGCAAAAGAACCAGCCCTCAGCTGCTAAGGGTTATTGGAGGTGGGGAGTAACTTGGGGTTTTCTTGTGGGGAGTAACTTGTTCCTTTTTCTGAGTTTTGTGTTTTTGTGAGAAGTGAGGGAGCAATCAAATCCGAGAGAGGGGCTCAGTGCACCGCGCTGAGCGGGTGATCCTGGCGCGGCTGCGAGCTGTCACTGTCCCCCCCGGCGGCGGTGGGGGCTGCCCTGCTGGATGTCACCGGTGCTCCCGGCCGCCCACCCGCTCCCGCGGACCCGCGGCGAGACACGCGTGCAACAAGCGGCGCTTGGGGCCGAAATGTGGCGGTGCCGCCCCGGCGGAGGCAGCGCCGNTGAGTGCGGGCCGCGCCCCGCCATGGCCCGGGCTGCGGGAGAGGGATGCTGCTGGAGAGGGATGCTGCGGGGCGCTGCGGGATGCTGACGGGCAGGCAGGGGGAAGCCGGGCCCAGCTCCAGCGGCGCTGCCCCTGGCAGGGCGGGGAGGCTCCGCCGCGGGGCCCGGCGGGGTGCGAGAAGGAGGTTCGGGGGTCGCTGTGCCCGGGCCGGCTGCGCGCGGTGCCCGCGGGGGCCGCAGGGAGCGGC
>WBMY01009453.1:0-57245 GCA_013397315.1 Donacobius atricapilla
GAAGGGAAGGGAAGGGAAAACTTATGCATAGTTTGTGTAGTTAATGAGTTGGATTTTTTTTTTAAATTAAAATGATTAGCATTTTCTAGACTAGAAAACAGTCAGAAAGTCACAGAATCACTGAATATACTGAGCTGGAAGGAACACACAAGGTTCATCAAGTCCAAGTCCTGGCCCTGTTTGTGCATCCCCAGAAGCATTCTAAGAAAAAAAAAGTATATATGTTATTTAATGAGACATTTCCATCTCTCCACAGACTCGGGAATGATTCATGTCCTTTCCTAATGACAATAATACAGTAGGCTTTTGACCACTAGTGAGCAGAGCTGCCTTGAGCTGGTGACCTGGAGATGAAATGTTTACTGCCAATCTCCCAGGCAACCATCTCCCCCTACAGGCACCTTTCAATAAATCTGCCCTTCCTTATTTTCAAAAGACACTTTGGAAACATGCCGTTTGAATCTATTGAGAATACTTCCAAAAATCCTTTTGTTTAAGGCTTGTTTTTGTAAGTACTTTGTGTAAGACATGCAAAGTTTTCTTTCCTTAAATTGTAAGCAACTTGCAGACTTTACATGGTTTATTCCTCTCATTTCTCAATGTCTTATGCCGTAGCCTGTGGCATGGCACTTTGCTGGCGAGCATTCCTGCATTAGACACTGCTTAGGCACACACATCCCAGCTGTCATCTCTGGTCCTGTCAGGAACCAAAAAATGCTCAACATGCTCCCTTCCAGCTTCCTCTCTCACATTGCTTTACACATCCCAGGTACCTCCGCCTCTGCAAACCCTTTATTAAAACTGAATTCTAAGATAAAAAAGAATGATGGCATTATAGAACTGGTCCGGATCTAAACTACTGAGTACCATTTTAGATAAGGGAGCATGAGAGTAGATTAGTCCACCATAGCCCAGCACACATATGCAGTATTATGTGTAGAAACACAGAAAACAGTACCTGACACATAGCTGTGTTCTTGGAGATCATCTTAAAATCTCCATGTTAAATATTTCCAGGAGGCAATGCTTATTATTCTCATTAGTTTCATTCAAAGACATGTCCATCTGTTTGTGAAACTATCATATAAGAACAATGGTTCCCGTTCTCCATGCCTTACTCAGGCCTTTGCGAAACCAGTTACTGGAATTTTTATCTGGGTCAAGGAATTCAAAGCAGCACAAAAATAAATTCAAATTGAATATGATTAAACACTCAGAATGGAAGCTAAGTGTAAGGGGTTTTTTTCATTATTTCAGTTACTTTAAGTGCTAAGAGAATATGGCCACCATATTGGTAAGTGCTGTATTGTAATATTCACAATGGATAGTTTCTTTCTTTATATTTCCATATATACATAGTAAATTATGTCACTCTGCCTTCAGGTTTTTATGAGTTTGTATATTTTAAAGGCATGGATGAAATACTTAACTGGGGTGCGGACCTAGATACCTTGTGTTTTGAGTTTCAGCTACAATTTTAGTAAGTTTGTATTCTGTAACAAACATAACAAACTCATTTTATATGAGTGATCCACTCACAGCTTTGTCTCTTGAATCTTCTGTTCCACAGATGTCTAAATCAGACCACTGTAACTCAGCATGTCTATGCTGAGGGAAGCAGCAATGCTCCTCCTGCCATGTGTGGTGATTCCATCCCTAGGTGGATGGAATTAGACACTTCCCCTTTATGCTACAAACTTTGACTCCCATTCCATTTCCTCTGTCAGTTCAGGATCTGTGGTCAGGTCTCATATCACTGCATCAGACTTACCCACAGCCACATCTTGTGCCCTGGTCAAACTTGCCTGGGCCGATGCAGCTCACTCGTGTACATGCCAGCTCCACACTTAGAGGATTTGATGCCTAAAAATAATTTGAAAAAAAGATTATTTGACTTTCATTGCTAACAACCACCAGACTGGTTCCTCTCTGGGGAAGGCAGTATCTCATTTTGAAGCTATTTAAACTAGAGGGAAAGAAAAGATCTCACTTTTCCCTCACATTCCTGTTGGGATGGATGCAGCCTCCCATGGGGGTGAGCAGAGAGATTTTGTTCTCCTAAGCGTCTTGGTAACCTGGTGCTCCTTCCTTGCAGCTGGAGGCTAAAATTGCTACCCAAAGACAACCAAACTCAAAGATTTACCAACCAAAGTTAAGAGCACTTGCTGCAACAGGCAAGGGTTTGTACCCTATGGTGAGTAGGAACTCAGAGGGACCAAGGAGCAGGAGAACCAGGAGGACTGAGGAGAAGGGAAAGGATGAGCTAGAGTAAAGGGTACTTGTTTTGTTGCCAGCTAGTGGAGACCAGGGAGAGCATCTGGTAGATGGGAAGTAATTTGGTTGATCTGATCTTCTTGGAAAACTCCATGTCCCTTGTAAGAAAGTGAGTGGTGATCTCCACCAGCATTATTATATGCCAGAAACATATGGCATAACAGCTACCTTTGTGGCTTCTTTCTGACTCTCTCTGTGGCTTTCTTCCCCTGTAAGGGAAGCCATCAGCACAAGAGGGGATCTACTACAGTTTGGATGCTGCTTCCAAGAGCTTACGAGAGCCAGCAGTCGTCTGGAGCAGGTGCTTTTTAGAATATGAATTAGATTTCTTGTTTTCGGAATAAGCAAATGTATCTAATGCCTTTGATAATAAGGACTATTGAAATGGAGATGAGTAGAATACATGCAAACACAAATAGATAATTTTCATCATTAACTGCATAAGGATTTTTCCACGGTGCCAGGTGACCAATTAATGAGTCAACTGCAACTCTTGATCAAGGTCCCATTTTGAATGAGATGTGTCAAACTTGGAGGAGAGGACTTTTGCAGGTGCAACAAACTGTGAATGGTGCTGAAGGAGAGAGTAGGGGACAGAGAGCAAGGAGGCAATGAAGAGCCCTGAACAGTGCTAAAGTGGAGAAGATTTGCAAGTTGTTGATCAAGAAACAAAGAGTAATATGGGAAGAAAATTCCACAGGGAAGGTGTACAGAAATCTGAAACACTAAAGATGAATGGGTGGATTACAGGCAATTTTTCAGCTTGACATGCCCATTTTCATATATGACAATACACCCCATGGAAAATAAACAAAGAAAGAAAATCAAGGAGAGCATGACTTGCAGTTACTGGGAGTGATTTTATAGCTACACTAAGCTGGCAGTAAAATAGCAACACAATAAGGATTTTAAAAAATGAGATGTCTTAAATATAGCATGCCATGAACAAGGGCAACAAAATGTGCTGGGATGCCAGCTTTGAAGAAAAGCAATGAATTTTGCATTTGAGAGAAGAAGCAGGTATTTCATGGAACTGCCTGTGTATATCATGATCAGATGAGGAGTTGAGCAACATAAAGAGTTTGTTCCAAGCCAGATTTAAGAGGCTGGGGCAATGGTCTTTTCTGGGGTTGTTAGAAATCACATATTCGATTGCTTAACAATGCAGTTGTAATTAGAAGAGTAAAGACAACTCTATGGAACAAGAAAAACTTTGAGAGTTTTATTCTCCCCAGTGGGATGGTGAAAACTGATGAAGCAGAGCTTGCATTCCTTCTCACAGGGCATTCATGTATGCTCTGTTACAATGTGGGACTGCAGAGACTTTTGAGGCATCCTCACAGACCCATCAGTGGTGACTCTCAAATGGTGATGGGAAGGGGAGAAAGGGTTTAATTTTGAATAAGAGAGTTGGAATCAGAGAAAGGGTTTAATTTTGAATAGGAGAGTTGGAATCAGTCACATTCACAAGGAGTATGAGGAACTCCTCTGATCAGCCAACTCAGCTGGGATCTCTACGCATGGAAGACAGCTGAAGGATTTTAAGTGAGTTTCATTAGTGATAAACCATTTCGTTTCCAATGTTGCCTTTCTCTTTTTGAGCAGCATTACAATTGCTTCAGATTTTAAGTGCAGAACAGGTCTGATTTGAGAGGCTATTAGAACCAATGAATCCCTAGGGAAAAAAGGCACAATTTTTAAGACCCATCTTTTCGTTCAACCCTCATAATTTAATAGACAATTTCCTTGGTTCCCAATTAAGGTGTTTCTAGCTGTGCAGTAAGCAGTGACACATAAGATTCCTCCTTTCTACAGGACCCTTTTGATATTTTTTTGGCAAGAAGAAAAAGGATTGATAAGACAGCAGAAAAAAGAAGCTGGAATTTTAGGCAGACGCTTAGGAAAAAACAGCAGGGAAATCTTTCGCTCCTAGTTGGACAAATCTGGTCAAGGCCTCAAAAGTAATTATTAAGGTTTTCAAGATGGAAATCAGGAAACATAACTTTGTTTTTACTTTGTGTCCAGCCATGACATTTGTATATTAAAACGGTGAGGTTCTGGCTGGTTGTCTTGCTCTTCTATCCCCATGTATTCTATAAGATGTAGGTGGATTATTTTGTATTTAGCCTTTTGTATGTGGTTGAACATAGGACAATACCAGGCTCTTCCAGGGTGAAGCAGAGTATATTGTTTACCTGTTAGCACTTTCTGTCTGCATCCAGTAGACAGAGCAAGGTTCTGGGCCGGGGCTAAGATGGAAAAGGGCCTTTGATCCAGCACCACGTGTGCCATGGGCTTTCCAGAGAGGTGAGAAGGCTGCTGAGCAGCTTTGGAAAGAGCAGGCTGCCGCTAGAAACTTTACATGTTTCCAAAAATGGATGCTAGAATCACAGAAGTACAAAGCTGCAAAGTACCACAGGGGATCATCTATGCCTTCCTTTTACTCAGAGGTAGGATAACATTTGCCAAGACAATCTGAATGGGAGGATTATCTAAGTTCTTCCAAAAATCTCCAGTGATGGCAGATTTCTACTCACTCTACTGTACCACCTGTTTCAATGTTTCTTTAATAAGAATTGCTTTTTCCTAAAACATAACTTAAATGCCCTTTACTTAATCTGATTATTTCCTGTCCTAAGACTAGTCAATATAATGAACAACAAATTAATCATTTTTATAACTGCCTACATATTAGAAAACTGCCACCATGTCCTCCTTCATTTCCAAGCCTTCTAGACTAAACAAACTCACTTACTCTGACCCTTCTCATTGGTCAAATTTCCCTAACCTCAGCTTCTTCTTCTTTCTATTCTTAGTACGTACTTCACATGGGGTAGTGTCCTGGGGTCCCAAGGTCACTTCACTTCCCTAGGTTAGGTTTGGACCACTTCTCTTCAGAGGAAGAGACAATAACCTCCTACATTTTACAAATGAAAGTTCTGAAGCTGCCTTCCAGAAGTCTTCCTCTTTTCTGTTATCTACAGTACTATTACAATACTACTGTTCATCTACAATAACTAAAAATAAAATGTAGGTGGGTATTCCAAGGTCCTCCTTCACCTTGCTGGTGGATGTAAGGACCTTGGTGAACTCTCCTCAAACTGAATTGTAACTGCATAATATATATTGGTCCATTTTTTTTTTTAATGATTAATCTTCAGTTTTGGTAGAGGAACAGAACTGTACTGTAAAATATTTTTGCCTCCAGATGAGACAAGATGGTAAAATGACAGAGATAGACTTGTGGTACTTTGACAAAGTCAGTCAGTCTTTTACTATTTAGAATCATAGAATCATCAAGGTTGGAAAAGATCTCCAAGATCACCAGAACCAATCTTTAAACAAATCCCATCGTGCCCACTGAACCATATTGCACAGTACCACTTTGGCTTTTTAACACTTCCCAAAAGGCTGACTCCACCACTTCCTAGGGAAGCCTGTTTCCATGCTTGTTGTTATAATGTCCTGTCCTATACACCACTGTCATAAACATGCTGCCTGGATTTGCAGTGATTTTGTCTTTTTTCCTGTTCTCTCCAGTAGTGAATTTAACAAAGAAAAATGCAATCTGTCTGTCAATTAAGACAGGAATGACATGCAGTGTGGACTTCAATTTTCAGAAAGCTCATGTGTCAAAGAGTAAGAAATGGCCACTGGTCTTTCAGAGTAACTAAGTAGTACCACAAAAAAGGATTTCCACAAAGAAAAGCCTATAAAAAGTTTGTAGTCTTCATGCAGCTCACCAGGCTACTTTTAAAGGATTTTTTTTTTTTTTTGGTAAAGGTTTCTCTATTGGAAAAATTCAAGCAATTATACTCTACCACAGGAAGCAAGTTCAAAATAAAGCTACACAGAAAGATCCTCAAGAAATATTTTTCAAAACATCATCAAGCAGTCTTATATCTATTACATGGCTGTCTCAGCAGGGTATTTTGTGCATTTAGAATAAAAAGATTCCCTGTAAGTGCAGGGATAATAATGACAGACATTTTTAAGACAAACTGTTTACCAGAAACAGCCAATGAGAAAAGCACATAATAGACAAAACTGCCACTCAGGCTGTTGCTGTATATTGAAAGAGACTCAGAAGTTTTGGGTGGGTTATTTTTGTACTATTCTGTTCCTTTATTATCCAGGATGAAACTGAGAAATCCAAGACAAAAGCTGTAAATTTTGGACTTTTTGAGACCTTAAAGGATACCTTGTCTTCCCATTTGATGAAAGATTTTTTTGCCAAGTAATTTGGTTCAGACCATCATAAGTACTACAGATGTTATCTTACCTATGGCCATACTGTTACAGTTCAATTTGGTTGTTCAGTCACTGGCTGTCAAAGCCTAGCAAAATGACAACCCTGAAGTGGTTGGTAGACGCAGAAGCAGAAGGAGAGGAAGAGAGAAGAAACTCTTTTTAAGTCACGGTGTAAAAACAGGAAGAGTTTGACATTCTGCCCTGGCATCTGTGTAGTGTCCATAGTTGTTAGTTTAATTTTGGACATTTTGGTTCAATTAATATGAAAAAGAGGGAGGGAGGGAGGGAGGGAGGGAGGGAGGGAAAGAGAGAAGAGAAACACTTTAAGCAGAGCAACTTAAAGTAGTAGGAAAGTACCCCAGAAATGCCAGAAAAACCTGTTTCAAAAGCAACAGATTAAAATGCACAGGATGATGCCCACTTCCCTGCAGTCAATCCTGGGTCTTGTCCTGAGCACACAAACAGAGATTTTATTTCATGTGTGACCTACAAAATTTGAAATAAAGTGAACTAACTAACCCCAGCATCACACTGATAGAGGAAGAGTGGGTTTTACCTCTTGTTCATAATTAGCTGCTTTGAGAACCTTCAGTAATCTGGGGTTTAGCTCTACAACATTGAAACTAGTAATAGTTTTGTCATTGCCATTAGTAATAAGAGAGGGGGATACTGATCATCCCACAATTCTGAACTTGGGCAAAGCCTATGTGTAATAGATACATTAAACAGGATGGAAAGAGGACAATCTGAAAGCTGTAAACTGTTGAGTGCTATCTTATCCTGCACAATTGCTTTTTATTAGAAGCACTTCCTGGAAACTCAGGCATTTGTGACCTAATACATAAAGGCCTTCCTTTAAAAGACATGAGAATTGAGAGACTAAAGATAAGGCATTCAAAGGAGGTTATATAGTTTTGTCCTCTGTATAAGTTTCTCTGTGAAAGCAAAACTCATGCAGTGTCATGAGCTGAGTCTTCATTTTGGAGTCAAAGACATTTCCCGCATTTTTCTATGTTAGCCTTTTATGTGCTATCATGATGTTTCTCACAAATGATATTTATTAGTAGACAAGTCGCCCTCTGATGTTCTCCAAAAGAGGCCAGCACACACAGTAGGAGCCAGTAAATTCAGGTGCTTTTTGCTAGAACCCTATATGTACATCATCACTGTTTTATCAGAAATTCACATTTGCATGTAAAATAGCAAAGGTGTGAACCTGAGTTTCAATGCTGTGCTCAGGTTTTCTTCCACACTCATTATATTTGCATGAAGGAAATCTGGTGTTCAGACTTAGACAATTCTGCTTTAGCCACAGACATAATACAGTTACTAAGGTTTAAGGTAATATTATTGAGAGACATTTAACACCACCCGATTAAAAACAGGTTATGGAGGGACTAATAGGCTTTCATGCATTTTTAAAATGCAGTTCTTAGCCTTTATGAATAAACACAATGAAAATATAACTTATTCCCCTAGGGAGAGATATAAACAAAGAAATTGGACTAGAGTATTAATTCCAATGGTAACATTAAAGGATAATCAGTGTTTATAAATCAAGGGGGAGGTTTCATGACTGGCTTTGCCCAGTCTGTGAGCATACCTGTGCCAGAGCTGTGGTCCTTCCATCAATACCTTCTGTTGGGCTGTTCTGGGGCTGTTCAACCTGGAGAAGAGAAAGTTGTGTGGAAACCTCATAGCAACCTTCCAGTATCTGAAGGGGCCTACAGGGAAAGCAGAGAGGGACCCTTCATCGGGATCTGTAGCGATAGGACAAGGAGTAATGGGTACAAAGTGAAAGAGGGGGGATTTAATTTAGAAATTACAAAGACATGTTTTTACTGTGAGGGTGGTGAGACTCTGGAACAGGTTACCCAGGGAGGTTTTGGATGCCCCAATCCTGGCAGTGTTCACCCTGGCAGTGTTCAAAACCACACTGGGCAAGGCCTTGAACAACCTGGGCCCCTTAACATTATCCATGCCCATGACAAGGGGCTTGGGGCTTGATAATCTTTAAGGTCCATTCCAGCCCCTTAACATTCTATGACTCTACAAAATCTCTTTGGGGCTGCCAATCTTCTCCATGTATCATGATTCTACAGTGCTTATTCTGGATGTTTTTCAGAACATCAAGGTCATAAGGTCCAAAGCATTGTGTTTGGCTTCCAAAGGATAACAGTGGGTTTCTGGGGTCTTTTTTTGTGGTTTTTTTTTCTTAAGGAAGTTTGGTTTTCTTCAGTTAGTTGTTTGGTTTTTGTGGCTTTGGTTTTGATTTTGGTTTCCTTGGTTTTTTTAAAGAAGCTGGCTAAAAAGAAGCTAGAAGATGCTGCTAAGAATGTGATAGGGATAATAGTGCAGAACTGAATGCTGAAATCTTGCTATTGGTTCCTTATTTGTCATCTATCAGGTAAGCCTTGAAAAGGTTCAAGGGAAGCTGATATGATTAAATAGCAAAATTGGGGTCTTTATTATAGACACAAGATATTACTCTGAAAAGATGAAGTTGTATCCAGGCAAGGAACATACACTGTAATATGCATTCTAGCAGATTGAATACAAAAACATAAGTAAGCTGAAAGAGAATGAGAAATAAATGCTGAAGGACTCAAAACCAAGACTAAATTATTCTAGCCCATCAGGAAGGGGCCAAATGCCCTCTAGACAGTCCAGAAGCTAAATGCTGTATCAGTGTGTGATGTACTGGTCTCCTTTTGAAAAGGATATATGAAAACTGTGAAACTGCAATAAATATGAGAATGGTGCAAAACACCTTCTCCAAGAGGAACAACAGAGTAGCAGTAGTAGCCCTCAGGCTGAAAAAGAAACAACTTGAGTGAGAGATGATAGATGTCTACAAAATCATGAGTAGTCTAAAGGAGGATTTAACATTTTATTGTCTGCTGCCATAAATGAGGTAGGAGCCATCATACAAAGGCTGTAAGATCTGGGGTTGGAAAGAACAAAAGGGATGGTTCTTCAAGGGAAAAATATCTACAGCTATTGTCTCAGGAAGAGTTCATATGGGAACAAAGACAGACTGGACAAGTAGGAGCAAGGATCCATTGAAGGCTGTTGAACAAATTGCATCAAGGTCCCAAAAGTTCTACTCTCTCAAAAAATGTTGGACGTGACAAAGGATTTAAAGAGGAAGGAACCATACATTCTTGTCCTGTCCTTATTCATCCTTTCTCCTCCATTAATGGACACTTAGGGAGAAGGAAGACCAGGTAAAAGGAACATTTTCTCTCAACTAGTACAGACATTCCTGTGGCCGCTCCTGCATCCCATGCTTGTAGAGTCAGATGAAAGCACTCCAGATCAACAAAGAGTTTTTTATTTTTTACTTTTTATTTTACTACACCAGGTAAAGTGTCTCTTCTTGGATTTGTAAGATACAGAGATCTACTTGGTTTTTTTCTTGTGATTCTTTCTTGAAAAATGAGTTGACCCTTCTTCCATTTTCAAGTAGTTCACACGGTCATAGGGTCTTGGAAAACTACTTAGTCCCTAGTTCTTCCTAAGTACTTTCCTCATGTTTTCTTGCCAGGCTTTTGGAGGCATTGGGGTGGGAGGTGGGTGTGTTGCATTGTTTTGGATTTCTCGGGAGAGCAATTTTCTGTTTCCAAATTTTCCACTTCCAATTGACAAATGATATTTCATCCAGTATCATTTTAACACATAAGCCAGTCTAGTGCTGTTGGTTTCCTAGCAGTTAAGCCCTAAAGATCCTAACAGCATAGTTCAAGAGGTGTATTTACTTGTTTGAATATGTTCTTCCTCTGAATGAGGGTTTGAGTGTGTGCACACATGGCTGCATAGCTTCTCAGGAGAATATACACTTCAGCTCTTGCAGTAGCAGCTGGTTAATGCAGAACCATCTGTACATATTTTCAAGATTGTAGACTGTGAGATAGCTCTCTGCCGTTACATATTTTTAAAATAATTTATACTCAAAATTCTGTGTATTGAAGACTTTTTTTTCACAGGTTGTATGAACAGAAAATACCAGCTACTCAAACAGTGTCAGTCAGAACATGTGTTTTTTAGGCTAGATTTGTCAGCAGCTCATAAAAATCTAATTCCTAAGCCTGAGGAACTATACCACGGAAAAGCACCAATGAGTTAACTTTGTACACATGTGTAGTACTGTCAGTGTACCTTAGGGAACACTGCAGGTAGGTCATGAAGAACACAACATGACTATAGAGGCAAACAATTAGAATGGGTTTTGAAAAAAATTAAATAGGATTCCAACTTCACGTAGTGGTCCAGGTGTTTTTCTTTCCTTTGCTCTTGTGTGCGTGCATGTATGCATATTTCATCAGTGCTGGAGGAATTCTTTTTGAAAACAGAATACTGTAAGTCATCAATAAAAGAGCATGTATTTTCCAGGAAAAAGGGAAAATGTGTAGAACATTAAATGAGGGTGCTGTGCCTTTCCTTCTCTAGCACTAAACCCTCTCACCTTGCTAAGAATGTTAGAGTTTTGCCACAGAGGCAATGACAGTACAAACTGGGTAGAGTCAGTAAAAGCCTATGCAGTTAGTTGACATCAGCTCAAGGAGGTATCATGCTCAAAACATGTGCAAATAACATGTATAAGATTGCACAGACATCTGGTAGAGAGAAAATTTTTACTTAAATCCAGTACCAACACAGACACTAAAATTGCTGTCTTCAGAGCTATAAAAATGCACTCATATGGTTATGCTGAGCATGTGGTTGATCAAGGAAGATGTTTCTCAAAGACTGTCAGGAAAGGGAAAACACAACCAGGACTGCTTTTGTATTTCCATGTTTAGTGGTTTGCAGCAGTGGAGTTCAGAGCCTGCGATCTATTATAGTGGGAGAGAGTATGTAAGTCATGGCATCATCTGGTTTAAAGGCCCATAGCTGTTGTTCTTTTCCATCTAGGATCAGACAAAGCGGCATGAGGCTCCACATAATTAAGAGCAACTATCCCACAGCGGCAAGGAAAGCAGAAAAGATTTCATTGGGAAGGAGGACTGACTACAGTACTTTAAAGACATGATTGTAAACAGAAGAAGCAAACCAGAGAATGTTTAACAGGAAAATAGCACTCTGACCCTCCCTGGATTAAACGCTATCAATCAAGTTTAAATTTAGCTCCTACATGGTCCCACATGAAAAGAAGGCAGTAGGGGCAAGGAAAGCTTAACGCCTGAGAATATTTGCACTGCCTGGCAAGGAAAACAAGCCTAAAGTCAACAAAGAGCAGCCTGTAAAAACAAATAGTCCTGATGAGAACAGCACTGCCACCCGAAAGCTCATTAGCAGCCAGAAACAGAAGAATTGTCTCTCTGCTCTTTCTTTGCTGACTGCCCCCAGCCCAGCGCTACCGCAGCACTTCTGACTCAGCTGCTGCCTCCCTCCTAGGGTAACCCCTGAGCACTTGCCAGCACCCACACAATGCATGCCCTCAGCACAAAGAGTGTTTCCCCAGGGTGGGTTGGGCTGGTCTATGGAGGGAGGCAGGAGTAGAAAAAGAGCAGGAAATATCTGAGGATTTTTTTCAAATAATAGTAATGTATACATACACGTATAGTAATTGTCTTCGTCTGTTCTAAGATAAACCAGCAGAATGAAATTTTGGGTGTAAAATGATGAGAAGAAACACTGCCATGCCCACCAGCAAGCACATGGGATTTCAGAAATCATGTGAATTCAAGCCCAACATCCCATCTGTCATCGCCTATTCACTGCTGGTGGAGTCACAGCTGTAGGGCAATGAGACGCTCCATTTCCTCCTGGTGCATGGGAAAACACAACCATGCATATGGATAGAACTGAGATGTCTGCTGATCAGTAAGGAACACCAAACACATTTTTTAACCTTGGGAGTCAAGATGTAGTTTTAACAAACTTGCATTTAGGTACCTGAAAAAAGCAGTTGGACAATATCAGAGCCCATTTACAGCACTTCGAGATTTTTGTGCCTGTAGGTGTTACACTGGTCACAAGATTCTGTTCTGTAGATTAAGTTAAACTTACTATGTGGCAGAGTTTATGGTCTCCAACGAGACAAAGTTATATCTGCAAGCGTTATAAAGGAGGTTCAACATTGCAGTTTTATTTGCAAGTGCCATTTTTTCTTTTTCTCTGTTCAGACCAGCAAAATGCAGATAAATGGACAGAAAGAAAAAAAAACCAAAAAAACACAAACAAACAAAACCAACCAAAAACAAACAAACAAACAAAAAAAAAACCCCAAAAAACCACCCACCCAGGGAAGTTCCTCAAATGTAAAAAGTTGAAACAGAACATCTGTTATGCACAACAATCTGAATACTTTCCTGCATCACTGTAACACCTTTCAGCTTCCTCTTCCAAACCTACAGATGTACATCAATCAGCCAACACCTGGGCAGTGCCCTAGTGTCCTAACTACTGGTACATATTTGTGTACTTAAATACATGATCACACACAGTGTGTTTATGAGCTTTATGGGTTTGTCTTTTTGTCTCCTTGTTGTTTATGTATTTGTCAATATATCTGTGGAAACAGGTTAGTTAGATGCATTGCCTACACCAAATGCATTGGCCTAGTCACCATCTATTACCCCATGATGGATAGCACTGGACTGTGTATAACTTGGAATATGTGACAGAGCTAGACCCTGTGCAGTAGGAAGACATGTTGTTTGCAACAACAGTGGCAAAGTTCCAGTCAATTCAGCAGAGAAATCTTTGCTCTAAGGCTGACTCTTCAGTTCCTTACCTGTTACCATTCTCTCAGGATCCAATGGGAAAATGAAGCTCAAGACTAAAAATACTGCATTTAAAACACTTGTATTTGTATAAAACACTAATATACAGCTTTGAGTTGGCTCCAGTTTCTGATATCTGCATCATTTTTTGTCCAATTACATGTATGCAAAGTAGAAAGGATATCCATCAAAGTAGAGAACCCACACACCATATACATGAATTTAGAAATAAATTTTAACACTCAATTTAAGAAAAAGCAGCTCAGAGTAGAATCTAACCTCTTGGAAAACATACTTAAAATGAAATAGTAAGAACATACATCGATCTTCTATATGCAGTTTTCATTTTTTAGAAGACATTGAGCTGCAGCAGTAAAATTACAATCATGCAGGTAAAGTATCTGGTTTTTCCGACAAAAAATAAGAATGTCTGTATTTCAAGAATTTTTAATGATAGACATAAGTCTATCACTTCAGATCTTTGATTTCATAAACCTGTAATCTCAAACTGGATCCTCTTAAGAGTAACTTTACCCTATAAAGTCTGCAGTTAAACAAGTTTCTTCCTCACTCTTTGTGTTCTTTTGGGTTTTTGGTATTGTCCTCATTTGCAATGGGAACTGTAGCAGAATCACATTTTCTTTCGCCAGCAGAGTGGGAAAATTCAACACAGGCCTAAGTACCTATTATGCTTCTTATATTGAGATGACTTTTAATACATAAGAAAGAAAAAAACTAAATCCACAATATTAATTAATTTGTTCATAAAAAAAACTGCCTCACAATATCTGCATGCTCTTGGATCAGGTTTAGAACAACATTTCTATGAAAATGAATTTGAGGGTCTTCCCCTAGAAAATGTTCAGATAATGAACCTAAAATATGAAACTAACAGGGAAGAAAGTTTGAAGTTTCTCTATTTTGCTGTGAAGAATGTGGGAAAAATACAGACACTTTTAGACTGACATATTATTTTCCAGAGGTATTTAAAATAAAGTCCCCTTTGAATCCCATGAGAAACACCCTTGTCCTTGTATGTTTAGTGGAAAGATTGCTGGCAAAAGTCTTTGAAAAGCCACACAAGTGGTAGAATGTCCATAGCTAAAAAAAATTGGGTGAGTCCATACACTCCTTTCCAGCTCTGCAGTATGACAAGTATTTACTTTCAGAAAAGTGCTCCTCTGACTTGGTATATATGAGCATGAGGAGGAAAGAAAAAAGTTCCATCTACAGGTTGAGTTTACTTCAGCTTCTGCATGTGCTCATCCTTGATTGCTCAATAGAGGCTGTGAGCAAACATGCTGTCTTGTGTCAAAGCTGGTGGCAAAAAAGGTGACAAATGCAGAAAAACATCTCCATACTTTCAGGGTTGTGACCAGGCTCTGACTGTCCTGGGCTGGTAGCAGGCACTGTAAGATACGGTGTGGAACCGCAGGAAGCACCCCCCGTGTCTCTGGTTGTGTGGCATTGCAGGGTGCCCCCAAGACAGCTTACTTGCCTCTCTGCCTGAAGACCTGAATGGGAACAGAGGAAAAAAAAGGGCAGAAATCTCAGAAAACTGGTGGCAGGCATTCAGGATCTCACACTGTTTTACTGAAGTTGACCAGCCTTCAGACTGGCCTGCCAATAGAAGTGTTTGAAGATCTGCTTGGGTAGAGGTATGCCTCCATGGGGTGCCTGAGACCAGCTGCAGAGTTGAGCTGGTGGGTCTTGACCTCCCTCTCCATCCTTCTCCCAAGGGTCTGACCAAGGCTGCCTGACTGCCCTCAGGAGCTTGGAGGCTTCGGGAGCATTTCTTGTACTAAACCCTTGTCACAGGTCCGCTGCTTCCCCCAGTTATACTTCCTCTAAAAATACCCATGTCTTATGGCTTCTGTAGTCACATAACTTCATGTCTCCCTTACTCCTTCCCCAGAGGAATGAAGAATGTTGAGCTGCTGGCAGCTAAACTGTATTTAAAGACATTTTTATTTTCTGAATCATGTTCAGTGTGATGCTTGTTTTAATTATATTTTATGCCGAGTGCTGTAAGATGCATGCATGAAAGCCTGTCCATAAATAAACATGTCTTTAAAAGTCCTTATTTATTTTCCTTGAGTCAATTCCTGCTCCTTTGCCGAGGTGTACAAAAGCTGGCATATATGGTCTCCAAAGCCCAAGCATGGAACCCAGACACTGCACGATGCCAAACAGCCTCTTTGCACCACTTCTGTGTGGGCTCGCCTGTGCTGTGGCACTGGAGGGATGCCTGCTGCCCTAATGGCCACTTCAGGGGCCCAAAATGGCCATGATTGCCTGGGGAAATCAGCTACTGTGCCTTCTGGAGAGGCAGGCACTCTCCAAAAGCCTCTCCTAGGGCAACTGTGGAGTGAAAGACAAAAAACTTACCTGGCAAACACATTGTGAATACCAGGCAAGCTCTCACAAGCTACTCCTGTGCTGGAGGCAGAGCTCAGCCCTGAACACAGGTCCCAGTGCAGGTGCTGTGACCTGGCTGTGCCCCTTCTCAGGGCTCAGGCCCCCTCAGGGCACCTGTGGGATGAGAGAATGTCACCTGCCACTGGCAAGGGGTTGGCTCAGCAGCGGGGATCAAACAGCCACAGCAGGCGTGGGCCTGCCCACAAAAGGACCCTTTTGAGGCCAATAAAGAGGGGATTCACGTTCTGTTCCTGGCTGGATCCTGAGGACAAGGCGAGGCTGAGAACAGGCCTGTGAAGAGCGTGGGTTGGAGGGCAGCCAGGGGAGGCTGTCCCGCCAGCTTTCACAGGACCTCTCACTGCCACCGGTCACCCGCATGTGGCCTCAAGCACAGCTCCTGCTGCCCGGCCATGGCAGCCCTCCCCTGCCCCGAACCGCAGCACTGCCGGCAGAGCCGCTCCTTGCTCAGCTCTGCCAAACCAGCTGTCTCCTGGCGGGAGAAAATAATCTGGGATCAAGGACAGGAAACTGGATCCGCACAGGCAGGCGAGATGAGAAACTCATGTTTTGTGGCAATCCCCCTCTATCAAAGTGCTCCACCTCCCTCTCCCACCTCTAAGCAATGAGAAATGAAAAAAAAAGAAATGGAATAAAAGCAGGTACACCTCACTATTTTTTTCCGTAACCTTTGTGTGGGGGAAGAAAAGGAAAGCGACTAACCACTATTTTTTTTTTTTCTGGCATCAGAATGCTCTCCTGCTCCCATTCCTGTGACAGCACTCACCACAGACACAAGACTGTCCAGATACCTAGAGTTTGATGGAGAGGTGTCCCATATGGAAAGCCACTGGCAAAGACCAAGGAGGGTAGGGCAGCAGCCCTTTATGGCTGCAAGCCCCAGCCACTATCTGCCTCTTGCTCCTGCCCCTCGCACATCTGTGTTTCAACACCCCTGTGATCCCTCACACTGCTGCCGCCGCCCGTGCTGCCTGGAAATGTTTTGAGCGACTGAATGTGTTGCTTAGAAGAAGAAAATGGCCTTTGATATATTTCTCGAAAAGAGGTAATTAAAGAAAAGCAGCCCACAAGCCTTCTGAACTGGCTGTCTGTCTGGAAAGCAGCTCCCAGTCAGCCCTGCACAGAGCAGTGGCCAACTGCTGGGAATGAGTGGAACCATCTGGTTCTGCTGCCCTCCGTCCCCATTGCCCTCGGGGGGTGTTTAACAGGGCTGTGTTTGCTACACCAGCACCATTGCCTTAGCAACACAACCAAAGTGTTCGTCAACATGCAACATGAATGATGGCGCCTTGTCCGAAGAGTCTGGGTTGCATGTGTGGCTCTTCTTCACAAAAGCCAGTTTCACCACTCGCCTCACAAAAGAGCCTGAGCGGGAAACTGGGAGCTGGGAGGGAAACTTTCCTGGGAGTCAAAAGCATATTTTTCTTCTAATTGTGTAGGAACTGCCTTGGCCTTTTGGAATCAGTGGCGTCTAAACTAATAAATAGTACCAGTCTAAAGCTGATGAGAAATAGCTACATTTTAACAAGTGTCTGTTCTTTTTAAGTAGTAACAGATCTTCTGCAGAAGAGCTGGAAGCCCACTATTACCTGCCACCCGTCTGCATCAGCCTTCTGCGGGCCTTTCTATTTCCTTCAACCTTTACTGAATTAGGTCTAAGGAAACTGCTTATATCTCCCTATTGTACTGCTGTCAGTAGGTTTCAATGGAAATCTATTCACTGAAATCCTTTTTCTCATCAGCCATTTTTTCCCAGATTGGATCAGATGTCAATACAGTCTTTATTGGGAAGGAGCAGGGTCATGCCTGAACAATGTTGTGTTCTTTTAATGAACAACACAGCTTACTTTTCATGCCCTCATGTTCTCAGGAAAAAAAATAATCAAATTCCTTAGTGCTATCCCTTATGACACTTTCCTCGTCTTCTCTCCTTTTCCTGCTCTGGTTCATGTCAAAGTGCATGTTTTCCCATGACCAATTCTTCTTGATGCACATCTCTGTCAACTAACTGTGCACTTGCTCTCCAGAAAAGGATTGCAGAAAAACTGTTCACGAAAAAGGTACAAATACATGAAACCTTTCCATTACCTGGGAGAAAAAAGACACAATGGATGAACTATGCAAGAATTCATTACTTCTTTAAGACATGTCCCAATCCTTCCTCATTTAGTGAACAAATCTAAAGTTGACAGATCTAGAGAAAGAAAATAGAATTTGAAAGAAAATTGATCAACCAAATGGAAAGAGAAAATCCTAAAAGTATTTTTGCACTTTCAGCCTAATCCAGGTGGCTCCTAAGCTTAGAGAAACTTTATATCCTAAAAAGAAGTAGACAAGTTCCAATTGACTTCTAAGAGTGATCAAGGTCTAGACAAGTGTCTTTCTTTCATTTAGATCCTCAGAGATGCTCAAATGAAAAGTTTTCTTGGAACAGTCTCAAATATCTGCTATGAATGAACCACTTTAAAATCACTGATTTTTGGTGTTTGTTTGCTTTGGTTTGGTTTGTATCAATTCCTTTAAGTTATAACTTTACAATGAGATTATGCAGCTACACAGTGGAGGACCTGAGCTTGGCTTTTTCCTTTCAAATCCCCATATCCTATGAGGTTGTTCTGACTTCCAGACTATATTTTAGTGTGAAAGGGACTCTCCCTGCCTTTTATGTTGGTGTTAGATTCAAAAGGCAGGAAAAAAGCTAAGAGTAACTGGGGAACAGCTGCTGACTGCTGCTTCAAAAATTGTATTTTATAGAATGGATCTTCCAAGTCAGGCTCTCTCTCCTCTAGTTGTAGTTGCAGGCAAGGTTAGCAAGCTAATTTTAGGTTGATCCTTTCTTTGGATGCCACAGGGCGGGGAAGCCAAGGTGCTACTCAAAAGTGTCTTGCACCAAGGCTAATGCTGAATATGTACAGTACAGGGAGTCTGAGGGGCCACACAGGGATTCTGAAACTCCTCTGTGCTGTAGAAAATAGAGGCACTGTGAGGCTCCGATTTTTATGTACATAAGGACAGGACTCAGTTACAATGACCTAACTCCAAGGGCAATTTAATATCTCCTGCTTGGATGGGTGACCCACCAGTATTGCCTGGCATACTCTGTGGTTTTATCACTCAACCGTAGAGTCTTTCCCCCCCATCTTCCAGATTGATACAGCCCTGTGGCTCCCACTGAAATCATTGAGAACCAGGATTTTTGTGCATAAACACCTCCTTTTCTGCAAAGAGCCCTGAGTCTCTGTGGGTTTTCTAAACACTCCTCCAGAGGTTACTAGTGTCCCTGTTATTTACACTGTAAACTCTCTATAGTGGAGCAGAGAGCTGAGCTGAATGCAGAGGGAGAGAGGTCAGAAGAAGAGACTGTCAGTAGTATTTCTCAGTAGTCATCAGAGTGCAACTTGAGATGTTCCCCATACTGTGCACACTAACATCTGTATACATGAAACAGAAAGAGTTGCAGCCGCAGAGGGAGGCATGTTTTATGTGGTGTACTTCTGTTTGGAGTATGCCGTTCTGGATGACTTCAGTGCATTTTCACATGCAAACAATGTTCTTGTGTTTGTATTAAAATGTTAATTCTTCTTTTTTAAGTTTTAAGCCACAGTTTTAAAGATATATGAGAAAGATCTTACTCCCCTGCAGATGTGTATCAATCTAAAAAATATGTAATAAGACTTGCAATGCCAGTAGGGCTGGTGTAGATTCTTTGATGCTTAAGTATGGGAATTTATGAAGCATATTTAGTGTTCTCCCATGTGGTCTGGTAGAAATAATGTCAAAAGAGGGATTGAAAATGGGATTTTGGTAAACATGAGTACAAAAGGAGAGTCAGGTTTTTACGACCACCAAATTATATAAACATATCTCAAAAACAAGGACCTGCTACAGTAAGAAAGTGCAGTAGAAATGTTGAAGGAACTGTTGAAGGAACTGTTGAAGGAAGGAAGGTCTGAGTGTCATGATGTGATGAGACTGACATAGGAAGAAACAAGAAGAGTAACATGAAGTCTTTTGATGCATCCAAATTATTTAGGCTGAAAAATAGATTGCTGTCAAGGTGTGGAGAAAGACCACAGTTTCAAAAATATTTTACCCTTCATATGAGTGGGCAATCTAGAGGTGATAGAGCAACTGAAAATTTTCCATCTTTATCTTTTAATTGAAAAAGAGAATGATAAGTACATAGTCGCAGGTAAAGAGTATATTATCCTAAAAATGTGAACATTTTGTAAAACAAAAACAAGGTAAAAAACCACAAGCATTGTTGTGGTTGGGACAAAAATATTTGCTAATCAATACTTGAATACTTTTAGGACGAAAGTGCTGTTTCAGAGAAAGAATATTTTCTTTAAATTTTAAAGTTTTAAGATGTGGTGAATGTACTGCCACTAGATTTTATTAGATCTTGTATAAAAATTCTAGGCTATATAGAAGGAGGTGACAGTAATGAAAATGCCATCATGTTCCATTTGTCAGTCTTGCTTTTAGTGGTATTTGTCATTGGTGTATGTAAACTGAGTACATCTACATTTCTTGCTTTGTCCAGATGTTTTTCCACTGACAAAAGTCATACTTTTGGATGAGTTGTGCTTTAGAAGCTTTGCTTCTGTGAGTTAAACATTGTAAGAGAAGAACCAGATGATTAAAGGTTAGTATAATTTTGTTTTCTCTGTGCAAAGGATGACTAGGGCTGACACTAGCCATGGCTCACCATGAGAAAGATAAAGAAGCACCTTGCACGCTCTCTCTAGGGAAAGACAAGAAGTGAAGCCTTAACTAGGAATGGAAATGCTGCTAGAGAGATATGAGTCAAACCAAGAACAAAATGTTGTCACTATATGATCAAGAAAGGAATTTATTATGAGTACTCATGAACAACAGCTGAAGATGCCTCTTTGATCAGCAAAATACCTCTCTGCTATCTCCATACCCTACTCTTTTTTTGCCTGCATTTTCAGCTTCTCTCTGTACTTTTCAGCTTCTCTCTGTACATTTTTCTGAATGAAGCTATTTTCTCAGTCAAATGTTACATCACTGAGACACTAATTCTACTCTTTTTATCTCAGTTTTGAACTTCTGAAACTACAAATTATTTTAAAATATAATAAAAAATCCTTGGTTTAAAATCCTTATCTTAAATTATAATTAAAAAATCCTTCTCTGAATTTCTGATACTTTTTCTGAAATGTTATCAGGTTCCACCTCTGTAAAAATCCTTCTTGGACACACAATAATTATTTCCTGCATCTGCTACTGTAAATCACATTTTAATGGACTCCTGAAGCCATACTCACTGAACTTCAAAGTGCCTAGAAAACTGCAGTCAGATCACATGGTATTTGCTAAGAAGCTTCATCTCTCTTAACTTTATTCACTTACTATCTCTCTGCCCACAGAATTCAAATCAACTGCTAATTCTTTTAATTAATTTTTGCCTCACTCTGTATTCAGCCCTTGTCCTAAGCAGAATTCAGTCCTTCTCTTCCAAATTTTGCCTTTATTATTCACAAAGATCAATTTTCTTGAAATATCTACAAGCTAAAGTTAGGAAAGTGGGAAACTCTTTTCAAGACTTTTCTGTGAATTTTCCTGGTCAAAGAGGCAGAAGTTAGCATTTGGCCTTTGAAAAAAGACTTCCATTTTGAAAAGGAGGCTACCAAAATAGCCTACCCCTTTTAATTCTTTCCTGATTTTTTTGTAAGTCCCAGGAATAGAAAAAAAATCAGATAAACATTTCTGTTTGAACTCAAGCACTCCTATGCCTGTGTTTCTCTTTCTTTTACTGGGCCATTACCTTGTAGAAGCATAGGAATTAGGTCTTATTTTAATCTTCCTTTTATTTTTCCCCTTTATTTTAATGCTTCCAAACTTCTTAGACATCAGTATACCTAGTTTAGGATTGTCCTCAAAAATACTGTCCACTTTTTGTGCTTCCAGGAGAAAGTCCTATCTTATCAAAGTTGCATTTCTCTTTTTCCAGGTGGTAGTAAACCTGTATACAATAAAATTTGTCTTTTGTTTTTTCCATATGCTGTCTTGACTTTCTCATTTGTACCACACCTATTCTTCCACAATAATTATCTCAGCTTCTAATCCATGACATAATGAAGGCTGCTGTAATCAATCAAATAATATTCTTTTTAACTAGTAAGTATCTATAATCAAGAGATTGATTTCTGGGTGAATCACTTAATAGTGGGCTTTTATGTCTGCTAATGTTCATGAAATCATAGCGCTAACTTCTTATTCTTAGTTCCATTGCTCCAGCACATCAACCATATGCGGTTGGAAAACTTTAAAATTAAACATCAGAAGAGTAAGGGAAAGAAAGTTTCCTTTTGCCTCTCAAGAAAATGCATTGTTTAATTCATTCAAATACAAATGGAATGCACATACTAAGCCACTAGGATGTGCTTAATTTCTTTAAGATGTTTTTTCATGTGATGATGTATCATCTGACCCAATAAACCAACTGTAGCCTGGGTTTGTAGGTTCACAAAACATAAGCATTGCCCAAAAAACTTCCCACTTCCTTTTCTTTTGGTTTTCTGTATGAAAGAATCCCTTTCAGAGGAAATGTTAGAATATTTTCAGATATCCAGACAATATAAGACCGGACCACAGAACTAAAGTGTTTTCTTTGTTTTAAGATAGCTTTTTCTCTGAGTAAACGTTTGGATCAGATCAATTGTTTCCTTTGAATTATAGTAAAAAAGAATTAGGTGATTAAGCATACAGTTTACTTGTATTATTTTAAGAGACAAACGTTTTCATCTGATCTCCCTTTAAGTTTTAAAAGTAATATTTTATATTATATTTATAGGTGATTAACACACATTCTAAAAATTACTGCTTATGAGGAAGGTCAAAATGTGCTTGGAGTCTTATGTAAAATGTCAAGTGAACTAATAAAATGCCCTTTTATGTAGGCAGTGCAAATGCTGTAATTAAAAAAACCCTAAGTACACATTATCTTAAATTTTATGTAGAAAACAGAAAATCATTCAAGTGACAAGGAGAAAAGGTTGAAATACACTTGTCACTACTCTCTCCTGGATGGTTCCACTCTCCTACAGCTTCAATCAGGAATAGCTGTGATTTAAAACAAGAACGTGTACATTTTAACGTACTGGGATTGGATAAACAGCGCTTTCCTAATAAAGTGGGCAAGTTAAATTGCTTTGCTGCTTCCGTTGTCATGCAGCTCTTGTGTTATCAGCCATGAAAATAATGAATGCTCAAATGCATCTCACCACTTGTGTAGTTTTTGGGTTTTTTTTAATTGGACAAAGGTTGCATCCCTGAGGAAAATGCCCAGGAGGTACTGGCTTGAGGAGAGCAAAGGAAACACAAATTTAAAAATTTTTCATTTATAAAAAAAAACTTGTTTAATATAATTCACTCTCAAAATACAGGTCCTAATTTCTAATAACACCATACTTGTGTTTCAATGAGCTTGTGACTGATTTAAGTAGATTACAAGAAGGAAAGTGAGTCCCCAAAATCAAAGTATCTGAACTCAACAAGCATATTTGAGATCTAAATGGCAAAGGAACCTTTCTACTAATTTGTGCTACTCTATATAATCAAACAAATGTGCCCTCTTGTCTACATCAAACATGTTTTTATGCTGCCATCAACCTAAAAATCATATAATGTTAAAAATTACCTATAGAACTATATATTAGATCTTATTAATCGTGACCCATATTGCTCAGTTTTTCATTAAAAAATAAACTTTTGCTACTTAGCTTTTGGCATGAAGAGTTTGGCCTCCTCCTGGAAGCCTGTCTTTGACTATGGCATTATGAAAAACCCCACAGAAAATATAAGAACCACTACAGTGACAAGAACTGGGGTTGCTTTTCTCCTTATCACAGTGCTCCAAACCCAAGAAAATATGGGGCTTTCAATAAAGCAGGAAATCCAGAAGAACTACAAGTCTCCTACTTTTGTTCCTAAGCAGACCTAAAAAGGATCAAAAATTCACAAAGCAGCCAGAGTCTGGGAGAATTTAGCCTTTATTTCACCTCCTTACTTCCTCAACAGCCCTGGGAATGAGAGGTCTGTGGCTAGGTGGGACCCCCAAATATCTCTCCTCTCTTACTCATGCAAGAAGAAAAGACAAGTTGAATGGAGAGAAGCATACAGTTGCCTACCCTCAGGAAAAGCTTTTTGTCATCTCCTGCCTCTCTGCCTATGCCTGGCTTGTTCTTCCTCTGGAGGCAGAAATAAAAGAGATGAACCATAACAAAGAGCTGTTCTTGGCCATCTTACAAGTGTTTGAGGTCTAAATCAAGAGCAAGTCACCTCAGCTTATCAGGAAAACATGGTAAAAGCTGGCATCGGTGTGCATGGGGTTCTGGCAAAAGCTTGCATATGAGTAAGAGGTGCCAACTCCAGCAGGGCTGTTTGGGTCACATGCTATTGGTTTTCTGTGTTCATGAGGACCAAATGTTGCTTTAAAAGTGGCAGAGGAATGAACAGCATTTAAAATAAGCCAATATAAAGCCTAGGCTTTTGCTGAGCTTTTATATTCTGCTATTTACTGAAAATATCTCTGTGTGTGAGATCTTTTCCCCTAAGAACATATGTCCTTCCTGCTTGTTCAGACTCTGATCCTAATCTCAATTGTTTGATGTCATAATCTGTAGTATGGGAATGCAGAGAAATGCCTGCAAAAAAACCCCAGTGCTAATTGAGAGAAGGTGCCTTCTGGGGGTTTTCTGTGTGCAATAGTTTCTGGAATGATTGGAAGAAAGCATATTAATCAATTTTGCAGATGATTTGCAGTGGGAAAAGAGCAGAAACCACTTAAAGGCTGAGGATAATACAGAACACAGTTTTCATAAAACAAAGGAAAAATCTAACATCACTTGGAGCATACTGGACATTCAGATCACTTCCCACAGCTACTCAGCAAACATTTTTGAAAACATTTTGAAAACCAATATACATGAGAGAATGAATCAATGACAGTGTAAGAAATATACTCATGCCTTAAACATTGGAAGCTTCAGGAAGAAACAGAAGCATTTTCAGTATCCGATCTTATTCTCCTAAACTCTAGAAAAGGTAACTAGTCTTTAGCAAAATTAGTGCTGTGGTACTGTGTTGTTATTCTAGCAAATGGGATGCAATAATAGCATATCACATATCCTGTTCAAACGCATTGTATTAAAAGTGCCATTTTCTTTATGCTGGTGGTAACAATGAACATCTATGGAGTGCCTTTAATATCAACCCCCATAGCAAGATTTTGTCTTCACCCTCAGAGAAGACGATTTTTTCTAATGAACTCAAAACAGTTTTTTCTTATACTCACAAGCAATTCCAGCTATGTATACAAATCTGTGTGACTGCAGAAGTGCAATTGCCCTGTGTATGTTGCAAAGATCAGTAATTTGAAGCTTCCAGCAAATTACATCAAACATCATGGATTTTCATCAATGTACAACTATTAAATACACTTGCTAACTTAGCTTGTAACCTATGAATTAACTTCAATAGTATGAGCACCATCTTGTCAGGAGGCTTAGAGTTGGAAGAATCCAGGCTTAAGGAAGGACAGCAACAGGACTGGTAAAACGTGCTTTGAGAAACCATCTCAGGCCTCCAGACAAATCCACTGGAACTTTTTCACATTGCCTTTGATTTCCAAAATATGTAATCCTTAATTTATATATAACTTTTTCTGACTTTTTAATATTTTTATGCCATTATCTCATTATCTCTTTTTTTTGTGTGTGTGATAGCTCACATTTCAGAAATTGATAAAGCATGGCCCCTATAATTGCTGTGATTTGACTGTGGAAAATAGAAAATGTGCATTACACAGTATACTTTACACAGGTCTTTTGATTAGTAGTCATATCATCTGGGGCGATGAACAAAAGAATGAGACTCAAGTGGTCTCATCCTATTATGGGGTCCCCAGTCAGCCTATTTTATATTTTTGCTGTAGTGTCCTGATTTGTAAAAAGATAATTAAAAACCTAATTGCCTTAAACAGATGTTATACGGGAGTTAAATGATAACGTCTGTATACTGTTTTGAAAACCTAAAGAATATGTGAATGGTAAGGGCTGCTTTCTCTTTCATTTTTAGTCTTTGTCTCACACTCAGCTTTTACCTCTTTTCTAAACTCTTCCTACAGTTATTTTATAGATCTACTATTGATAAATCCAAAGTCAGCTCCTTGAGTCAGTCTTATTGAACCTGGAAAAAATTCTTCTATGGGACCATGTTGCTTTCTCTATTGTATTCCTTGTTTTATAGTGTCTGTTCTTTGTTAATTTTATATTTTTTCATGCTATTAAAAGTCAAATGAAACCTTTGCCTTAGAATACTTATTCCCTTTTCTACAGATTTCTTCTTTTCTCTGAGTCATTTATTCTTATTTCTTTTCTGACTGTTCATATGCAAGAGTTTTCTGAATATACAGTATGTGTATTCATACTGTATATTCAAAAAATCAAGTCGGTTCTAGCTTATGCATTTACAAGACTCAGAGAATTTTGTATTCTTTGTGTGTAAGATGATTTTCTCATAACTTAATTATGGTAAACAAGAAGGAGCAGGCCAAGTGAAGAAAGACGGAATGTTTTGTTTTCTAATGAATTTCACACAGACATCGCAGTTTCTCTCGTGCTGGCTTAAAACAAGGAGCACGCAAGTGGTATGAACAACACTGTCAGCAGCAACCTCATTTGCTTAACCTCAGTGCATTAAAAGAAAGAGATGAAGTTTTTTGGAATGCAAATATTATTGTAAAATGGGGGGGGGGGGGGGAAGAGGAAAGGAAATAATATAGGTTACACATGGCTGCTTCTAATGGAAATAATATGATGTCGTTTCTCCCTTTCTTCATGGTTTGAAGTCAGCGATCCCCAGAGAGAAAAATTCTGAAGTTGTAATGAAAAGAGATCATTTCAGAACACATAACAGGCAGTTCTCTCTTCTTTTATGTTCTACGGAGAGAGAATGTTTCCATTGTATGTGGCTTTTTGATATATGACTTTGAAAAGAATACTCAATCCTTCCATGAAAAGGTTGAATATTCTTCTTTGCTTAGTTCTCATTTCTGAATTACATTGGAATCCCACTCCCTGGTTATTCATAACTTGCTACAGTTTCCCTGTGAGGCTTAAAATTGTAGTGGTCTGGTCTGGTGAAGACATTTTAAAAAGAAATACCAAGCTAAAATAAATAATGCATTGCAGAATAAACAATATCTGAGACAGAGCAGAGGGAGAATCAACACTATCCTTCCCCTTTTCTTTCCCCCATGGTGACTACAGAAAAATTTACGCCAGTAAAAGGTTTTGCTTACATTAAATTTTGAGGCCATTTGTTGGTGTAATGCATTTCAAGCTCAAAAAGTACTGGAAGGCTGAACTTGAGACATTCACACTATGTAACAATTGCTTCACTTAACAATTAAATCTTAAGCAGTTATGTTACTAGATTACTCTTTTGAAGCCTGGCTTGAAAACTGATCCAATAGTCCTGTAACAGTGTCTAAAAGAAAACTGGAGCTTCAAGAAATCTGTGTTGGACTTTTTTCACTGTCGTTCTTTCTGAGCTGCCAGCACAGTTGAGTGTTCCACAGTATGAAGAATTTCTAAGGACAATTGGATTAAAAATAGATTTCAAACAACAAAAGGTGTTGTAAGCAGAGGTGTATGTCTGTGGAAGTAGGGCAATACGGTAACATCTGTAGATATCAGGTGAAATTTTTAATCCTGTTTTAATTAGACCTCTTAGAAATAATATCACATGCTAAAACTTGAAGTAAGGAGTCAGACATGGTGCTGCTGTACAATTTCCAGCTGACTGATTAGATGTTTGTTTTGCAAGTGTTGTGTTCTAAAGAGTATTCTGTTCATCTACCCTGACATTAGACTAACAAAAATAAACCTAAATATGTACCCCCATATCCTTTGTAGAAAGGGCTTGTCAGTTGTTTATGTGCTTTTTCTGATAAGATGACTCTCCCTGTGAATTTTTCTTTCTATTGACCTGCAAAGGAAGTTAGGTGATCAGTCCAAACATACCTATTATTTCAATATTAATTCATAGAAGAATTGTATCTCATGAGATCTCATGGGACTTGGAATACCACTTAAAAAGTGTTCTCAAGTAATATTAGAAGAGTACAGACCTCATCAAAAAATCTGAGTATGGTTTGAACTCAGTGTTTCATGGCAAGGATATGCATTTCATTCAACAACACCAGGGAGCACAGGGAGTCACAGGAGTCACTGCCAACAAAAGTTCTAGTCCACAGGCTAAATGACTTTATGAGCACACCTCTTTTAATGGATCTGAGTAGTTTTGTGAGATTTAACTTGTCTTTTAAATGTAGTATGCAGGATTTAAAGTTTTAACTGACATGTCTAGGCAACTTACATCTGCATTGAGTATTTTGGGATTTTCCAGCAGTGTCTTGTGGTATTTATTTTCCATTTCTGCAATAAAAAAGACAGTGACTTTTACTGAGTAAGGCACATAGTTTTAACTCATCCAGTAGGACTTCATTGAGGGTGACTTCTTAACTTTTTATTGTATGTGTTGAAAAATATTAATCTCATAGTAAATAGTTTTGTAAATTCCTGCTTAGAAATGCAACCCTCTCTTGTCCAACACACTCTGTAGCTTCTGTAATTATTCCTTTGGGCAGGATTCAGCTGACCTAACCCAAGACAAAAAAGGTTAGCACCTTGCCTTAGTTAATTGTCCATACAACTTCTAGAGACACAGGCAATCCCATCTTAAAGTATATGTTTCAGATCGGTGCACTAAATTACTCAGGTGTGGGTATCCCTCCTTCCAAAGGAGCAGAGGTGGCAAATGTGGACAAGACACCTAACCTGAAGAGAGATCAAATTAATTCCAACACAATGATGTCCATATTCTATATTTTCTTGGAGCAGAATCTTGTTCAAAGTTTCATGGACAATGCTAACTAACTCTGGGCTTTTTTGAGAACACTGTTTCACAGAATAGAGGTGATCTTTTCTCTTTACTCATCATTTTGTTAGCATCTCATAAACACCTCTGAATGCATTCTGATGGTTTCCAAAGTGCCCCAAAAAACTGAGAACGGGTGGTACAGGCACAGGCAGCCTGAGCAGAGAGAGCAGCTTAGAGAGAAGGGCCTGGGATTCCATTGAGGCTGACATGCCATTGTGCAGTGAGCGCAACAGTGGGATGATGACATTTCATGGCTGAGATTGAGAATGACTGGGCCACCAGAATGACACTAAGTGGTGGGTGGAGAGTGACAAGACCATAGTGGGAACAACTTTGGTTATCAGCTTAGAGGGAAAGGGCTTGTAGGACTTAGAATAGGACTTGTGTAGGATTACTGTTTCCCTATATCACTTTACACACTGGCCACAAACACATGAAACTCACCAAGTGCACACATTTAGCTCATCCCCAGACGGTAAAATGGGAGGTTTTGACAAGACTCCACTCAGACTGGTATACTTCAGGGATGGATTTGTACTTTATCTAATGTATTTCCTTTCATGATTTCTACAACCAGTTTATTTTGGTCACTGTGGTTTGAGGATAGACTTGACCAATCCAAATCTGTGTCACAACCAGTTTAATCACAGTGTAATTAAAGAATTTTTAAATGGCCCATATTCATGACTAAAATCCAAAAGGCCCATACATGAAAATCTGCTGCAGTCAAGTACTTAAGCATCATTCAACAAAATCAGCTTGAAGTTGGGTAATGAAAATTTGAATCAACACGTTCTGGTAACCAGTAACCTTACACTGAATGCCAGCTGAACATTTAAACTGAAAATGCAAAGCAGAGAAGCACAACAGCTCGATTACCAACTTCCTTTCTATAAAGAAAATATTGTTTCAAGTGAGCTGTTCTAATGATCAAGTATACCACAGGAATGTGTCAGCAATTAGAGCACTCAGCTCGATTTTTTTCAACTTCTTCTTATCTAGCATCTTCTAAACACTAAGGAGAGATATATCTTTTGGCCCCAGGCTATAGGTACAAAAAAATGCTGGAAACCAACTTTAAATAATTAGTCCTTAAGGAATGCATATACTCACTGTGTGATCTCACATCTCAAGCAATACTTGGTTTATGAAGGTGTGGTTAGCTAAGGGACAGTGCTGTCTGCTAAGGAAGGTGCAGAAAGAACTGAAATAAATCATACTTTTTGAGCTAAAACTTGAAACTCACAACTAGGCAACGAGAATCAGGTCAAAACTCACCTGTAGCACAGAGAAAATTGATGTCTGCTTCCCCAGACATGAGGGTTTTGTGCTAGGCAGGGTCTGATTTTTCCACCCATGGTCAGAGAAAAAACAGAGGTGCAGGAAGAGACCAGGAGGAGCAAGATAGGTACAGCTTCCAGGGGAATGCTAGAATTGAAAGCAGAAACTGCCTTGCTCTTCAGCACCATCTTCCTCCTGGCTTTCCAAGGCTCTGACACTGGCCAAGTTTTGCTGCCCTGTTACAAGCAAGATTTATAGCAAATATTTTGAGGTGTGTAGTGGAGCTGGGTTTAGCGGGGTGACATGAAGAGAGCAGAAAGGAAAGAGGAAGAAATCATGTCTTAGTAACAAAACACTCTGGGGCACCCTGTTAGCACACTGCCTGATAAATGGTACAACACTGTGCCCAGCTAAATACTGGGCACCTGTACATGCTGGAGGTGCTTCATCTTTGTAAGCCCATTTGGAGTGCCAGAGAACATCACTGTTCTAAGTCCAGTGGCTGCACCTTCAGCAGCTGCAGAGCAGAAATTGCCATCTATTCCAATGATTTAGTGCATTTATGACGCATTGAATTGGAAATTTGGAGTGATTCGCCTGCAACTTAATTAGGACTGGAAGCCAGTTTCAGTCAGGGGATGTTGTGTCACCTACCACATCTATTCTGTGTAATCACTTAGGTATTTCCACAGCACGTCTGTCTTCATAATTCACTGAGTAACCTAGTGCTCCACTGACCATGCTCCTGAATTCTTTTCATATAACACAACTTTAGCATAAGATTGCCCAGCTATCAAAAGTCTGGGACACTTTAAAATGGTAGTCAGAATACTTAGAACAGCACTAACTTCAGATTCTGAGTCAACCAAAAAGGTAACAATTCAGTAATTTTTCCCTAAAGATGGAGATACTAAAGCAAATACTTGTACTCCACCAAAGGCAACAAGAAAATCTTAGTGCAAATGTTGTTATATAATTAGGTTGCTATTGCTTGTGTCTCACATCTCATGCCTTTATGAAGCTTAACAGTGTGCATGATTTTAGACATGAGAGGATCTTAATATGTGAACAGGCTTGCAGGTGAGAGAACAAACAGATGGCAGGTATGCCATTGTAGCAACCGTGAACTGTGGGTATTTCAGATTTTTACCACAACATTGCTGAATGCTGGGAGATGTTCCAGATTACCTTACTAGCTCATTACAATTACATTTTTTAAAAGCTGGGGAAGATGACATGAGCCTGGGGCAATAGGCAAGAAAGAGGGGAGAGAGACAGATGGGAAGGGAGTGTGGAGACAGCGAGAGAAAGAATGAAAGAAAGAAAGACAGAAAAAGAAAGAAGCCTCAGAACCAACCGTTCTTTCACTTTCCAAATGTTTTTTTCAGAAAGTATCAAGATGCATTGAGCCCTAAGGCAACAGCCTAAAAGCTCACCTAAATTGTACGTGGAGAAAACAGAAATAATACCACTGGTTTCAACCATGATTTACAATAACATGAATGAAAGCTGATTCTGGCAGAGTTCCATCTACTTAATGAAAAACTTGTTGAAGACGAAAAAAAAGTCTAAAAAAGCGACTGATAGAAGATTAGCAAGAACTAGCATGAACATGATTACAGCATTTGTATGTCTATCATTGAACACCATCTGATTAATAAAAAATATTTTGTTTCCAGTTTTTTTTTTTAATTGCACTATTTCCATTTTGAATCTGTAAAGCCATGATAATCTGCCAGTTCTTTGTAGATGTCCCAACACATAAAAGTCTTGGACATGGATTCGAAAACTTCCAGTGTTATTCAAGGACAGTAACTGTGCATGGTGGAGTAGCAGAGAATGGGAAGGTGGCAACGTGGCAAGCAGACCCAAAGGGACACTAATAAACACTTTGCTTCTCAGCTCCTTGTAAATCTATCAGTGTTCGCCTCTAACCCAGCATCTCACTTTTGAACGCTTCAAAGAAAGCATGCAAGTTTTTTGATTATCTCCTCTTTTGTATCATTCCTTCTGAGGCTCAGGCCTCTGCTTAAGAAGGCAAATAGCAACACTATATCCTCAAAGGCATAGAAATAAGAGCTGAAAAGCCGTCTCTTACATCACTTAACACAGACTCTGCCAAGAAGAATTGCTCCCTACAGTACATTCATAAGTGTTTCCTACTATGCAGGTCTAAATGACCAAAGTGATCGGGCTTCCGTTGTCTCCCTAGGGAGGTTTCACCACAGCCTATTCAGGCACACTGTTTGGAGAGCAAAAGACAGTGATTTCATTGTGTAACACGTCTCAGGGTTTCTACAGAGAGGTTGGCTGCACGCTGCACCTGGAGCAATCTGAAACATTCTGATGATGCAGCGGTGAAATTTCCTGTTCACTTGTCATCGTGAACCTGATGGGCAACACCACCGTCAGCCAAAGTGCAAGTGAGCCAAATTCCTAGCCAGCTCTGATTGAAATAGATTCCATGCTAGGATATGACCCTCAAGTGAAAACATCTTGCAACTCTGCTTGGCTTCAGTTTATGTCCCTTGGAACTACATGGACAAGGGATAAAGCTCTTATGGTAAGCTCTTTGGGACAGTGGCTAGCAGAGTGTACATGCTGATTATCATAAGTAAACAACAACAACAACCATGACAGTTGTCAGAAGTCAATATGTACAGTATTCCAATAAATTGACATGATATATATATGGGGCCAGAGCCAGGAAATGCCTAACTCCCTGATCATGAAAGAGGTGGAATTAGGGTACTAGCTATTTTCAAGAGGTTAGTGAATTACACATTATGATACAAGGTCTGATTCTGATCTAACTCTTCCCATCTGCTGGGGTAACTCAACTGGCTCCTGTGGGGCTCTTCTTGACTAACAGCAGTGCAGTGGAGTAAGCTTACTTCATTTGTAAGCTGTGGATGTTTGGTAGCATATATAGTGCCTGTAGCATTCCTTTCTGAGAAACAGTACAGATGTTGGTAGGATGCTGGCACCAGATATTACCACAGTGGTATAAAATATTTGAAACCACTAAGTGGCTCATCTTTCTTCCATTGGACTAAATATGGTCTAAAAAAATTCTCTTTGTAATTTATTTAAGCTGCTACTTTTTGCCAGGCAGATAAAAAGAATCTTAGTTTAATGACATATTGTGTTATGATATTGGGGTTTTTTGAAAAGTACCTTTAAGGAACATGGCACAGGGAGAAGATGTTATTTGAGGATCATTTATTCTGGTATCAACCTCCCTGAAGCCCTGGTAACGGTTTCTAAAACATTTCCATAGTTTCAGGGATGAAATGCTTAGCATTTTCATATGTTACTTCCTAGTGCTGGTGAAACACTGGAGTCCCATCAGCTCCAGCCTTCTGCATTTCTTAGAAGCACGTATTTTCAAAAGAGCTTAGCATAGGCATGATTCTGTTTCCTGTGATGTAAATGAAGATTTCCTGCAAACTTCAACAGCATTAGATAGAGGCAAATGCTGAGCACTGTGTCTCACCCTTGGTGACTTGCCCCAATTGCAGCTAACTTTTAGGAAAGCCATCATCACAGCAAGTGTATTGGCTGTTTTAAAACTAGTTGCTTCTTTCATTTGTACATAAGATCTATGAATAAATTCAGGTGTTTTTGTTCCAGTAAACCCTATTCATAATGAAACTAACCTTAAATAGCAGGAATGCACTATAGTAATGTAATGAATTCTTTTCTGTGTTTTGTTTGCAAGTTGATTAAGTGCAATCACAGTGGCTTAGTTCAGAATTCTTCCTTTATGGAATACATTTAGAAATAAAACAAAACACAGTCACCCATTAAGGACTTCATAAAATGTTCAGGCTGTGAAAGGCAGTCAGCAATCTGTGCAAGTCACGTTCAAAACCTTTGTTAGACAAACTTTCCCAGAAGATTGGCAAAATGTTAAATAGCAACTGTACATGGAATTAGAAAATGAACAGAATCAGCTGACCTGCGAAAGATCTGAACTTGTAGTTCTTCCCAGCCAACTCTATCATACAATTTTTTTCAGAAACATTATGCTGATAAAAATCTCCCAGGCTCTGAATATTTTCAGCTCAGTCATTTATTGTCCTTTTTAATAAACAGGTCAGGGGAGGTATTTGTGAACATGGCATATTTTTTTCCAAAATCATCAGGCAGCCAATATTTTTCAGTACAATAGCCTACTTGTCTTGGGCAACTTTTTCATTCTGAACAAGGGTATTAATGTTTCAAGATTGGCAGGACAAATGACTTATTTGTGTTTATCCCTCTTTTTGTTGTACCATTTCTTTAAATACCCTTTCATTCCATTCCTTACCTTCACTAGCTGTTGTAGATTGTCTTACTTGTGCATGAATTATTTCAGTTTTATTAAAGAATATCAGACTCTGAGGGTCCGACTACTCTTATAAGACCACCTTAATGAACAGATGTCTGCTTGCATCTCTTCACAGGATAATGCAGTGCAAAGACACGGATACAGTCCCTTGAGTGATATATTCAAAGCTGCTTACAAATTAGCTACTTACAGCAGGCAAGACCCTCATGGGTTTTTGAACTTCTTTAGCTTTAGTTCAAACACAAGCTCTGTATTTCTATACTCATCAAAGTCTGCCTGTTTCAAGCCTTGAAATTTCATTGACTTCTCTAAGCAAAATAGCAATATTTTTGTCCTCTTGTCATTTGCATTACTTTTGGCAGTACTTAGTGTGCCTGCCCTTCCTCTGCCCCCCACACGATGCCTAGAAAACCCCGTGACCCCTGGAATGCAGCAGTGCCTGTGACGCGCTGGTGGAGATGAGAAGGCCAGGACAGGAAACATGGCTGTGGCAGGACACTGAAAACACTCCTGGGTGCATTGGCTAATGCTGTGCTGGGATGGGATGTCAGAGTAAAGCATTTGGTTATTCTTAATGACTTCCTCCTGGAACAAGGACTCAGGGAACCTTTGATGGAATGATCAGCTCTTTACTTTGCCCTGAGCACCACTGGACTCGATTCATACATGCTGTTGTGGAACAGGCACTCTAACACAGGGAACAAATTAGGCTCACACCCAGCATCCTAACTGAACCAATAAAACCACACAATATCTATGCCCTCATGCCTAATTGCAAAAGGTAATAATGTAAAAATTATGTTTAATGCTTAAAAACATGTAGGATTACATAAAAAAGGAAACCTCCAACTTTTGAAGAGTAAAGTCTTTGAAGATGGCTTGCAGATAATTCAAAGATAGTTGTCCTGGTTTCGGCTAGGATAATTTTCTTCCTGATATCTGGTACAGTGCTGTGTTTTGTATTTAGGGTGAAAATAACATTGATAACACACTGCTGTTTTAGTTGTTGCTGAGAAGTGCTTGCACAGAGTCAAGGAAATTTCAGCTTCTCATACTGACAGAGAGGAATCTGGGAGGGGACACAACCAGGACAGCTGATCCTTACTGGCCAAAGGTACGTTCCATACTGTCTGCCATCATGCCCAGCACACAGAGCTTAGGGGTGCTGGCCAGGGAGTGGCTGCTCCTGCTCGGGAACCTGCTGAGCATCGATCAGCTGCTGAACAGCAACTGTGCAGTGAATCACTCGTTTTGTATATACTCCTATTATTGTTATTATTATTACTATTATTATTATTATTATTATTTTCCATTTCTTTCTGTTGTATTAAGCTATCTTTATCTCAAGCCAGGAGTTCTACCTTTTTTTTCCAATTCTGTCTCAGTGAAGGGAGTGAGTGAATGGCTGTGTGGTGCGTAACAGCCTGCTGGGTTATACCATAATAATTGTGTATTGAAGGCACAGAGAAAATACATACCAAATCCTTTAAAACATCATAAAGAGACCAGAAGAAGGCAGTTATGATGGCAACTGATTGAGGAAGATCTCAGAGATCAGAAGATCTCTCTAAGAAAATATCATTAGATCTGGAAGGTTAAATGGAATTCACCCAACAGCATGAATTTTGAGAAACTACTTGCAAAAGACATGGACATGCACAATAAATCATTTTTCAAACATGTTAGGATGAGGCATCTTGCCAGAGAATCTGTAGGGCAAGAGATTACTTAGTCATAAGGGCCAAACAACATCCTCTTAAAGAAGGTAAGTGCAAAATTGTATTTCCACTGCAACACCTTGGGAATGCTACTACTCTAGGATCATTCTTTGCACAAGATACAGCAGATAATTTGCTTCAAATTGGTGCTAAAAATTATGTGAAACTGCAGGAAGACCTTGTCATAGCCACTGACAGCTGGAATTCAACACATATAAATGCAAACTCCAATCCTTACACCTACTAGGATAGGTTTTGAGTTGCTGCTAATGCTGAGGAATAAAGTATTTCTCTTATAATAAACAGATATGTGAAATGATCGTTTTAGCGCTCAGTAGTGTTCTGCTGGGGTCTTTTTCTTTGTTCTGGCTTTTTTATGTCAGAAAAGACATAGAGGGGGGAACTAAGATGATTATCTGTGCAGAGTGGCTTCAACACGAGACCCAAGTAATGTAGAAGCACTCTTATACCTGAAAAAAGACTGAGGGATGGCCTTACAACAGACATCACAAAGGACACAGAGCTCAGAATGATGGCTGGAAAAGGGCCTTCCAGTGCAGGAACTGGAAAGTGTCAAGTAAAGGCAGAGCTTCCAAAATTAAAAAAAAATTGTTTCACATTCCATGTGGGCGAGCTGTGGATTTCCTTGATACAGGATGCTGTGGGCACTCAAAAGTTTATATAGGTTCAAAAACCAATTGGACAAAGTTAAGAAAATTGTCTCAGGGTTTATTAATGTAAAAATGTAACCTTTCCTTTGGGAACATCACTGGAAGCTAGGAGAACATCAGGTGATGTACCACTGCATACTTATTTTGTTCTTATACTTTCCCTACACACCTTGTACTGATGGTTGTCAAAGGCAAGACCCTGGGCAGGGCAGGCCTTTGATTTGGTTTGATTTGATCCTTACTTTCTTACTGCTTTTTGAGACAATCTGTGTGCATAGGAGATCTCCCCCCTGTGCTACTGCAGGCATAGCAGTTTAGTTGCTGCAAGTGGTTTTAAAGGCTGTCTTCCCTAAGTGTTCTCACTGAACAATTTTCTTTGCCTGTTAACAAAAGGCTGGAGCCTAAACACAGCCCAGGAGGGTGAGCCCTCCCTCCCCACCTCTGCCCTGCTGCTGTTTGACATGGCACACTTCTGTCAGTGGAGCAGGTTTGGAAGACAACATAGGGGAGGGACATCCATTTTTCAGTAGCTTAATACAGAGAGAGACCAAGATGATTGGGAAACCAACTGGTTTCCAATGTTACCCTGGAGATGTAGAAACCTTATAGAGATGGTGATATAATGTTGGTCTAGTGGTCTCTAGAGTGAAAGCACAGCTATTGTTTTATAACTCAAAACAGCTAGATTTTCATTAATTTATTTTTTATGTTTAAAAAGCTCCTTAGGGAGGCCTGTGAAGCAGAATACATTTTTTCATCTTGTGATGTCTGAGCTTCTACAGCAGACTGTCACTGGATTTTTCTAAAGGCGCTTTTTTTTTTCCACTCAGATGAGAAAGAGATAGGTTGGTTGTAATCTGTTACTCAGCCTGTCAGCTTTCTATTCAGTCATACCAAACTGGAAAGCTGTCTGTTACACTAAACCAAAACATCAGACCCACTCCCAACAGGTGGCAGAACCTGGGCTAGGTAAAGCACAAGAGAGGAAGCTGGTACAAGTCTGTACAACCTGAGAGGTCAGAGAGGCAAGACACAGAGAAAGGGTGGCCTTGAGTAGGGTGACGAGATGCAAATTTCTAATCCAAGGGAATTAAGAATGCTTTTACTTGTATTGATTTTCTCACAAAGATGGTATTTTCATGTACAGCTATAAAAGAGATCTGCCACTGGTGGGGAACTCTGGAAATCCGTCTGAACTGGTGCACGCGTGGACAGGAGGGTGGATAGAAGAAATCCACACTGTGAAAACCTCCAATGACTGATGCATGTCCTAACAGTCAGCAGGCTTGAATCAGGAAAGAAATACTGAATGGATGACATGATGACACCACAGCTATCCAAACCACATAGCCAAAAAAATAACTGTCCGCAACCAAAAGAGCAGAAAAAAAAGCAGTTTTCTGCTGTGTTTTGTGCATTAACACCCTGCAGAGCAAATGGTAGGCTGGTATTATGGATTATTGTATAAAATGTGCTATCTTTTCCTCTATTCCTTCTGCAACCTGTACCTTTCAATTACTGTGTCTCATCATTACTCAAGGCTAAACTTCTTTCAGCAGATTACTGGTACTTCAGCACAGACTTTTTATTATAAGGGTATATATCTTCTAGGATTGTGAGGTCTGTCCATGAAGTACACAGCAGCACAAATAATAGAACTATAGGTCGAAAAATTAATTATAAGCTACTTCTAAAATTACATAATTGTCTCAGTACATTCTGTAGTGATGAATTTTATGAGAAAATGTCATCTCAGAAATACAGTACTGTATGCTAAATGAGGTAATGATAGTAAGGGGACAGTGATGCAAAGAGACTGAATTACTTCTATTGAACTCTTACAGGGTCCGATTCCAGACTTGAAAAGAAATTGCCTGTTAGAAGAAAAATACCTATTACTTAATCATTCAAGGAATTCACAAGTGAGATAGGCAGCCAATTGTGGGGATTTTTAACCCCGACATCTCCCTAAATAGGGGTTTCTGTCTCTCAGAGTCCTGTACCAGGGTTGAAAGATGAGACGGATCCTGCAGCTCAGTCTTCAGAGGTGTTTATTCTATTCCTTATCTCAAGGTCTTACAAGAGTGTCAGTGCGCTAGGAGAAGACACTGCTACAGGAACATGGAGTCAGGCCTCAGGGTCATTTTAAAGATTTCTAATCCAATGAACTTTAAAAACATACTATATTTATGGTTTTGTGCTAATTACTATCACCTATTCTAAACATGTAATTTCTACCTCGATTTCATTCTACTAACGTCTTTGTGCCACCGTCACAGCAGAAGATGGAGTAGACGAAGAAGAAGAAGAAGAAGAAGAAGAAGAAGGAGACAACGCCCCAAATTCTCCATTTTGCTTCAATCTACTTCCATACTAAAAACCCAAAACTACAAATTTTCACCCTGGGATAAACTAAACTAACTTTATTTTAAATCTTTATTATTTCTTAACTCATCTATAAGTGTTGGAAGTTTTTCTCATGGACTAAGGTCAAAGACTCTGCTTTTCTGGAGTCCCAACCAGGGTCTCAGACCGCCCAGGGCAGTTCGAGGAGTTTTCCACCTGCCCTGGACTCCAACAGCCAATGAAGACATTTCAATGCAAGTAGAGTGTTTATAAGAAAAAGTAATATTACCTTACCTGATTAGCAAACACCCTCATTTAAAATTCTCTGACATTCAGTGTTAACAGATTGGCCTTGTTCACAGTAATCAGCCCAACCACAAAAGTCTTCTGCTATACATAACACAAATTGTACTGCAGGTGATATTCTCAGCAGGCAAGCATAAAACCAGATGAAAGAGTAATGATACAGAAGTACAGCCTGGGTGATCAAAACTAATAACAAAAGTATTTGGCTTCAACCAAAGTTTTAAGGAAAGAAACTTTCTACCAGTACAAACGGTGATGCAGGTGGACCATATCTAATAGTTCTAACTGCAGAAAATTATTTTGATGCATCTGCACATGCCTGCCGGTTCAGCAATTCTTAGACCTATATGTGAGAAACAGAGAACATGGTTCCCCTTCTGCAATACAGTGAAATAAACACAGATGAGACTTTACACCTGATTAGGTCTAAAGAAAGTAGGAAGATGATTCTGTGATGGACAAAGCATTTGCATTTACAAACTTTTTCCTTTTTGATTGTTTGTAGTAAGCACTGCATAGCACACTGAGCAAGCATGTTGTCACCTTGGTAGCACTGGAACAGACAAACACAATCCAAATTATTTTATCTGCCTTGGCTCTGCCAATGTGTGCACCCAGAGCTCTGCAAGAAGCAAGACTTTCTGCTGCATTGATAAATACCAGCCTTACTGAAGTTCTCATTCTGTGGAAAGAGTACCAACTAGGGCTTTGGGGATAGATTTCACACTTCTTTTGGGGGGAGCTTGGGGACATAACACATTGAATGGGCTTAAAAATGAAAATAAAATGATGCAAACATTTTCCTTGTCATGTAAGTGGAAAGCTGCTGAGCTGGTTTTGATCTGCAAAAATTATTCTGGTTTTTCTGAAAGCAGGAGAAAAGTGTGTTCCTGTTGTGGAGAGCTGTGACTGTTTTACAGCATACCTCCAAAAGCCTATCTACTCCACTCATTTACAATGCAGCCCAGGTCACCTCCTACACATCATGGGAGAACAAACAAGTATTTATTCTTCTTGCACTTGCTTAAAGTAGAGGAAATGGTACAATTTTGTAAGGCGCTTTTTTTTTTTAATATATATCAAAAAACAGATCAAAAAACAGACGCAGACCTTACTTTAAATGGATTTGTGTGTCAGCTTTTAAGTTCCAGCAGTGATGTTAGTGGCAAAGCAGATTAGAAAATTGAAAAAGCAGTAGGTGAACAGGAGTTCATATAAAGAAGGTTGGGAAAAGATCCAATCAAGCGGCATCAGCAAGAGAGTTTATAATTTAATTAAATTATGAAAAGAGTAATGGGTCAAGTGATGAAAACAACAATACAGTCTTTCAAGGCAATCAGGATTATAGAAGCCATCTTCCAACTCACAAAAAAATCAGTCCTTCATTCTAGTAACACAAGAGCAATTGTAAATTCTGTTGATTAAGTTTGCATGCAGTGAGATATTGGATTTGCTCTAAGCTCTGCAATGCCTACTTTGTGAGCCATGCCAAAAGTGCACTGTGAACATTCTGAATAATTTTATGCCCAGAGGATGCCTATGGACCACAAGTGTGAGTTGACATCACCATACAAAATGAGCTATGAAAATGTTAGGATTGTCCAAAAGTTTAATTTTTCTTGATCTTTTTACAGCACTAAGATACTGTCATATATACTGTCATGATAAGGCTGTCAAATTTAACACAGAGGCCAGTAATTTCCATATAGACACCACAGAAGCAAAGCCATCCCTGATTTCTAATGGCATCTCAGACTGAGCCCATTCTGTAGCTCTTTCCTGCCCTGCCTCTTACCTTGTTTTCCCCTTCATTCCCCATGAGCAGAAGGAGCCAGTTCCTGATTGTTCCACACAGGGTTTTAGGAGTACAATTTCTTTTGGTACTTAAAAATATTTTTCCTTTTTCTGAGTTGCTTAATACCTGTTGTTTGTTTTGCTTTATACAACTAAATTTCTTCACATCACAGCAGCTTTGGAGAAAGTATGCAAGAAGAAAGCAAGTGAACTGTTAGTATACATGCAACAGCATTGCCTGATCTGAGGTTTTAAACTGGCTTAAGTGTCATAGCACTCTTCTGATGCCTTTTTAAAAAGCTGCCAGTGATCCAGAGATTTATTGGAGTTTTATAATATTATCCTGCTCACAGTAATAATACTATTACTGCAATTTATGATTAATAGAATTACTTAGATATTTAGTTAGTAAGCCTTTAGTCACTTACTTTTCCAGTTAGGAAGAAGGAGTTGACTGTCCAGATCACAGAGCTATTTGTGATGCTTCCTGTTTAATTTCTTCATCTCTTTGGCACCTCTTGTTTTTCTCAGGAGTTCAAAATCACTCCTAAAACATCAACAATTGCCAGCAGCTTGTATATGGGGTAGAAATAATAATAATAATACAATAGAATGGGGATTTTGAGCTTGGAAACTCTATTTTTAGAAGAAAGCAGAAGGATAGACCTGATTAGACTGTGTCAAAAGAGGAAAGTTATAGGGATACTAACAGCAAATATCTTGTCCTAGACCACACTGACACGAAATCTGGGATTTAATTAAGGAAACCAACACTCCATTCAATAATACAAATCAACCTCCAACAGAAAATGAACTGATGTAGTGTGTAACAGATATGGAAATGTTTTGTCTTGTATCCACATGGTAATCCTGGGCCAAAAGCTTCCTTAAACCTTCTTTGGGTTTTCAGTGCTATTGCAGAGATATGAAAAAAGGATCCATCCCTGCACCCGTCTTTCTTACAACTGCAGCCCTATAAACCTTGTCACTCTCTTTGGCCGCTCTTGATGAGTGACTACTTCACTGGTGATGGAAAGAATTGGAGGAATAGTTGTTTAACCACCTGATCCAGCCATCTTAGTTCTACAGCTGAAATATAATAAGATATCAGCAGTAGTGGTTTAATTTATATAATTAGTTTTTTACATTTTAGTTACAGTGCTAAATAGGATATTTTGGTCGTGTCATGCAAGAGGCTGCATTATGTTCTTCAAGTGTTGTAATAAGCAGAATTGTTAAAATCCTTCACATTTTTTTCCTATTCCTGAACTGCTGTGGTTGATAGAGAAAGCTGCTAAGACAGAAGAACAAGACATTCCCACATGAAAAAATATGAACAACAAGTAGCAGAGGACTGTGTTTGATGCATGAAAGAGCTACAAATACTGAACAGATAAAGTGAGGCTTATTATCTCTTATTTTGTGATTCAGGAGTTTGAATATGCTAAGAGACTCAAGAGTTGAAGTGCTTTAGCAGCAGTAATCTGGAGAGCAAGAAACATTGCCTAAGTGCCAGGACTGCCAGGCTGTCACTTTCCTACCTGGGCTGGCTCTCAGACAGAAGTGTGGCCAGAGGTCTGAAAGTGTCTTGAATACTGTGCATACCTTCAACAAACTCTGAAAATGTTAACACTCCAAGCATTGGGATGATGTTTTTGTGTGTGTTTTGTTTGGTTTGTTTTTTGTTTTTTGGTTTTTTGGGGGTTTTTTTGTGTGGTAGTTCTTGGGGGTTTTTTTTGGTAAGTAAAATTTCAATCATTGTAGTTAATATCCAAGGTTTAGGGTGGCTTCTTTTGCCTGTACTTATAAATGTCCAGGCTGCGAATATATTACTTGAGGAACGGAGGTGGGGCAGAGTATCTATTTTTTCTTCTAAATTCTTAACCAAGTTTCCTGTTGCTGAATGCTAAATACTGAGCAAGGTGGGAGCCAGTGCTTTCTGTAGTTTGAGAACGAGTAACTTTTCTCATGGTAAGAATCTCCACAGCTTTCCCGTGAAAGCAAACAAGCTTCTTGCTGTGGGTAAATGGGTGCAGTTCCTCTTAAGTCAATGAAAATCTGGCTTTAAGGAATTGCTTAGCAAGTGTTTCTTGTTCTGCTTATTTTCCCTTTTTTAGACCATTTGTCACTACTGGTCAAACACTTTTCCAGCAAGCCAGGAACACTCTGTTACAGAGCCACTGATAAAAATACCCTTGTCCCAACTAATGCAATATTAAATGTAAAAGAACTTTACAGTTCTGTGATATGTTTTCAAGTCTGAAAGAAGCTCATTTTTGTTCAGGAACATGCCAGGGCTCTGGAAACTGTTGTCATATGAGACTTAAAAATATTTTGTACAACAAAGATCTTGACTTTTCAGAGTTTGGGATGTTTTGGAGAGTGGCCTGGTACTTGCCTGGTTTTTTTTGTTTTGGGATCAACTACCCTTTGTTTGGTGGACTTTCTTTCATTTCTAAAGCTACTTCCAGTTCCATAATTTTTTTCTTCAAACCTTCCCACTTTTCTAAGACCCTAGGATACATTATGTGCTCCTAACTAAGTTCAGGATACAACAGGCCAAGCCTGTTTCTCTTACATGCTGCAGTAAAAAAGGTCAGCTTTTTGTCATTCACTTCTCCCCTTCCTTTTCTGTTTCTACATGAATCACTTCATTGACAGGCTATAATTTATATTCTCCTCCCTCTAATATAAGTGCAAATGGTTCATTTTACTGACACAAATTATATGCAAAGGACATGCTTAAAGTTGATCAGGCTTATGAGCCTGCTCTTACAGCCCTAATTTGTACCTTATACAAGAAGAAAAATAATAAATGAAAAAAGAATGGCATAAGGGAGTGTGACAAAATAGGTGGGAAGAGAGGAGGGAGATCTCATTCTTGGAAACATTTTCCTTGGAAACTTAATTAACTCTAGATGAATCCCACAAAAAATGAAATAGTTTGCAAATTTTCTTTCAGAGTGTTAACTTCGTGATTTTTGTGAAATAAAAGAGAAATTAATATTTAGTCTTTAATAATTATATAACCACCCTTCTGGACATGAAATTAAAGAACAGAAAAGAAAACTAATCCAGAGACCCTAAACAAAAAGAAGTGATGTTTATAAAATGAAAAGCACTGTGTATTAAAATTTGGGATAGGGAGCCAGCAGCAATGGAGCAACATGTCTGGGTAAAGCAGGAAACCCCAAATCCAGTGAGCTGCTTTGTAATTTAAGATGCTGATCTCAGTGCCAGTAACGCTAGTAATGTGTCATTTCTGGAAGCTAGGATGACACAAAACCTGTGTGGGAAGGAGGGAAAGTAACCTTCAGTGTGGGATTGTTTGCCATTTAATGAAGGATAGCTGAGAAGTTAATTGTACCTACGGGTTTTTTATGAATGCAGGTAACCTGATCCTGTGAAATCTATGGATGAAGTTCACCCTTCAGCTTCCTGTGAAGCTTGGCATGGGGGCCGCTATTGTGCACAGAATCACAGGAGGCGCTAGTGCCGGGGAGGCAGCAGTCAGCTCTTGTTTGCTTTCATCAGTCAGCTCCAGAGCTGTGATTAGAGTTCTCCCCAAATCATTCAGGCTTTCCGTAGGAATAACCAGCATCACTATATGATACATCTTTCTGTTAGTAGATCAACTACTGTGTTACTTGAAATTCAATTCTCTTATTTTAGGTATTGCTTGAACACTTCAACTCGTGATTTAAGGAATAGCAACCACTGCATTCCCCTACCAAAGTAAATGTACGGGTGTTAGATTTTACTGTCTTCTTCAGTGCCAATGTAAGTAACGTCAGTCCTGTTAGGACAAGTATCTTGGAAATCTGTGTGAGAATCATCACAGAGGGAAACACTAGGGATTGCTTCTACCAAAAATATAATTTGCTTCACAACATCATCTTTTTTTGTTTTGTTTTTTTTGCAACCCAACTGAATCCTTAATTAACTTAAAAATACCTTTGGCACCTCCTTCCTGGATATTTTAAAACAACAGGGAGAAAAATCTAAATTATCTTGCATGATATGCTTTCCAAACATCAAATTAGAAAGTAGCGGGTCATTTAACAAACAAGCACCTTGACAATAAGAAAGAAATTAGTGCTATTATAAACATTCTATACAATAATTTTCTCTGAAGTAATGCTCACAAATATCTACTGGAAATCTAGCAGCTTCTCCAAACATAACGGACACAGTTTGCTCCCTGGTGTTCATACCCTTCTGTTCAGGTTAGTGGCCCTGGGATTTATGACATGAACATATTCTGTCTTTTCCCATTATACCTCAGAACTAGGAAACTGCAGCAATGGAGAATGTATTCAAAAATGCACCCTCATCAGAACCTGCCTACTTAGTTGCCCGAGTCAGAAAAGCACTCCCAAGGTAGACAGACCATTAGTTAGCACAGCATATCTTGCAGCAGCCTGCATTTGAAAGAATCCTATGAAACAGAGGAATCTGAAGAAGCTGACTTAAAGCTGTGGAAAAAAATAAAGTCTTTTTCTGCTTTTCAAGAATATTCCTATTGGACTACAGAAGCCAAACGGTGTTTCTTGTGAGCAGTTCCCTCACAAGTGACCCCAGCCTGGTGATTGCACCTGTTTTGCCCTAGAGCATGACGATGAAGCAAAGTTTCTCTTTTCTGAAGAAACTCATAAAAAATCCCTCCTAGTAATGATGTTTAAATGTGAGAACTAGATAGTTATTTTTCTGCAATTTCTAAAATTTCACAGTCCCAGCAATGGGCTCAACACATCCAGGTTTCCAAAGCCTGGCATTGGTGTGTCATCTATAAAGTAGATTATATAACTCTTGCCTAAAGGCGTAACTACTATTAAAATAGTAGGGATCTTCTTCCAGTAATATCAACACTGAAATGCTTTCCTTTATTTTTACTTCTGCAGCATGAATGAATAAATTCCTGTGAAATATTGGTCTGTTTCAGAGACACTTTAGACAGAACATTACAGTCCTCGGTGAAATCTTGGACAGAGCCCGTCAGTGGAAAAACTCCCAAGACAGCATGATATTTAGCTTAAGATTCTAGTTTCTGTAATCTTATGAGCTCACTCTAGATGGGATATAGGTACAGTAGCTCTTAAGGTCTTTCTACCTTTTTGACTCTTCTTAGCATGGATCAAAGACAATCTTAACATAAGTTAGTTTTCTTTTGCTATTACTCATTGATAATAATATTGTGCTGTGGATCCAAAGTCAGAAAGAAAAGAGGCATCACTTCCAATCACTTATACTGGAAATTAATTCAGAATCTCCTCTGTGATTTGGTGAGGTATACTGCTAAAATTCAGAGTGAACTTATTTTTTTAATTTTTTGAGATAATTCTAAGGAAAGCAGCTTAAAATGGCTTCTAAAAATTCCCACAAACAGTCATGTTCAAAGCATTGTTTTGGCTTGATATAATATTTTTAAAAGAAGCTGAGATCTTTCCTTTACAAAAAATATGAAGACAGTTTAATCAGGACAAAACACATATCCAGATTGAACCTAACTGAAAAAACAGGTGAATTTTATAGAATCAGAGAGGGAGAATTCATACTGAAACAAGCTGACAACATAAATAATAATTCATTAAAGATTTTGGTTAACCTGAGTACCCTTGTGTTTTAATCAGAGAGCATTGTTCACTTCCATACTGATGGCTATTTTAGATTGTAGTCTCCATGGACAACTCTGAAAACAGCACTGTTTTTTAGCCAGGGGTAGAATTACTGTGCAATCCTCTCTTGATTTATGTGGAGCCACAACAGTGATTTTAGATTAAGTTAACTTAGAAATTTAGCCTATTTAGTAGTAGTCAGCTATGTGCATTGCTCAGCTCCACTACACTGTTTATGATTCAGAGGAAATTTAAACCTCTGGTTCAGCTGCATGTTATTAAAAAGTTTCATCCTTCCTTCCACTAAACATGAATTAAGTTAGTTTTTATTAGCAATGCAATCATATCCTTTACATTTTACCAAATAGCAAGTATTTTCAGTCAATCTTTAATGTGCTTGCTGTTCTAACTTCTACACTCTATCTCGTTCAACCAGTCAAAAATAGCATTCAAATAATGCTATTTGCTTTCTCCAGATAGTTCAGCAACTCTGTCTTTTTATGGTGGGATATTATGTGCAGCTACACCTACCTTTGTAACTTCTTAACAGGGCCAGAGGAATAGCCAGGAACACAGGACAGGAAAGGACATTCCAAGTAAAGTTTGTCCCACTGCTCTCCTTGGTGCCGTGTCATACAACCTCTTCCATAAACTTGCCAAGCTCCGTCCTTACAACAGGTGACCTGGGTGGGAAGTCAGTCAGCCCCCTGGGAATGCCAGGCAGTGCTGGCTGCTAAAGCACAGCCAGAAACACACCATGCCCAGCCACTGGTGCTGGTCCCAGATTCCCACCAGAGCACATCTAAATCCACTCACCTATGGTACCAATTCTTCATGCCAACAGATCCAGTTCTTGCAGCACGGGCAAGGCCACACAACATACTGCTGAGAGCTCTAGGCTGAAAACCTTCTCTTGAAAGTGGGGTGCTGGCGGTGGTCCGGTGCTCCTGAAAAGAAACCATGTGAAGGAAAGGAAGTGCCTCTAGGCTTTTGTGGTTTTGCAAATAGCCCCCCTGACTCCCATGGCTTGCTTTCCATTCACACCATGCTTTAAAGGTGAGAAATCCTCTTCCAGGGGTACCTCACATTAGAATTTAACAGTTTAAAAAAGACGGGTAGGGCTCAGACATGGGCTTTGATTTAATGTCTAGTGTAATCTTATCCAAGGAGCAAAAATTACCTGCCTCTGACAGATATTTCCAATGTTATTTTATGTATCTATCAAAAGTACTTGTTTATCTGAACCTACACAAAGCCACTCTTCCCACCACTGAAGTGGTGTCACATCCAAGAGCAAAAATCTCAGGGTATTATAGGGAAATCTTCTACTGACTTCATCCTGTGCTGGCCTGAGCCTTTATTTGGCAATTTTCCTGAATAATGAAAAAGGAAAAAACAGCATGTGTCTTCTCCTGGGAGACAGAAAGCATCTTGGCATCTTGTCTGCCTCTCATTCAAGGTTTCAAACAATAATTCTCCTTTATGACTATGTATTGTTTCTGGCAATAATTATGGATATAAAGCCAGATACGTTTGGTGCAAATTAGCAGCACTCTGTGAAGTCACTGGAGCTGTGCCAGTATATACCAGTTGAAGGAATGGCACATAATGTGATGTTCTGGAGCTGTGCCAATATATACCAGCTAAAGGCATGGCCCATAATTCTCTACATCAGCATCTTTGTGCTGTGCTCCTTTATCAACAGCTGCTACATATTCTAAAAACAGAAAAAGAATCCTGTCTTTCAAGGTCTGTGGAGTACAGGCAGTTTTCTCATTACAACTGTTTTACAGGGTCTTTGAGAAACAGACATCATATGGGATTAAGGTTTCTGGGCCCTTTCCCAGTGCAAATAATAATTTTAAAAAACAATGCATTAGATCCACGCTGTGGTTTTGAATGTCAAAGGTGGTTTGATCCAACTGATCTGGTATACTTCTAAACTCTAAAAGATGCAGAGAACTGCTCCCTTCAGCTCCTCATACACAGGCATTTGGTACACACAGGGTTCTGACTGTTGTACTGCACACAAAAGGCACAAGCAACTCCATCTGAGCTGCACTAGAAGACAAGTGCTCAGGCATGTTTATATTTATTCAGTTATTATTATAATTTCATATGTAAATGTTTGATGAATTTGACTGTGCATGTATTAAGATGATTGAGTGTTTTTTTTTCCTTCCTTAAAGGTAAGCCAGCAAATTTTAAGCTCCAGAAGATATAATTAATAATGTTTGCAGTCTGCAGTTATGGTGTTCTGCCTGTATTCTAACACGGGACATGAGTTTTGCTTCAAGGTATTTACAACTTAATTGTGCCACAGATAGTAATTTTTTTTTCTTTGCCTCATCTAATTTATTCTAGAGTCAGCTACATTGCTATAGCCTGTAGCTGCCACCCTCAAACTAATACTTGAGCTAGACCACCTAAAAGCACTTCTCTTACACAAATACAAATGAGGACAATTGCTAAAGGATCTGTGTTTCCCAGCAGACAATACAGCCTTTGTTCAGTTGAAACGTGCTTGGGTTTTGTTGTTGTTGGTTTTTTTTTTCTCTGAAAGAGGGGTAGCAAAAGTACAGCCTTCCCATTTTTCCTTGGAGCCTGGGATCAGTAGACTGTTGAGTGCGATTTCTTGCCTTATCTAAATCTCTCAGTGATGGTCATTCGGGATCAGACAGGCAAAGCCACAGACGTTCCCAGACAGGAAAAAGTGGCCCCAGAGGAAAAGACTGAGCAGGTCGCTGTTTAAATGGATCTGACAGCTTTGCTTAAGGAAAGATGTTTGTCCCTGTTTATGGACATGTCCTTTTCCCCCCCTTACGATTCCCAGGACCAGAGTTACATTTACTGTGTGTCTGACTGTCTGGTTGGGGAGCCGGAGGTCATGTGTCCCACAGGCAGCGAGGATGGGTGAGAAATAAATCCACCAAAGCTGCTATTCACAAGGGGGTTGAGTCTTTTCCATAACATTTCCATTATCCTATTTAAAGTTTAATACCCCAATGATGGAAGTCTCTCTGCTTATATCAGTGGAAGTATGGTCAGCATCCTAACCTGCACATGCACATATATTTTCACATGAACCCTCCTCACACTGAAAGAACAAAAATGTCAAAAGCATTTTACTGGTATTTAAGTTACAAAGTGAAATAAATTGGTAATCAACTGCTTGTACCAATTCACAGTTTTTCCAGGTTGTGTTTTATATTCTTTTACTTGTCAGATAAGATAAAGTCTATTATTTTTTAAACAAAAATATTCTATAGGGTTTTCTTTGCTGTCAGTATTTCCATTTTGAGGACATCTAGCAGAAGTAAGAGAATCTTCAGCCAGAGTTTAATTTTAGAAAGGAAATATGGTATCATGCTTGAAGATTTTCTTAATCAGTCGGATTTGTCCTGACTTTCAACTTTAGATAAGGAAATAGACCCTTTTATCACAAGGTTTTAGTGTGTGTGAGGTTTGGTGCCAACCAAAAATGGCTCCCAGTATCTTAGTTATTAAAGTCACATTTGCTGGTGATTATAGCTATTTCCTGCATAAAATGAAGTTTCTACAAATACTTAATAAGTCAAAAGAAGTCAAATAAATGGCATGCCTCTGGAAATATGAAATAAATTAATATTTTTCTGAGATTTGAGTATCCCATCCACTGGGTTAAATGTATGCAGGATCTTATATTTATTCCTGATAATGTCTAAAACATCCTGTATCTAATAAAACTTCACCAAATCATTATTTCTGTCTTCCAAGATGTTGAAGCTCTCTCTGTGCTCTCTCCTCTTTGGTGTAGAGACAATTTCAACCACTAGACAGAGTTAAAAAATAGCCTTCTGCTGTGATCACAATATATGAACTCTAACCCCTAACTCTAACTCTCTTTGAAAACCCAGAGACTTTTATAATGTTTTCAGTTACTTTAGTCAGTGGTTTTGCTGAGATTTTTACTATAAACTTTGAGATATATACATATATCATAACTAAGTTTTTTAATGCTTATCTAATAAGTTTTTTCTAAATGGTTATCTAAAAAGTACTATATTTAATAATGTTGCTCTTCATCAGAGAAATATTGATATTTAATTCACTCCATATTTTGAAGGAATAATCTTTTGAAAGTGCAGTAGGCCAGTCAGAGATAAAAGGAACTTTAAAAAATGACAAGACAAAACAATACAAAACAAAGCAAAAAGTTGTTCCAATGCTTTTTCTTCTGTTTCCCACAATCTTGGGGAAAACCTCTTTGAAGATGAAGGGAAAATGTGCTGTGGAGTTTTTGTCTGAGCCCTGTAGGTGCTCCTGGTGCTGCAGGTTTAGCAGCCCATCACGGCTGCCCATGCAGAGTGGCTACCCCTGGTGTTTGCAAGATGTTGATTAACAGAGTGCATTGGGTCCTGGCTGTCCTGGGCACTTCATATTCAATTTCTTTCATAAGGACAAAAGAGGGTGTCTTTCCCCTGACTTCAGTGAATGTGAGTAAAGTCAAATATAAGAAGAGTATTTTGGAATAGCCATAATGGCTGCCAAAGAAGGCACAAAATCTACTAAGTCATGACACTATTGCAGCTCAGAGAACAAATGACAGAGAATGGAAGGAAAGCTTAAAGTCCACAATCAAATAAAAAAAAGTCTTATCCTTGATGCAGACAGAAACCATTATTTGCCTGCAGCTGTTCACTGGAAAGAACCACAAACTTGTGAACACTGACAGCTCGTGATCTATTTAGTGATTGGTTGGCACACCCCACAAAATAATTGCAGGGTGCTAATTATCTTGAACCATATACTAAGGTTCTAGCTCATTTTTAACTCTGGAAAACTGCCATGAAATTAATCAAAGGTAGAAACTGAAGCACTTGGTCTACTGTAGCCTACAAGCAGGCCTCCACCACATAACTCTCTGGCCAAATGGGCTTGGGCAGCTGCAAATTAGAGTTTTGCTGGTTTGTTCTCCTTAATAAAAATATCATTAAAAATCCCAGAGATACAAATTATTTGCAAAAGGCACAATAATCGAGGCCCTTAGTGTCCACCTGACTCATCTTTCACATCTGAAAAGTATTCTCAATTCAACCAAGCTTTCAGCAAATGCTACTGTACACAGATGAGTTTGACAACTACTCCCAGGAGTGCAACTAAACTGGACATCACCTTGTAATAGTATGACATGCTTGCCTTGAATATTAGTAGAAGGAATATAAAAGTTCCTTGTGTTTGCTCCCAAATTCCAGCATTTTCACAGTCTCTTCTCCTGCCCACATATAGTATCTTCACGTCATACGTATCACTGCTTCTTGCTGACCTCAGGAGGAAGACAATTCCAGATGGGTTTCTGCACCAGGTTGCTCTCTACAGATAATTCAGGGGTTGAGGGGGACTCCTAAAGAGGACAGGCAGGGCCCATTCCCCTTTGGCTACAGATAAATTTTCAACTGACCCGAGTATGATTTGTCAGAAAACCCTAACCTACTGACTTCTTCCCTGCTGTTTCTTCCAGCGAAGAATCTGAAGGTAGTTTGTCATTGTCTCATGTTCACTCCTGGTGAAGAAGAACTCCCACATTTCTAAAATGCCCAGTACAAATGTAAACATCCCTGTGTGCAATAGTATGCTTCACCTCTGAAAATGGGAATGAGGCAGCCAACTTCAGCTGCCCTCCCTTCTTCTCAATGCAAGCCTTTGGACTATAGGGAAGGTAAGAGATCTTGAAGACTTCTGACATTGTAACACTTACTCAGTTCCCCTCCTCATTTGCCAGGGACTCACAACCACACCTTGAAGTTTCTGAACAGCTTCCCATTGGCTTCAGTGAGTGTTGGATTTGGCTTGCAGGTACAATTATAAATCTATTCCCAGTGAGGTAGGGTTTCTGTACCTGTAAATTGGTAATTTGGGATTCCCTGCTTTTTTCCAAACCTAAGGGCTCCAGCTATGACATAAAAAGTGCTCAAGCCACGCCAAGAAGCCAACTAGAATAATTTTGTCCTAGCTAATTAGGTTAAATCGGGTGCCCTGCTCTGAGGGATTCAGTCACAGAGATGACAGCAAGAGGAGCCTGGCTGGTTTGGCATGAGCAACAGCAAGGGCTGTAATTGTGCTGGTCTGTGAGAAACCTGGGGCTGGCAAGCAGTCTTCACATGATGTCACCTTTCCTGGACTTATGAAAAGGTTGCAAGGGCCTGCAGCAATCCTCCCAGAAAGGCTCGGCCTTGTTGCTCCTGGATGCAGAGTGTGTGGTGGCCTGGGCACACACCTCACTGGGGAGATACCTGTAAGGCAAACAAAACGCACTCCAAGAGTGTTTATCTCACGGCACAGAATGCCTCCTGCCCCCGGATCAAAGCTGGTGGGAAGAGATGCTGTTAGCAGAGCAGCAGCTGCACTCAGATCCTGTCCACACCCTTCCTGTTTGCAGCGGCCACCTAGGGGCTATTATGTTCCCAACAGGGCGATGGTTGCCCCCCTCCCCTCCCCTGCTGCCACTCGCCAGGGAGGGTGTACTGGCGCTCGCCGCACTGTCTGCCTTCAGGTTCTCACTGTTTCTCTCAAAGGGTGCAGATAGTGGGCTAGACACTCCTTGGCTGGTGCTCTGATAAGGGTCTGGAAGTTGTTCTCATGTGTTGCACAGAAGCTCGCTTGAAAGCAGGAACTCTACCCAAAATAACAAAACTGACCTCAAGGCTCATTATTTTCTTTCAAGTAAGGAGCCTGAGCCTGTCCAGACTAGAAAAAAAAAGAAAAGGTCAGTGTGGCCATACTGTATCTTTTACTGGACTGGAGCAAGGTGGTTGCAGTTCTTTATGCTTTCTTGCAAGCGCTCTGGAGACTGCATACCAGCTCTGCAAGCAAAGAAAACTCTATTTCCTCACGGTCCTGCAGTGACTTGACTGCTGTCCAGGTCATTTATATCAAGTTTGGATAGACCAACTTAACCCTAACTGTGAGCAACAGTAGTGTAATCTTTCTTCGGTAGGGTGGAGAGAACTGCACTCACAGTAAAAGGAGATGACTGGAAAGCAGACATTTAACAAGAAGACCTGGGCAAGAAGGAAGCATGCTCCTTTTCATCCTGGCTGTCAAAAAACCTCTGAGCCATCCATTACTTTATGATTGGTTCAACTTGCAAAACACAGCAGACTTAACTCTGATTTTCATTTGTGAAAATCAGGAATACTTGCCAAAGGTATCACTGGGGCTAATCAATGAAATTTGGATTTTAAAATGCCTTCTGATTTGCATCTGTAGCAAAGACAGAAAATCTTTGGCAGCTTTGGTCTGGCATTGTCAAGTAGTAACACAAGCATTCCTACAGGTAAAACATCTCCTGTCTTGTTTCCAGTGGAAAGCCTAATTAGTTCAGAAGAGTCACCATCTTCAAAAGACCATTCTAAGTACACTGCTAGGTACAGTTTGTGGTTCATTTATTCATGGTGCTTTCAAGTTCAACAGCAAATCTGATACAACTGGACATAACCTAAAGCAATTTCTCTCAAAAAAAAAATTCGATCCTTCCCCTCTACTGGGCCATAGTGAGGCCACATCTGGAGTCCTGGGTCTCCCCAGTTCAGGAAAGACAAGGAGCTACTGGAGAGGATCCAGTGGCAGGCCACAATACAGAGGTCCACAAAGATGATTAGGGGTCTGGACCTTCTTCTTACGAGGAGACACTGAGGGAAATGGGCCTATGTAGTCTGGAGAAGGGGATCTTATCAATGCATATAAATATTTCAGAGGCAAGTACCAGGAGGTTGGTGCCAGACTCTTCAGTGGCACACAGCAACGGGATCAACAGGATGAGGAGTAATGGCCATAAGCTGAAGCACAAGAAGTTCCACCTCAACATAAGGAAGAACTTTTTTGCACTGAGGACGGCAGAGCACTGGAACTGCCTGCCCAGGGAGGTCATGGAGTCTCCCTCTCTGGAGAAATTCAAAACCCACCTGAACTCGCTCCTATGTAACATGCCCTAAAAATCCTGCCTTTGGAAGGGTTTTGGAATAGATGATCTCCTTCCCTCTCTAGCTATTCTGTAATTCTGTGATTATATCAAAATTCTTAGATTAGATTGCCTACTAACTTAACATCTTGAGATATCTTTATTTGCTGTCTTACTATATCATAGAGGTGGGAAAAAAACAGCAACCACACTGATGGCAAAAGGGTCAATTGCACTACCTCACATCAAAGAGAATCATAGGATGCTCCAAGGGACGAAGCCGATGACCAAACAGACAAAATAATGATAAAAATACAATGGGCTGATAAATGTTAAAAATGTTTTGCATTTTAGGATCTCTTTAAGAGGAAATATGAACTACTTTTTAGAAACCTGATTTGTAAGGTAACTCCTTCAGAACTGCAGAATTACAGCAGAAAGTGACAGACGCTTGTGCTCCTTCAGGACCACATTGGTCCATGGGTCACCGATTCTTTTATATACTTGTCCAACCTCTGCTCAAAGTTCTGACCCTTGCCCACTCTTCAATACAGGATGCTGGACCACAGAGAGAGCTTTTGTCATTTCCCATGTTCCCAACATCTTTACATCATACTGTTCCCAATTCAACTTCTGTCCTTACAACCCACCATCAAACCCTCTAGACGATGCTTTTAATGGGTGTACAAAATGCACTGGCATCCACAGCTGTATTTATGATGATAAAACATGCTGAGATCTGGGAACGTGTTCTCAATTGTGAACATTTTTACCTTTCTGAAATATCCCTGGCACAGTTTAGTCATGCCAGTTAGCAATTCTGCCAAGGTATTCCTGGTCACAGCTCACATGGGGACAACAGACAGCCTACCCATGGACACCCTGCTTTGGAGGTTAACGGAGTTCCATAGCTACAGATGTCACTAGGCTGTATCTCCAACTTTGGAGCCAGACAACGGGCTATGTAGTTTGCTGATACAGACGCAGCCAATGGCTTTGGAAAAGCCTCTCAGTGTTTTCCTGATTAACTGTTCCCTGAAATAATACTGCAGAGGGAAACTCCCTGCTTAAAAATCCTAGATCAGGCTGTCTCTTTCCTGGGTGTATTCTCTCTATTAATTTGTTATTTTCCCTGACATCTTATTTGTTTTCCCAGATGTGCTTTCCTTTCTGCCAATTTGTGCAAGTTGCACTGTCCTTTCCTATTTCCTCTGTCCCTGGTGTTTCCTCTCCCACCAGCATTTTACACCGTGGCATCTGTAGGAGGGGCTTTCCTTTCTCCTCGTCGAAGTCTGTAAGTGCTGATTGCAGCCCCGCTAGTGGGAATGGGGAGGAAGAAAGGCAGCTCTGCCTGGTGTTTGGTGTTGGTCCCTCTCCTGTGCAGGGACTGTCCCATGCTGCTGCCACACTTAAGATGGTATGGATTTTGATCTCTGCTGTCAACCTTTTTCTGGCTTTCCATTTTTTCATCCAAAGTCTCTGAAAGGCAAGAAGTGCAGCTCTGTCCTTCTTTGCATAGTTTGCTCCTCTGCACAGTCACAGCATCAGCAAGATAGTGCAAAATATCCCCTGGGCACAAACACAACAGGCTGCCAGGATTGTTTGTCCAGTTTCAAATACCTTGAATCCCTTCCCACTGTGGAATGAGTCCCCTGGTTTCTTTTCTCTGAGCAGTCTGAGTAAGAGGATCATTTAGGCAATAGAACTGTCAGACATAATGTAGCAGTAGCCACAATGTGCCCATCTCATTGTGGTCATAGGAAATGTCTCACATAGGGACAGATTGTCTCTCCTTTCTGGGCAAAGACATTTTTGCAACCTTAACCTTGTCTCTGACAGCTGGAACTGGACAGGATTTCCAATGCAATTCCACATTTTTTGTTTTCTATTAGCTGAACATAGATGGCTTTACAGTCAGTGTACTCAGAACACTTTACTAAAGTAAAAGAGGCATGTAACTCTGACCTTCAGATTATATTCTGGGGGCCAAGCACACAGTGTTTAGTTGTGTTGTCTTTTTCTTGGATCGAGCTCCAAACAGCTATTAACTGTGAAATACAATTCAGGGAGCTAAAAGTCACAGAAGGAAAGAAATCACACAGATATTAATGGAATTGTTGCCTTATACTGCTGTCTCCACAGCTAGCCCAGATCAAGAAACTAACAGGAAAGGATGTGTGCTTATAATACAGCACAATCAAGCAGTAACACCAAGATATTTTGGAAGACAGGTGAACAATGTGTGCATGGTACAGGCAGAAGAACACACACACACACACACACACACACACACACACTGCAGAAGGCATGAAATGTCAGAACACTTCAAAGTCTGCCTGCAGAGAAGTGACATATGGGTGTGTTTTCTACTTAACAAATTTTTAAGGGTTTTTTTATTATTATTATTATTTTCTTATATGTAATTCAGGATCCCAGCGTAAGCCAAGAGCCATTACATATATGTAGCCATGTGTTTCATCCTCCAAAAGGGTGTTCCTGGCAGAATGGCAGAGAATAAATACCAAGGTGTACAAGAGCTCCATCTCTCTCTCTTATTTTTTTCTTTTTTTTTTTTTTC
>WBMY01009453.1:57265-147042 GCA_013397315.1 Donacobius atricapilla
TTTTTTTTCTAACAGTAAATACATGTTTCTGAATAACGTACAATACTGATGAAGTTAAATTTCATCCTGGTTGATGGCTGTTCTGGGACCAATCTCGCCTAGATTTCCTAAGAACCACTGCTTCTTAGTCCATCAATTCCAGGTAGGTTCTGTATCCGAAGAATGAAGAGTTTGATACAAAAAGCACCTGTGTTTACCAAGAGTTGTAGAATTAGTGTCGTGAGAACTGATATTGAGAAACTCCAAGACTGGGCTGATATTTGACGACATTTCTGTGCTGCTCCAATTTGAAATAAGAAGAAAAGTGGGTTACAAGGCTCTCCTCATGACAAGAGAGCTGGATGCCCCTGGAGCTCACCTTCAGCTTATCTGGCTCCTTGACCCCCGCCTGCCCTGTTTGATCCACATGCCTATGACTGCTGGAGACTTATCTCTTGCAGGAGGAATTTGCCTGTGCCTCATGCACCCATCTTACAGCCCACTTACAAAGTGGATTATGGGACTAACACTTCAACGCTCACAAGTGGGAAACCTGAGAGCAGGTCATGGTCTCCATCACAGGGGAGGTGTAACAGTCAAGTGGGAGGTCAAGCAGAACTAACTGGGTGAGGCCCAGCATGTTTCATGACTCTTCCCAGCCGCAGCAGCTCTAGGTGTTATCAGTGCAAAAGGATCACCAAAAGCAAGTTTAGTAGCTAAATAATTACTTATTTCATTGAACATAAGTCATTTTGTCATCCTGCTCTCCTTCCCAAATTTGATGTTTCCAAAATAATTTTATACAGGTATAGGAATACTCCTTCCCAGGGCATCCTGCAGCCAGCAAGACTGTTTGGGCTACGGAAACCAAGAAGAAAAGCCTTCTCCAAAAACACTGGCAAGTTGTAGAAAAGGAGAGAAGGAACATACTGTAAAATTATAAGTTGTTTGAGAGGAGACTTGTCTTCCATCCTAAGAGGAAATATGAACTGGATGACTTTATTTTTTTTTTTTCCAATGCATTATATTTTGGTCCAAAATTATTTCCCCTTCTTCCTCTCCCATACTGGTATATTAATAATGAGTAATTTTCCATATATTCTATATGTGGCAGTCCCAGCTTGATGTATAGTATACATTCATTTTTCAGAACTCTTTCATTGTACTTGAACATATTGATTCTTCCCACTGCCCCTCTACCCATTATTCCATTATTCTAAGGGAAAGCTGACAATTTTGGCTATGACCTTCTGGGCTTTATATGGAGCACACCATTTCTTAAGGCTTATAGTGGGCCAAGTCTGTCTTCCAGCCTCTTGCCTAACTGACAGCCAGTGAACAACTTTTCTTAAAAATGGAGGACTTTGCTGAGGAACTTATCTAGCTACTTCTTGAGTTATTAACTGCTGCAGGGGAGAGAGGCAGGAGGCTGTGATCACTGTGAGCTAGCATTCGGTTTTGCCTGGTGACACATGGCTTTCTAAATTAGAGGGCTCTGAATAAAATAAAAAATATCAAAGCCATGTGTCTGCTTGTGGGTGCCACATTCTTTAGGATCACAGTGGCCATCCTTCTGCACGAATCTCACAGAAACGGCTCAGTTTCATCCCACTTGAATGATGTGGCAATGTTGTGAAACAGGGTGGAAAAGCGTCCCAAAAACCGTCGAGCGGAGAAACCACTGGAGAGCTGGAAAGAGGTTGTAGAGACCCAAGTGCTGTCACTTTAAAAGGGTGATCAGCCTCTGCGCCTTTGAAATCATTTATCACAGAAGCTGTAACCTCTGCCACCATCTTGGATTCATTCGAGAAGTGCGTCTCAGTAGTCATTTTAAATATGTTTGTTTTCAATTCAAAACACATAATTAAATACAGGCTGGGGTAGAATATATGCCTTGAGCTGCTTTCTCTCACCCTGGTTCAGAGCATGGCTTTTTCACAACTGTGTGTTTTGAATTGAATTTTTTTTTTTTTTTCCTACAGGGCCTGTTGTTTCTCAAGAATCAATTGAAAGTAAGGCTGCAGATTTAAAGGAGCCCATCTAATAGGAGTCTGAGCATCCTGAGGCCACAGGGGCTGTCCAGTCTCCTGGGGCACTGAGCAGCTACTTCCTCCAGTGTGGATGGAGCTTGGCCCTCATAAACTGCATCTGAAGTCTAGCTGTCAGAAGACTAAGCTATGCCTTGTGTTTAATTTAGTCATGTCCCACTTCTCAGACAAGGGCACTCAGATGATCTGTTGTCATGGAAGGAATAAGCAAACTTGTTACAAGCCTCCAGAGAGGCTACCAAAAAGGTAGTTATGTCTTTAACATACTGTCCTTAATAAACTGTCCACATCCTTTTTCCAGACTTTCTAGGAGGCACTTCAGAGGGACAGTGTGAAGACAGTACTTGGCTGTTTACATTACATTCAGTTCAGCTGACTTTTATCACCATCACTGACACGTTGCAAACAAGCCTGGGGAAAAGATGAGCAAATGCTCAGGAATGAGCCACTCCAGACAGACAGGGGATGGGTTGAACCTGCAGTTCTAGTGTTATCTCCTAAAGAGACAGGAAGAAAAGCAAGTCGCTAATACAGGAACGAGTCAGAAGCACAGGTAGTGCAATTCTCTGTCCACTCTCCCAAAGAAGAAGAGGGTTTTGTGTGAGGCTGGGACCAATCTATCTGTCTGAAAACTCAAGTCACACATGTTTTCTGAATGACCAAGGTACTCAGTTGCTGGGGCTACATGTGTGCTGGTGCAACATCCCCTTTCCTCAATTCAGGCAGGCAAAAGAGAATAGGTGGGTACCTGAGGATTCTTAATAGACCTGCTCCCCACCTCTCTGTGTATTGTGTGTGTGCTGAGAAAAATCAGGTCTACAAGTGGACCAGAATGTGTAGCATGCTTTAAGCACTGAATTTCAGGCTGAGATGGCTTCTGAATGATGGGTGAACCAGGGCTTTGCAACGTGTCATAGTGAGCAGGTATGTGCAACTCACACTAATGAAATACAGGAATAGATTATCTCAGATTTCAATGACTCCATGCTTTTAAATGTGACACCTTAATTTTGAAACACAGTGTATATGAGGCACTTTTTCTTTCTTGATGTTGCCTGTCAACATCTGAATTCAGAACTATGCATACAGAGAAGACCCTGTCATATGTCTGCAGTGAAAGGAAGAAGCAGAGAGCTTTTGCATATTTTATGCTCCAGATTTCTATAGGAGATACCTACAACAAATATGTTCCTCGGATGATGAAATATATTCACTATTCTGTCAGCGTTTCGACTGAAAGAGAAAAAATACAGAGGAAAAAAGAGGAAACTAATGAGAATACTACTAATGATAGAGTCCCTGAAAGAGACTTCTGTCTGTGGTCACAGCCTTGTACAAAGGAGATGGGATGCATCTGTGTTGAAAGTAAAAGTATCAGCTTGGTATGCATGCTCCTAGTTCATGTTTAGGAATAGATTATAAATCTGATGTGGGGAAACTGAGAGTAGAAAAAGCAAGATACCTGCTGCTACTTGAGCTAGTGCTTCCGAAACATGAAGCCAAAGCATGCTTTTAATTTTCTACTACACCCATCTTTTTGAAGTGTCTCATATCCATACAAAGGGGGGTGTTGTTATAGATTTCAAGGAGGAGGGGATTTGCTTTCTTTTTTCTTACTAATCTGTTTCTCATGGGTTTTCGTCTTTAGGCATGCATTCCAGCACTACAGATGAGTGCTGAAATTACAGGGATGAGAATTCAGCCAGGAATGAGTAACATGCAGCCATACACACGAAACAGAAAACATCCTCTTTGACTAGGTGATAATTAGAAAGGCTGCCACACTGCAGTGTACACAAACAAAGCACATCCCCTTTGGGAATGTATTTTCTTTCCTCTGATGTGAATTTTTTTTTTCTGGTGGAGGACAGTTTTTTCAACTGCTCACTGACATACTTTTAAACATAACTTCTTATTGCAGCAGCTGCTTTCACATGTAGGCATATGATCACTACCTAAATGGGTCTAGCTGGTATGTTGCAGAACAGAACTAGTGGCTGATTGGAAAGGATTGATAACATATCAGTGCTCCGTGCTACCAGACTAAAGCCAATTAAAAGTGCCTTGGAAATGAGCGATTATCTCCTCATCTTCAGCAGAAACACAGACTAATAACCCCTGTAGCCACAGCTGGTGGCTGATAGGATGGGCCAACTATGAGCAGCTGACTTTTTCCTCCTCTAAAAGGGTCATCTCCTAATCTGCTTCCCTTGTATTCAATCCAGAATGCAGGGGCTTTCCTCCGGATCTGATCCATCCTCTGCATTTCCTCATGGTGGTCTGACTGTAACTCCATCAGCCTAGAATGACCTTCCCAGAAAAGCCGTATCTCCCCATTCAGGCTATAAAGGAATAAAGTATGAGTAGCAAACAGATTTAAATATGAACTTTTTGGATTAAAGGTATAACAGGGTTGGATATCTTGCAGTGACATGCCTGAAATCTTTTAGGGAAAGGAAGCAAGATACTTTATCTGAAAAGGAGGAAGGAAGGAAGGAAGGAAGGAAGGAAGGAAGGAAGGAAGGAAGGAAGGAAGGANGAAGGTGGGAAGGTGGGAAGGTAGGAAGGAAGGAAGGAAGGAAGGAAGGAAATATTATTTTTTATAATATCCTTCCTGTGTGCATTGTCTGCTTGAAGAGGTGTAATCACATTCAGAACCAACCTCCTCTTGGTGGAGTGCCTCACAGGAAGGCTGATGGTGTTGACCCTCCTCCAGCTAAGCTTGGCTACTGTTCTGGTCTACATGGAAGCAAAAAAATCACAACAACACTTACAGTGTCAGGGAAATCATATGTAAATTAAGCTATGAGACGTGTAAATTGTTGCAGTTCTTTCTGGTGGATAATTATTTCAAGTTCTGTGTGGTCTTCAGGAAAAAGGAGTTGTCTGAATTCAAAGCATACCTCATTAACTAGCACACAAATGTTCGTACAATGAGGAGGATATTATGGTCAAAGCTGAAACTTGATTTAGGTTTTATGTTTTTATTAAGACTTACTAGACATTCTGCCTTGTATTGTACAAAGAGAAGGACATAGCCTTATAAAAGTTAACAAGTCTTCTTAAGGTTGCTATTATCAGCAAGGGAAGAAATGGCAAGATATCATTTGCTTTCAAAGCACATCACTTTCAATATTTGGATGTGATTTTGTATTCAACTAAAGCAAAAATAAAAGATCGCTTGATGAAAAGGTTCAACAGAATTTCAATGCAAATTGTGTAAGAGAGCAAAATGTTTTCTGCCTTCCATGTACAGTGATAGCAGCAGGCCAATCCTGAAGTGTTTAAATGTATTCCAAATGTATAATTTACATTTTTCTTCAAAGTTTTAGGATATATGCACGCAGCTTACAAAAGGGGCTTTTTAACTGAGATTTAAGTAGGACTCACAAAACCCAATCCTAAATGAGCACAGTTAAAGAACTATAAAAATTTGTGCACAAATTTCCAAATTGGCTGTAAGGCTTTAAATGCCTTTATATTCCAATGCCATTGCATGTAAAAACACTCATGTTGGAAGCAGGTAGCATCTTTTGAGATTTAACAAGAAGAAACAGAGGTCAGGTTTGCAACAGGTTTTATACTTTTTGATGTACATATATAGTATATGCAACAGCATTTCATATTTCTGCAGTGAGACGAGTTTCAGCACAATCAGGTCCTGGTTCAACAAAATCTACCAAATTTTGATATCTAGCAGAATCCACCAACACAAGTCAGTCTTCAGTCCCACCACACCCAGTAGGTCTCCACCATGTATTTAGAGTCAAGCTCAGGCTAAGGTGATGTATTCAGGATCAGAGCCACCCTTTCTCACCCTGTACACGTGGGGTTGGAACTACCTCCCTGCCTGCCTGACCCAGTTCTGCTGGCTGACGTTGGTTCCCAGGCAAAGGGCTGGTACCTCCTTTGGCTCACCATAGAAGGCAGCCAGGAGCACAGGGCAGCCCATGCCCTCTGCAGAGGCTGTCTGGGGCCATAGGGCAGCAAAGTGGGGGAGGTTTCCCTTCCCCTGATGCAGCTCCTCCAGCTCAGAGCCAGCTGCTTTAAAGGGCTGCAGGAGCACAGGGTTTTCCACAGATCCACAGGAAGAATAGAAACAAAGCATATGGTTTCATCTGAGCCAGAATAAAATATGCAACAAAGACCTTTTTCATCTTAAAGGAGTGTAAGTAATTCTTGGCTAATATCTGTGTGTGAAGTAGAGTTCTTCCCATAGTAATGCCCCACAGTGTTAGTTTTAAGTTGTGGAGAATCCAAGGGCTTTCTAAAGTTTAGAAAAAATCAAACAACAAATTAGAGGCACAGCTGTGTCACTGGGCTGAAATTCCTTTGACAGATGCAAAGGTCTTGATGACAGTTATTTTCCAGGTCTGCAGCTCAGCAACCCTGCCCCTGAATGGTTTCCCACATGAAGTGTTTGAAGAAGTGGTCGACGTGTGACTGATCTCCAAGGCCCACTGCCTGGTCTTCTTTAAGGGTGGGGCAGGGGCAAAAGGAAAGGTGATGCTGATAAAGGAATCTGAACCAAATGTTGTAACATTCTAGATGTGATTAGATGCCCTTGCTGTGACTTATTACACAACCTGAAAAGTGGAAAGGAAATACCTGGGGTGAAATGCAGCCACAAGAAGGGGAGATGCTTTTTCAACAAAGAACAAAAGCCAAGAAAGAAATTGCTGTACATGCCTAAAACCGGTCAGGATATCAGAGCTTCTTCTGTTCTGCGGGATAGATGTGATGCTGCAGTAAATTTCTCTCCAATCAGACCTACTGTCATTTGCATTTATACCTTCACAAGCTGCTGATTATATATATAAAAAAGTTTGTCTTTAATAAAGAACAGGACAATGCTAAAAGCCATTTTTAATGAATCTGGGTTGTTTCAGGTGTTGCTTTTTCCTTGCATGCTTGAATGAATTAAAGCTTGAAGTCTAATGTATGTAATAGAATTAAGAGACTTAAAATTGGAATGCTCTCTATGTGTCCAGAAAATGTTTGTATATTTGCTTCTAAGAAAAGTTCTTGATCCATAAATTCCACATTCTTAATATTTGTCATGGCCTATGAAATAACTAAATTCTCCTCCATTTTTCCCAAAATATTTTTATGGAATGTCAAGACCTTGAGGCAAGGATTCCAGGATCTAATATGTTATCACTATGCATTTTTAGGTATGCGTTATTTGTAAATATGCATTGTTTGTAAATATGCATTATTGTATGTGTTGATAAAACAAATTATTGTGCAAGTACAAGGGAAAGAGCAAATTTTCCTAGTCTAAAGGAAAAACTGACAATCTCTTCCTTAACCAGGTGACACACTTCTCTCAAGCCTCAATACACATCACATCTATCACATATAGCCTGGGTTTGTTCCACTTCTGGATGACATGGTGAATATTAATTATTCCCCAACTTATTATTTAGTTGTTGAAATCCTGACTGAGCTGACTGACAGCAGCTAAGATGTAATACAGAAAAACTGGCCACTAACACCAACCCCAGATGTTCCAAGGCTACCTAAGAAGCTTGGAAGAGTAGGAGGGAGGATTTGGTCTAAACTGGATTTTAAGTCCTGTTGATACCTATCTGGTCTGGTTCCCCACATTCAAAGTAGACCTGACACTACACAAGGCTGCTATAGCTGGTGAGGTACTGGCTGCCACTGAAGTTGAAGGGTAATCTAAAGAGCAGCCCAGGGCCAGAAAGGCCTTGCAGGGGACACCAGCTGTGCAGAGGCAGCAGCTCTGCTGTGACAGCCTCAGCATCGCGCTGTCTTTTCCTGATGTGGCTGAATAGCCATTTTAAATGCTAGTTTCTATCAGGCCTGCATTTGCCTAAGTAATGTCCTGTGGTGATTATAATGAACAGAAAAAGGTCCATTGTCTGGCAAAGATTAAAGTATGGGCTCTCCCTTTCACCTCACTTTTATAGCTAAAAAGGAGCCACTATGAGACTGAGATTTTACCACAATGTAAATTATTGGTTTGGGTGTCCCAAAAAATGCACGCCTGGAGGCAGCCAGGTGGTGACCACTGCTTTGAAAGCATCTGCAGGAGTGCCCTGTGGAGTTGAGTTCAGCAGGAATTTGGGTTGGAAGTGTGGCTGTGACGGGGAGGATCTATGGCTCAATACAAAATTACATATTTCCCATCCCTCTGCCACATATTGTGACTCACTGTGTCAAGCAAGAGATTGTAGGAAGGAAAAAGGCGACAAAGGGACAAAGACAAAAAAATAAATCCTTTCCCCTTGGTTCCTGTCTCCCTCAACATTATACCTTAGCTGTTTGAAAAATATGTCTTTTTTTATCTCCTTCCTCAAGTCTGTGGAATTTTAAAGGCTATCCATGCAATACCTTCATATCTTCTTTTACTCTCCTATTTCCCTTCATCACAAGCACTTGCTCTCAAATAACTCTGGGCACATTTGTATTGCAGGGACTGGCAGAGGAGGACAGCTCTCTTCAGCATACCCTCATTTCACCCCCATTCTGCCCTTCACCAGGTCTTCAACCCCTGCCTGAACCCCATCTCTTTGCTGACAGCCTCCCAGGGGCTTGAGTGGCTCATCCCTGGCTTCGGGCCAAAATACACCAGGGACACGAAGGGTGCTGCCTTTTGTTTATTTTCTGCTCCACCAATGAGCAGGAAGCTTTACAATATAGTGTTGCAGCACAGATACTTAGATTGCAAACTCCTGCCACATGTTCATAGAGTGTCTGCCAACCAAGAGGTACACACCATAATAATAACCATACCAAAGCTTGTATGGGCTTTTTAAAATACACCTACATGCAGAATGAGAACACTGGACCTGAAGAAAATGTTATATTGCTTTGAAAGATGAGTTGGGCAGCTTGCTTAGCTCTTTGTGTGATGAGCAGAGTAAGGTCCCTGTCCAGATGTCAGGAGGGCCTGGCTGAATTCTGAGCTCAGCAAGAAGCTAAGAAGGACACAGAAACATGTGACAGCAGGGTGCTGAAAAAGCTCTGCCAATAAATGCACACCAAGTGGATTTTACCCTCCTTTTCACGACTGCCAGCTCATTTAGGTATATGGCGTCATCCTGCTTTATTAAATCAAGGCTTCGACCTTGCTTTTGCCAAGAAGACTCTCCCTGTTTTCTTCCTCAGACATGCTATCCAGTTGTCTTTCTGGTTACTTGACATAGTCTCATTTCCACACTAACTCTGTTTAGCAAGGAAGATTCAATCCCTTTTTACAGGTGTGAATGTGAGACACAGAGTGTGCTGAGAGACAGCACCATGCAAGGAGCTTTCTTCTGTTTCACCAACTCTCTTCAGCCTGTAAGTTTGCTCTTCCTAAAAGCAAGAGGGGATGTTAAACTTGAGAGGCAGTGGGCAAAGGAGGGAGCAAGTAAAGAGGAGAAAAAGAGGAGGCTCTGGCACTGACTGAACACTGATTGCTTGCCATGCTTTGCTGTATCTAAGCTTTTATCTAGAGGGAACAACTGAAGGTCCCAGATCAGGCTGTCAGAAAGTGATGGAAAAGAGTGCATGATAATCTACAGGGGAAAAAACTCAGTAGTCAAAAGGTCAGTGGTGAAATAACCCCAAGTGAACACATATGGTCCACTCCATATTCCCCACAATTTGTACCACAAATGGGTGCAAGACAAATTTTCCCACACACATCCCTTCAGCAGAGATGGTGGACAGGGGCAAGAGGAACTCTTTTGCATCTCTTGCAGCCTTCCTTTCCCTTTTTATGCAACCAGGTACACCTTGCTAAAGGGTTAGAGCCTGCTCTGCCCTTCCAGCTGCTGGTTCAACCCTCACTTTTGGGGTCACCTTATGCTGTAGTCTGGTTTACTTATGGAGAGTATTTTTACTGCCAAGCTTGCAAAAGGGACACACAGTGAGAGTTTCAGCAGCTCCTCTGATTGCTGCTGAAAGGTGAGCTACATGGCCCCACAGATGCCAAGGCTGGGGAGGAGCGGGGAGAGATGAAAGATGAAAAAGTGGGAGGGAAGATTTGCCGTGTCTGAGGAAACTAGGACTTCACTCAAATTCAGGTTTTTGCATCTCTGACCCCAAGGTGACCTGCTGACCTCTCCTCCCTGCCTGGCTCCAGCCCAGCTGTTTCTCCTGAAGAAAAGAGGCCAGATTCACCTCCTGCACTCTGCTTGACAGTGTGTCCAGGCAGACTGTTTCCTGCCAGAGTAAACACAATTACAGAGCATCATGCACAGGGTTTGGGCCACCTAATACACAAGAGGTCAACAGGATAGGTGCTTCATAAAGCCCCAAAGTGACAGTGCCATCATAACAAATAAATAACTGCACACATGCTACTCTTCTACGTTTATTGATTGCATAGGTAAGAATTGTTGGATGTTGCTTGTTCTACACATAGATGTAAAAAACTGTAAAGTAAAGGTCTGAAGCAACCCATGAGGTTATACATCCAGCTCACAAAAGATGTTCACTAACCACTTGCCTAGTCAAAAACCCATAGTATAAAAAGCTGTGGCAGCATGAAGCAAGAGGACTAAACCATCATGGACTAGTAAAGAAGTAACAGATGTATGGCTAGCTCCTGACAGAAAAATTAGGTGAGAGGGAGATGCAATATTTAAAAAGCAGTAGAGAAATAATCTAGTCCACAGCCAGGACAAAGCAACGACAATCATGTGTACTTGTAATAGAAGGGAGCAGTGATTCCATTACTAAACTCCTTCCTCAGGCAAGAGATCAAAGGAAATTATACCCGCAAAAAGAATTTCTACAATGCCTCACTAATTAAACAGCAGTTGTTTCACATAATATTGAAATCAAAAACCATGTAAACAGACCTTGAGACAGGTTTGAATATTTTCCATTCAGACTTGAACCTGAACAAACTCTATCTTGCGCTGTTCCTGACTTTTGGAGAAGCTTGAATCCAGAGATGGATGGATTCCATTTTTGTGATCTGGACTCATCCTCACTCAGTATTAACAGAAGTCAAATCCTTAGCAAGCAATATACAGTAGCTTGAAAGAAAATTCAAAACACAACCAATGACTTGTAATAAAATGTCAAATGAATCCAACTTCAGTAATGTTTCAAAACTAAAAATGAGCCTGATATGTCACATACTTAGATGCAAGTAAGACATTCAGTAACTTTTAACTGGTTAAGAAAAGGAATGAGCATTGCAGTAACACAAGTAGCAGCACCTTCCAGTAGGACTGAGAAAGTTCCTAGGCTGGTGGCAAGGCAGCAACAAAGACCAGCAACATCCTTCTTTCACACTTCTCCTCTGAGTCAATTTGCCTCCTGCAAAGTTTATGAGAGCTGCAATGTAGGTGGTGCTGAGCTGGTCAGAAAGGCACAGAATACTAACTAGGGTTCACTGCAGCTTGTTTATACCAAAGTCGAAGAACCCTGGCTCTCTGACACCTACAAATCTCTTCCAATGGAAGTGTTTTGAAGGGGCTATTCCTGCAACCACGTCTGGGCACCTAAATTAAAAAACTGACACATAAAACCAGGCAGCTGTGGATTGATTGTCTCTTTTCCTGTCTATTACCATTTTATTCTCATTTATTTAAGACGTATCTGCAACACTTCTGTTCATCAGAATTCTTACTGGGAGTACTGCGATTGTTTCAGCCCTTCATGACAGAGATCTCTCTTTTTCAAACTAGCCCCTGCATGCCAGTTTTGCTCTGGCTATGCCTGCTCCATTGAATTCAGTGAGAAAAGGCAAAAGGCTTAAGCACCAGCCCATGAGTGCCTCTGACATTTGGCTGTCAGCAGGCTCCTGGGAGCCGTGCCGACAGCTGCCTCTGAGCCTGCTTGCATTGCTTGGTCAAGGCTAGCAAATGCCAAGAACCGTTTTCTCACACTAGAGGTAGCCCTGTAACCTCCCATCCCTCTCAGTCACTGCCCCTTCCCCATATTTGAGAACCACTGCACCTCATTCATGATTACTTTCATGTTAACATATGTCTGTACATGTTCACACAGTGTAATACCACAGACCACTGCTGTTCCTGTTTTTCCTCTTTGAATCATAACCTGGGAGCCCTGAAGCTCTAGGCCGCCAAGTTTCTTTCAGAAAGAAGATTTACAAAATGAGAATTTCCTTCTCAAGAGCTCATCTGTTTAGTCCACACCTGCACTCCTAATCCTACCAGTGACATCAGAGGGAATGGGCAGACATTTGAGTTTTCAGTAAAAGGCAAAATTGAGTGGTCTCATATTCGTTGTCTCTGCCTACATCCATTTGTTTCCAAAAAAAGCAAAAAAAATAAGTTTTAAAAAGAAGAGAATAAGTAGAAAGAATAGCAAAAAACCCTGCACAGACAGAAATGTGACAGAATCTAAAAGCAAGCACTTCTGAATTTCCTGTAACAACAAACTGGATTCGCAGTTCAAGTACCCTTTGGATGTGGTAACCAGGAGCTGGAACAAGCAGCCAAATGCTCAGCGCGGATGTGGCCTCTCGCCAAGGGCAGGGTAGGAGATTCACAAGAGCCACACTTTCTCTCTCTGAAGGCAGAGCACCAGGAAAGAACATCTCCCTCGCTGGGAGACAGGGTGGCCATAGAGCTGGCCCAGGTTCATAGGCAGCCTCAAAAATCCTTTGTGCTTCTACAGAAAAGGATACTCCTTTCCCAGCTCACCTGTGCCAAGTACTCCCCTCTCAGGGCTCAGAGGGCTCCAGCTCTGCTGCCTACCACAGATATCTGCAGAGGCTCCTCTGCAAACAGCTACTTCCAAACTGCTTAACCCGCACAGCTTTTTCCTTTGCTGGAAAAGGACATCGCACAGGACTGCATGTTTGAAAAGTCCTTGCACACACATGGACACACACACACATTCACAAACGGCAGGGTTAACAGCTGCTGCCTGGGGACAAGTACATTCAACACTGGCTTAAAGCATAACTCCATTGCATCCCCTCATTTGATGAAACAACTCAACAGTAAAATGTCTCAGGAGAAGAAGCCACAGGGCTGTTATAGCTTTAACAGACCCCGAGTGCTTATCTCAAGCTGAGAGAGGTGATTTCATGGCAATAATTTGTTTAAAGTGTTGCTGATTGCTTCCTATTTCTTCCCAGCAAATGACTTTTACACCTTTCTACTGTTGCTTTTATATGAGCTGCTATGGCAATTACTCTGCGGGAGGCTGTGTAAACATCACACAGACCCTTTTATCTTCCTACCAAAGGCCATAGAAGACACTCCTGAGACCAGATAAAAAGTATTTTCATACCTTTTCTCCTTCCTGGAAAAAAAATATATTTTTATTAAGTTGCTAACAGAGTTTTCTCTTACAGAACGTGTTCAAGTGTATTTCCAACAGAGACTGCCTGATCCCTGTACAGAGTCCCTCTGAAGGGGCCTTAAATAAAGTAATAAATAAAAATACCGAGACTTCATGGGGGCAAAGAACCACCCCTTCTCTGCTAAAAGAGGAATATCTCTGATAAAATTATTTCAAAACGAATTGACTCTTTCAGAAGAACTATGGCCATACAGAAAATGATCAGGACTAATCTGATCATCTGAGGAATCTTGTTCTGGTACCTCTGGTGCATCCTCTTGTTCTCCAGTGCCAGTGCTAGGTGTTAGCTGTCTGTTTCTCTCATCCCTGCAAGGAACAGGTTATGCAATGACTTTTGGAGTCTGGCCAAGGCACTTTGCATGTTTGACAGGAGTTCCAGCCCAAGGATTTGGGTTGGCCCATGAAAGTTTCTTCTCAATCCCAGCTTCAAAGTTTCTGCATTCTCTGGTCAACAGCTCTCAGAGATATGCACCCCGTCAGAGCACCTGTGAAGCCCAAGCTCCATCCCCATCTCAGATTAACCAGAGCACACTACAGAGTCTGTGCCAGCTTTGGGCCTTTTTCTGCCAGTTTTGTTCTGACTTTAAGAGGGCTGAAAATAGCTGAACCAGCACAAAGTTAGATAATAGACAGGAAGATAATACAAGATAATACAAGATAATACAAGATAATACAAGATCTGGTGCAAAGTTGGGTTGTCAATGGGTTATGGCACACTTTTATGCTGATGATATGAATTTCTTCTTAATCAGCGTATTGTGTCATGTGACCATAGTGGTGGATTTTTCTTGTCAAGAAAACTCTTATACTATCCATGAAGAGTGAGAAAGACACCCTGATAGCCATCGGTAGAAAGACAATGGCAGAGGATTAAAGCTTACAGGATAATTAACTCAATAATTCACTATTTTAGCTAGGATTGTGATGCAAGTTCCATTTTAATGCTTGATTTTCAGTTGTGTGGGGGATTTGATAGTTTCACTGCAACTTATATGAAAAGAATTATTGAAGCTCTACATGCTTAGCAATATTAATCTTCCTTTCTATGATTTAATACAACATAGTCTAATATGCTATTTCTTCTTCTGATATTGTGTGTGAATGAGATGTCAAATGTCTTATGGATGAAGTCCCAAAATGCAAAAGGAAAACTTTTAACAATTTTACCCATAGGCAAAATGGGGAAATCTCTGTGGTGTTATCATAGATTCTTAATCACCATTTTCAATTTTGTATACAGTTTGTATTATTATTCCATTTCACAACCTCTGAACTCATATTTACTTTGAGACAAGGTAAATTTGAAAGCAAGCACACCCATTTACTTCCAAAAGCTGCCATTACCATTGTCTCAGGGATGAAGAGCACATGTACAATGTTGTGAAGGGGGCACTCTTTGTTTCATCCAGTGGAGTTCTTCATCTTTTCTGAATGATGGGTCATATTGGTCTTCCAGGGCATTCACTGCCCTGCTGGTCCCTCTGCTGTTCATCCACCCCTACTGATACACCATTAATAACACACAATGGCAGCTTCTTACATTAGCCTCCAACAGTAAGTTTTGGGTGTAGCTTTTTCAGTGTTTAAGATGCGTCATCAATATTATCAGAGAACAGGACTCAGTAGATTAAACTCACATTCAAGAAAGGGAATAAAGGGTATTATGCACATCCATACTCACACTTTTCTCGTCTCTATTTGCTCTTCTGGGCAGCAGAGTAACTCCTCAGTTTCAAGAGAAAGAAAGGTACTCATCAATAGGCTCTAAAACATTGTTGAAAAACATGCTGCGTGCAGCATGATGTCAAACAGGGGAGCGCTAGCTTGTTAGGGTGTTATGAAAGGAGTTTCCTTGTTCCTTGGACTGAAAGCCCATTGCTGTCTCCAGGTGGTAAAAACATTAAAATAAGACCAACTGTGCACCTCTGCTTATTTCACACAAGCACAAATTGGTCTGGTACAAGAACTGTCTGTCAAGTAAATTAAATGAGATAAGCAGGACTAACACAGTATTATGCTCTTGGCATAACAGTAACCCCTGTAACATTATCTAGATGGCTCCATAAATTGCTTTTAAGTACTCCAAGTGTTTTTACATGCATTTTCTTCACAAACAGGCTTGGTAACATTGTTCTTCCCGACCTTTGCACACCCCTGTACACTCCCTTCAGCACTCCGAAAGGAGAACTGTAACTGTGAAACAAAAGCTGAAATGTTTATTCACAGCAGTACTAATTGAAGTAAAGTCTTCTGAGACCTATTCGCTGTATATGCCCATGGGTAAATGAAAATTCAATGCAATACTGCCCCCTATGAAATGGGTATTCATTTGCCCAACATGGAAAATCCTGGTTCAAGTCCCAAGATGTCTGCAAGAATACTTCGACCAAACAAAAAGGAAACTGCTGTACAGTATCTGATGATTATTTACAAGCCAACACAGAGCTAACTAATTAGTTCCTTAATATTATCATATTCAATCCTAAAGCCTTGGTGTGAATGGTGACACTATTTCACCATAAAAACTTGTTTCAGATTAAACAAAGACAGTGTCTGTGTCTAGTCAAAGTTGCTTCCCAAATACAGTCCCCTTCAAGCCATTTTATACAAATGAGACTATTTCTAACCTGTTTAAGTGGAAGAGGAGGAGCACTCAGAAAAACTCCTGCTTTCCCAGCTACCTTTAGCCATCTGGTGCTGTTATAGAGCTCCCCAGGCTGCCTTACTAGGGTGTAAGGGACATTGGGGAGAAGAAGATCCTTGTGAGGGATACTCCTAGATGCCTGCCCACAGGCGCAGAGAGATGTTGGAGCCCCCAGGACACTGAAGGCAGAGTGGGAGGCAGGTGAGACCTGTGTGCTGTGGACCTGGAGTGTGAGCAGTCTGGGTGTCATTGAACATCTTTGCCCATGCAGGAGGTCCCACGGGCAGCTTCTGGACAGCATGGGCAGGGACAAGAGGAGATGGCTTCAAGTTGTCCCAGGGGAGGTTTAGATTTGGAAGGAAAAATTTCTTCACCAAAAAGTAGTCTAAGCAATGGAATAGACTCCCCAGGAAGGTGGTTGAGTCACTAACTTCAAGGGCTGAAAGAAATCCCTGGTCCTTTTTGTTCACTGGTTTAGGTGTAACCCTGGGTTTCCATGGTGACATTTCTTGAAGAACTTCACCCAAAGGGAGTGAAATAATAGACATCAAATTGTATCTTATTCTAATACACTAATGTAATTACAGCTTACTATAAAATAAGTATCCAGATGTCAGTTTTCCAGCCTTCTTTAATCACGTCTGAGTAATCACAGATCTATCCTTAAAACAGAAAAGAAAGGAAATAAAAGAGCACACACAGAGAATTCAATTTTGGCTAACATTTCTGTCTAAGCTATTTCTATCCCTTCTCTGAGATGTTTAGGATTTTCTGTTGCTTGCTTGTCCCTCTCCAACTGTCCTTTGAGAAGCTCTGGGAACTGTGGGATGAAAATAACCCTAACAGGTTATTGTCCCAAGTATCTTTCCACCTCTGCACTCAGACTCAGCTGTCATCTGCCTTACAGCCTAAAGCAGTTCAGGTTAACAGGGTTGGCTGGGAGCAGCTGAAGAGGGGATTCTTACACTGTCCTCACATCCCTGAAAGAAGTGCAGTAGTTTGTTGCTTCTAGCCCAAGGGTGGCCACAGGGAATGTTCATGGGACTTGGGCTCCTAAATCATTACTGTGAAATCTTGACCCCAAATCTGGACCATGATGTGTAGCCACTAACTGCAATGTGAAGAGACTTGGGTCTCTCTATGCTTAGTGGTTTGACTGTGGTTCCTTGCTAAAACAAACTTTTTAACAAGTTTGTTTCTGGAAGCCATTGGATTTATTATCCTTGCAATGTTTGTTCTTAGAATGGCCTATTGCAGGAAACACTTAGTACTTTGCATTCTTTTTGTATCTGGTAACACACAAACTTTAGGCCTGTAATTCTATTCTTTAGAGTAATTGTAAATCATTACATCTTCTTTCGCACTTCCATTTCTCTACTACTGCTCAGATAGCAATTGTTATAACCCACAATGAGCAAGATAGATGATGAAGTGCAGATGACAACAGCGGAGCCAGCAAGAGTGCTCCTCATGCATCCTTCTAGTCTATGCTCCTCTTCTATTTGGAAAGAAGCTCTTTTATTTATATAGGTTATTTTGTCACCTCTGCTCAAATGATGCAGTGATTGCCTACAGTCTGTGAACACTTTCCTTTGAGATCCCATGGACCGTATGGTCTCCAAAGAAGTCGTTCTAGGAGATATTTGCCTTATTTTCTACTTCTGCAGAAAACTACAAACCTGAAAATGGAAGGGGCAATAATTGTCTATATTCTTGTTTCCTGCTAGCAAGAAATATAGTAATGAATTCTCCAGTGTAGCAAATTCTCAAATTTAGCAGCCTAAAAGCAACTCCTGTAACATTTTATATCACTTTCTACTAGGGTACTTTTCAATTTACTAGCTTCAGTGTAAGGCTTTCTTCTCAGTTTAATAACAGAAATTTGCCATGTGAATCTATTTCCTATTGTGTAAGAATTTTTATAAATAAACTTTATTATCTCAGGATCATAGAATCATCTAAGCTCTACGACCTATAAGATAAGATGAACCCAGCATTGCCAAGACCACTACTGAACTATGAACCTAAATGCCTCCTCTAAACATCTTTTAAATACCTCCAGGGTTGGCAACTCAAAAACTTCCCTGAGCAATCTGTCCCAATGCTTAAATGCCCTTTTCATGAAGAAATATATCCTAATAGTCAATCTAAACTTTCTTGGCACAACTTGAGGTTGTTGTTTTTTTTTTTTTTTGACTTATTGATTGTTGCTTAGGGAAAGAGAACAACACCCTTATTTTAGCCATCTTTGTCCTGGAGTAATTCTTGAGAGTGCAAATTTCTGGTCCTTGTAGGCAAGTCTATTAATTCTTTGCCATCTTTAGTCACCTGATTTCTCACCACATAAATGCACAGCACAGCTGTCAAAATAGGAGCATTTTCTGTATTTCTATATTTACTTACATTCTCTTGTCCCAGTTTTCTCAGGAATGTAATATCATGCTATAAATCTTTCTGTATTGAGTATTTTAAAGTCATCACGTGCTTTTAAACTGGATCACAGGCAAATGAAAAGTATTTGTGGCACAGAATGGCCAAGTTAGTGGGATTTCTTAAGGAATGATGCTTTATTTTAGTTTAGGAAAAGAAAATACTGGAAATTATTCAATCCACTTATCAATGAATATAAAAAACACAATTCTTACCTTTACGTAAATGAATAAACTCCCTGATTTTATGTTCAGTGCTGTTACTCTGCAGTTTGGAAGTAGATATCAGTTGAGAAAAATGTTTTCTTTTAAAGGCACAAGCTCCAGAGGACTCAGACAATTTGGCAGTATGTCTGGCAGTAGATAACATAACACCTATTGTTCTTAAACCTCTTTGAAATATGAAAGAAATCCGACAGTGATTAACCAACTCGACCGACTTCACTCATCATGAGTGGTATCGTATAACCAAGCAACAGTCAAAGTCTGAATCCCACTCCTGGAAGGAAATGCCAGTTACCTTGAGGCAATTCCATTCCAACAAAATACAAAGCCCCCCCAGATGCAATGATGCAAGGTCACAGTGAATGACACTATGGAGAGCAGACAAAGACACTAGATCTTAACTGGAAGAAATGAGGCAGGAATAAAGAAACAAAGACTAAGTGAGGGTTTCTCTGTTATAAGGGGAAACTACACAGGTGCCTTAGCTGCTGTTCTCCATGGAAAAGAAGAGGTGGGACTAAGCTGGGAGGGTTGGAAACCACACGTTAACAATAAATGGATTTTTGTCTAGAGTGTAGACAGCTTTGGCCGAACCAACACAGTGATACTTATGTTAGTGTTCTGTCAGATCAGATTGACTCTTGGCTGCTTTAAATGACATCAGAAGCTGTAGTCTGTAGGCTTAGAGAAGCAGTAGGTTTCTGCAAAGCATCCTGCCCCCATGTTTGCTCTTTAACTCTTCAGGAATCCAGCTCAATCTATAGGAGCTTTTTTGTCTGCTTCAACATGTTCTGACATATTCTGACTCCTACTCCTCTGGCATTATCAAGCACGAGATCATTGTTATCACAGCAGCATGTGTCATTTTGGGATGGAATCCATCTTCACAGACCTTAGTGATTAAATTATAGACCCTCATCTGTTCAGAGTTCAATTTGCAAAACATCTTTCAAATGCAGAGACGTATTACCTGACTCATTTCACATGATACAGCAACTTTAGCATCCTGCAGTAAAAGCTTCTCAGAGATGACCCACAACATATTGCCCAAAACATTCACTAAATACTGATTTTTTTTTTTGATTTTTTTTTAATCACTATCTAGCTTTCTTTTTCATCTTTCCCTTTCTGTACCTTACATTTTTGGTAACCTTGGCCAGTAACATAATACTGAAGCTTACATGCAGAGGAGCCTTCAGCATCCTGTCCCTAAATTTGAACGGGAGCAGAAGTGATTTGCAATACTGTCCAGTTACCCTGCCTTTGAGTTACTGGGGAAAAACTGAGAAGTTATTCTCGAGCAGGGTAACTCTGAGTGTTCTTCGCTGGAGTTTACCGGTGACATCAGTTTTCAGAGTGCAAGAGTTAGTCTCTCACAGAAAAAGATGCTTTCCAAACTTTTACATACTAGTATGGCATTTTCAAATGGGTTAATAGCAAGTTACTTCTGGCAAGACCTTCAGCATAAGCTTCCTTTATGTTTCTGATTGCACAACTCTGTTAATCAATTTTACACCACTAATGTTCCTGATCTACTACCCAAATGTACCCTTAAGAGTTTCTGTGATCTGCTGTAAGCCTGATAGTATATTTTTTAAATTAGTTTGCCTTAGAGGGGAAAAGATTAAGGCCCTCTAGACCCTTGACTACCTACTTTTAGGTCTTTGCCAGAAGATGTATCTCTTTTATCTCTCTTGCAGAGAAAATTTCTCTCATTTTGTGGCACTGGAGGTAATACTTCAAAGCCACCCACTATAAACTGAAGGACAGAAAGTTGAATATCATTAGCTCATGGAAGCCATGTTATTGGCTTCAGGGGGGAGAACAAATTCTGATATGATCACAGTGCAGCTTTTCTTTGCGCTAAATCTAGGTCCGCCTCAGAGAATGTTTTTTAGTTACTTCCACTGGTATTACTTTTGGCATAATGTGCAACAGGTTTCATTTCCCAGAATGCTTAGGGCTTTATCTCTGCCTTGAATTTCCAGTTTGCATGGAGACGCAAAATACAAATGGTCACAGATATTTTCTATGGTCAATAAGTTAGAGAGAGCTCACAATGTATTGTGGTGCTTTCTGGAACTGATTTTCTCCTGCAGAATAACCCCACTATTTTAAAGAAACATTTCACTGAAGTCACATTAGCATAAAGACATGCAAAGGAGAAGTGAGAATTTGACCATATTTGTGCATAAAGGTCCTCGTTGTCTGTTTCTCTTGCTGCTTAGTACCTAAGTTCTCTGAAGAACAGCAAGTATTTGTAATGCTTTTCATTGTACTGCTCTATGGTTTTTTTCATAGAGTTCTGCTAAACTTCGCTGCTGCAGTCCTATTCATGTAAATCTCCATACAGGCACTTCAGAGAAAACAATGTGCTGCACACAAATCAAAACAAAACAAAAGCACAGACCAAGGACTGTTTTGCCTGTCCCCATGATTGAAAAACAGAAGAGTTTATCTCAAATATGAAGTTGAAACTACATCTATAGTCTTAATTAAGCAACTATGCCAGGCTGTTTACAAATATACCAACTGTGGAAGTTGCAAACATACAATGTGGAAATAAATAAAATGCATTTTAAACCATATTTACAACTACCACAGAGTAAGAAAACAACATAGTTTTTGGAAGTACATAGTCCTGCACTATTCATTTTAGATTTCTATATATTTCTGGTTTCATTTTTTTTTAAGATGGGAAATTACCACATGTTAATGACATCAGAATTTCATCTCTTCTACCAGGATGCTACTCATTTCCAGCAAATCTATTGGAAAGCTGACCTATCATGATTTTAAAAACTCAAATGACAACATTACCCTGGTAAGGGACAGCCTATGAGGTACACCAATTATATGCCCCCAGATTGTCAACTAGTGAGATAGCATCCTACAATTGTTAGTGGGAATATTATCAGTATTACCCTGCTAACAACTTGGGACCCTGAGAAAGTGAGGCCAAAATTCTGTATATGATGCAGGTTGGGCATGCCCTTCTTTCTGTACTTGTTCTGTAGTTCTGCAGTCTTTCTTCATATTCTGTCATGAAAAAAATGCTCAACTTGCAAGAATTAATATAATTAAATATTAATCCCAAGCATTTATGAAGCTTACCAAAAAACAGATGATATATTCCACACTTCATCTTATATTCCTTTGAAATATCTATTATTATGAAAGAATTCCAGAATTCATCAATATATCTGTTATTCCAAAATATATTTATTATTTCCCAGGGAAACACAGGATTTATTGCATAAATTTTGCTGCACAAAACACTGGTATGATATCAGAAAGCTTTTTGGAATTTTTTTTTTTTAGAACTGTCCTATGCCAGACTGGATGAGACAGCAGAAGGGAGTAAATCTTGGTTTGCTACCAGTATGCCACAGTGACCCAAGAGTATTGCAAAAGTGACCCAAAGTCCCCACTTCTGGGTTTGCCACAGGGGCAGCTGGGAGGGATTTCAGGGGGAGACAGCAGCCAAAATAGTTTTATTCAGGGCAGCTGTAGACCAGAAAAAGAGAACGTTTATAAATTAAACCAGAACGCTTTACCTATTGATACGTTTACATTTAAACTGTTTCTGGTCACATTTAAACTGTTTCTGTTCATGGGTAGCTGTCAAGAGAAGTTTTGTCCTTCTACTTTTGATGTTTAGATTGTATTTTCACTACAAATTTGACTCTAGTGCTTATGTTTAGCATCAAGAGCTGAACAAAAATCAATATGCTCAAGAACATATGAGATTAGATGAAGCAAGAAAATGCTCCCAGGCTTAAATTTATTATTTATTCTCAGGTAATACCATTTTTCTTTCACAGGTTCACCTTATATATATACAAAATAGCTATTGCTCTTCAATATTTTTCTAATCCTCTACTTCTTTGTTGGCATACAGTTTTTTATCCAGAATTAGATGAGGGTTTCTGGCATGCAGTTTTGTCCATTAAGACCACAGACTCAATTAGATCAGTGACAAAAGTACAGCAGAACTCCACAGAGAAGTCTTTTCAATGAAAGTTTAGATACCAGGTTTTAGACTTGGGAAAGGATTTCAAGAGCTTTTTAAATAGCAGGCTGGACCAGCATAGGAAAGCTGGCCTGAGCTTTTGATATTCACCACTGATATATGAGTGCTTGGGAGCAGTATTCATTAGTAGATATTTATTAGTCAGGATTAAATCTTTCACTGCCTTACATGAGCCTAACAAACATGATAGATGAATAGGAGTTATCCACCTTGTGCTTCTCGGGGAATAGACTTCTCATTAATATTTCCATACTTCATGCTTACAAAATAAAGAAAAGCCCATAAGCAAATGCACAGCCTACTTTCAAGCTCTTTTAGCAATCTATCCCAAACATCTCTGTGCCCTCTTCTGCCCAGTGTTGCTAGAACCTGACCAGGAATTTCCCTAGAGAGAAACACAAAGCTCTATAGTCTGCTTTTTAAACTATTCATGCTTACTCAAATGTGTCTCCAATGTCAACAGCATTTACAGAGCTATCAAGAAAACAGCTGGGGCTGGGGCTGGCACCATGCCATGCATGTGTCCCTCACTCTGCAGGATGAGGGTGCATCCTTTGCCAGCCAGCACAGGCTCAAGAGCACTTCGATTCTCCTTTACCAATTCCCTGCCTCAGGCTCACTTACTCTGTTTGCTTCTTCATTGTGAAGTAGAAAAGAAGGAGAAAAACTGTTTACCCTTTTTCTCTCTCCATTACAGTCATGGTTAACTGTTGTTTCTGTGTCATCTGTAGTGCTCCAATGATCTACCAGGTTTTGAGGTGCAGAGGTTGCAGCAGGACAGTTATTAAAGGCATGACAAGCAAAGGTCCTTCTCACTGTTCTCCCTGTGCCTACCAAAGCAGGAGATAGACCAGACTTTTTCATTCCTTCCCAAAACCTGTGTACTGGTGGGAGAATCAGGACAGGGAGGCAAGATGAAATGCAAAGAGGGGAGAAGTGAGATAAATGGCAAGAGAAAAAATATGGAAGGGAGAGAAGGGCCTTGCATAACCTTAGGACTTGGTGCAGCCTAGTCACACTTTTTTCAGTTGCAAGCTTCAACAGCTTCTTAGACCATTCAGAAACTGTTCCCACAGAAAAGGGATTTAAACTTCTAAAAAACCTCTTATTTTTACTGTTGTTATACCCTGATACTTTCCAGGATTTCTAACATTTCAGTTTCCAGGGAGACATAGAAATCCATGTAAGAAATTATTAAAACAAGAAGCACACATAAGAAATTAATAAAACACTCACTGTTTTGCCACTTGCTTCTTTTGATAAAGGAGGCCATTAGCATCTTTCAGCTGAAGAGCTTCCACCCAGTTCCTGTGTACAAGAGCACACATCAGGACGATATCCATGTGAGATTGATATATTCCTCAAAACTCCCAAAGCACGCACAGTGCACCACTGGCTGGTACTGCAGACCTCCAAGACTGCAGAGTGAAAGTCAATTTACATAGTGAACAGTAAACACACAATACAATACACTCTCTGTTATATCAATTAAATGGGAAAGTCCTGATCCTTTTTTAAAAAGAGAAGTCTACTCATTTCCAGGGCATAAAACACTATGTCAAGAAAGTCATGAGTCATGGATTAAAAATGGCACCTTTAAAACTCCTCTTCAATGCTTATGATTTGAGGACCTGTAGCCCACTAACATGCAGAAAAAATGCTTATACCTCAACACTTGTATGGCACAGCCTCTCAAAATCAACTTCCTTGTCAACATCTATTTCTTAATATAGAAATAAAAGCAAAGCCATGCTGGATTGTCTTTCCTATTCCAGCTCCCTCATCTTTCTCATTTTCAGTTATGGGTAAAACACTGAAGAAGAAAGTTTCATATCTCTTGATCCAGAGCTTTAAGCTTAAAGAGAGTGAAGCAGGAGGGAATTGAGGAAGGGAGTGGGAAGCCCCAGTGAGCACAGATCATCTTCTGTAGTCTGTGAGTTCTGTAAAGAAAAAAGCAAAGATGGAGCCCAAGCCCACAATGGCGTGCTCTCCCTGTTTACTCTAGAATATCCCCAATTTACTGACAGCACAAAGCAGTACCGTATTGTTTATAATGTCATTTCTCAAGAATGCAACGTCCCACCCTCTCCCACTCTCAGCTTTAAAATCGTTTGATGAACACAGTTTTCCAGTAAAGACAACATGATATTTGGCCAGAGTGGTGGAATAAGAAACATGATTCTTTTCATGTTGGACACTTGCGTAATATTTCTCAACATCCAAAGATGGGTTTATGCAGGATTACAGCAATCCTTTTATTATTCATGAAAGATGACAGCGTGCCGTGTGATAATGTTTAGGTTAGTCATCATGCAATTTATAATAGCTTATGTGGAGGGAAATATGAAATCTAGTTACTAAAATGAAGTCTTTAATTAATTTCATCTGTCCAACATTTGCTCTTTTTTTTTTTTTCAAGCAGTAAATATCTTCCCGAAGATTCACAGAGCAGAGACTTGTCTTACAGTAACAGCTAAGAGAAGTGCTTATTAGTGGTGTGAGCCTGCCACGTATGACACAGCCAGGTTTGCCATACTGTGGATCTCAGATCTGCGTGAGAAAAACGGATTGCACACAACCCTTTGTAGCTACTCCAGGCATGCAAAGGCTTGCATGTCCTACGCTGGAGAACAGCATTCCTCCAGTGGAAGAGGAAAAGAGACAACCCTCAGCCCACTGCCACCTCCTCATATAGGTAATGCCACTACCTCCACCAGAGCAGGAGAGACGTAGAGACATCCTTCCAGGGAGACATGAGGCAAAAGCAGGGAAAACCACACGTAAGACCTGTTGAGATTAACATTTCCAAAAAATCTCCATTCGACCCTCTGGGTGCTATCAGTAATGTTAATTGTAGATGATCTTCTAAAGGCAACTATATGAGGCATAGACAGGCTTTATTGCAGTACAGCCATAAATAATGAAATACAATGTAATAAATGAACCTGTCAAAACCAGCTGGCATAAAGTTTGACTGACTAATCTGATCTGACTGCCAAAATCAGCACACAAGAAAATCTCCATCTGTGAGCTGAATGCCCAAGGTGCTCAGGGGGCCTGTTGTGCATGCCTATCTCTGCTACCCAGAGCAAAGCTGATGCTCAGAGGTGCCCTGTGAAGCCAGGTGAGTGTCCCATAGCACAGAGGAATGTGAAGGACAGTATTTAATTGCTACTGCATGTCACCATGTGTCATACATACAGCCCAGCACTGGATTTCTATTTTTTTTTTCTTTTCAAAATAGGATAAAACACTTCAGGGGAAGCTGACCCTCCAGTAAAAATTTTTTCTTGCATGTATGCACAACACTTTTTACCTACATGAACTGTATTAATAAAATATCTCTGATTGTGTGAAGAATTACTCAGAGCCAAGAAATTAAAACTACACCCTTAACTCTGAGGCTTGAACATTTTTAAAATGTGAATTTTCTTCTCTTTTCATTGTGCTAAAAAAAAATTAGTAAAAAGGAAATTAATCTGCAGCAGACCAAAACGCACTTCAAAACATATGCGTCATAAAAAAATGGCATTTTTGGAAGATGACTGTTGGCCACACATTGGTGATGTTATTGGAGTTTTTCTTTTAAGGTCAGACATTTAATTTAAGTATTATTAACACTTAAATAATTTGCCAATTTTTTCCCTTACTAACCTTCTTTTTAAAATGATTATTGGTTTGTTTCCTTTGAAATTGTGTTTCAAGTGTGATTTTAAATGAAATTTCAGTAACAATATTCCTTTCAAAAGTCAAATACAGTTTTGGGAGATGAAAAGTATTTCAGAACAGAAACCTTGCCATTTCAAATCAGCCTCCACACTTTCCAGGCCACGCTCTCTTATTTATGGCTGACCGTCCATTTCATTGAAGATAAAAAATCAGACAGTAAGATTTTTTGCTGTGTCTGCGCACATATATACATGTAAAAACATATACAAATACACATATACTATTTTTCCAAGGCCAATTTGGATAAACAAAAATTCAGAAATGCCTGGAAATGGTGATCTCTGGTGGAATAACTCTGTAGCTACAATAGGCATCAATGTTACTAGGAGTTTGCTTTCTCCATCCAATTGCAATTAACGTCGCAGGGCCTAGAGAGGTTGTTGTAATTGTAATTTATTAGACTGAGACAATGATTTCTTGATAGTCTCTTCCTTCTGTTGGGGGAAGCATACTCACTTTTATAGTATTTATTTATTTATTTATTTGCAGTGGGATGTGTTTTTGGGAGGATCCTCCACCCCATAACAAGACCAGAACTAAAGCCGATGAAGAGCATTTCAGTGTTTGAAAATTTTTTTGTTGACACACAGCCTCTCTCTTTTACACTAGGACAATGAGGAGAAAGGGGATATTATCCTTGCACATACCGATACAACATAAATATTTTGAAGTTGCTCGCGTAGATAAGATAAAACGTTCCAGTTTCTGCATCACATTTTGCCAACAGCTGCTTCATTTAGCTATTGTCAGGCATGATGCATTTTAAAAAACGCGTATGCTCTGAGCGGAGCTTATGCTTGGGCGACGGTAGAGCAAAAGCCTGACAGATCGGATGTGGGCACGGCTAAGGAAGCTGTGACCCTCTCTGTCACCCAAGGCACTTCAAGGCTCTTCGCGCTTGCCATCCAATCCTGCTGGCAGGACCTGCAGCGCCAGAAAGGCCTCCACCTTTGGCTTCGGGCAGGCCGTGAGACAGGTGCCCGCCCCACACTCGCGGCTTCGCGCCGGGGCCGCGGCCGGGGCAGGGCCGCTCCGCACGGCGGCCTCGGCTCCGCCCGCCCCGGCGCTGCCCGGCGCCCCGGGAAATGTGCGGCTCACACGCGGCCCCGCGGGCTGGCACCCGCCGCCTCCCTGCCCGCCGGACCGGCCCCTAATCGGCCTTCCTGCAGGAGCCACAGCGCCGGGCCAGACGGCGGCACATTCTTCTGCCGGGTGCCTGCCTCAGTGGAGGCCTTTTCCTCGGAATTGCAGCCCGCAGCCAGCCGGCCAGAGCGGCGGAGGAGGTGTCGGGGCTCGGTGGGGAAGTCTGGGAGGAAGGCAGCCCCGTGCGGAGAATGGCAGGAAAACCGCTCCGCTTCCCGGTGGCTCTGTCTGCCGGGAGGGAGGCGGCGCGGCGCCGGGAGCCTCCCGCCCTTCAGGCGCGTCCCGGGATTTCCGAGTCGCGGCCACGGCTCCTGCTAACAGCCAAATATTTCACTCCAGAGACATACTACACTTCCTGATATAGGATGCACTTGCATGTCTCCTAGTGACCTTAAACACTAATAAAGGAGTCATAATACGACCTAGACAGGCCTTGAGAGCCAGCCGGCGCACGGGTGACTGAGAGGGAGGTTCGAGGGTGGGAGCGCTTGTCTGCTCTTTGTTCAGCAGCTTTCGTGTCGTGTTCCTTCCCTTTTGATTATGCAGAGGAAGGGATTTTAAAATACATTTGTGTTGCCCCTTTGCCAACAGCAGAAATTAATCCAATGTGCTGGGAGGGAAAAAGCTGCATGTGCTGACGGCTGGGGCTCACCAGCATCTCCCAGCAGCTTGCATCCGACCGAGGAACCCTCTCGGCTCTTGCTCCCCACAGCTGCGGCATACCAAGGAAAAGGTCAGCGCAGCCGAAACGCTGATCCGCCTAGGGATCCTACTCATTTCCACTGCCTGGGCAGGCAAGAAGCTGTTGTGCCTATGTATTGTGGATATCTTAAGGCTGCCTTGCAGTTGTAAACTCAGAGAGACATCCGGCGCCTACCCAAATCACAGGCTGAAGGAATGGTGAGGTTCTCGATATTGTTGGGCCAGAATTTCTGCTGACCACAGACTTAGCTGCACTCAAAAAAGTGGAGGACTTGGCCCCTTCAGTGTAAGGAAATACAGAGGCTGTTACATGCTGCCTCCTGCCACATGTGGAGTTTTGTACTGCCTTGGCCCTACAGCTGAGCAAAAATAAGCAGAGAGGGGTTAATTTTGGACCATGCTGGCAATCCACCTATCAACCATAAAATGTGCTCAGACTTGCTAAGTAACGAGTAAATGATGACTTTGTTACCATCAAAATGGTACAGCGTCACAGTGTTACAGATCAAATGCAAGTGGAGGAGAAACAAGAGACCACCAGGACAAGAAACAGACTTTCTCATCAGCAGAGAAAACTATTTTACTCTTTTAATAGCTCTAAAAACACTCTATTTGACCATGAACCTATGTTATTTAGATCTGTTTATTTGTAAAAGGAAGGATAACAGTCTTCAACTCTGTATTACATAAGATCAGCTGACATTTGCTATGATATCATAGACCAACAAAATGAAATAACTCGCAGAGAAAATATTGACTTTCTTTGTCTGAAATTAAGCCAGCAGAGAGAAGAGAGATGAATGTAAAATAAGAAAAAATATCAGAGCATTCATATCCAAACTAAATTTAGATGCAAGTGATGCATGTCCTAATTTAGGAAAGCGCAAGAAAAGATCTTAAGCATTATTACCTCTAATATAAAAACTTTAATTTGCAGAAAACAATCCTCAGCTAAGAAACAATGCATTGAGACAATTCTCACAAGTAATGAAATGTAAATTGCACCATGATATCATCCCCCAACACTTTCACAGATTTCCCACTGATTTTGACAGGAGCTATGCACACATTTTGGAGGGAGACCTTCGGCTGCATGGAGAAACAGGAAGCTGAACCTGTACACACGGCAATTCTTAATGCTTATTTTCACTACACAGCACAGCAACTCAAAACACTTTAAGTCTGCTCTCAGCTAAGACACTAATCAAATAACCTCACATCTGACATGCCCTTGGAGTATCAGTCTGCCTTCAAGACTCTTTCCCAGGATCTGACTGACAAGGGCAATTAATCAGGGCTGGGTCCATGGTAGCCAATAATGTGACGTCAGTGCAAAGTTGGTGAGAAGTCCACACCAGAGCTCTTTTTTTGCATCAACTTTGTTCTTAACATAGTGCTGTTGCTCACTTACACCTCATTTTTTAAAAATAAATACACATTTTTGAAGCTTCTGGTAGAATACATTTCTCAACTTGACTCGATTCAGTAAACTTTAACAGAAATTTCTACAAAATCCTATTCACTCACATTCCACTTTTTGCAAAGAGGAAAGAAGCAATCATGACTGTCTGAATATTTCTGTCACAGAGACTTTTTAAACATTTCTTCTGTACATTCCAAACAGCCTCCTGCATTAGTTTTCTAGGGTCTGATATGCTCACTTGTTTTTTTAATTCACTATCATGTGTATGGAAAATATTCTCCTGACTTTTTCCAAATTCTTCCTTTTTAATCCAATGCATCTAAAAAACGACTCTATCTCCCCCCAGCATTAGGCTTGGAGGGGATGAAATGCTGTTTCCTGTGTGCTCTGGGGTTTTAGGAAAGCAGAAGCTTTGAATGTCAATCTCTCTTTAATATTTATAGGAATTGATTCATTACACTATACCCTCACTACAGAGTTTACACTTGTGTTCATAAATCAAGCCAGGTCAAGAACTGTATTGAGGACCTCATGCATTTAGCATTTGGCCTTTATGTAACAAATCAGATTTAGAAGACTGTGGAGGCCTTGCCATTTCTTAGAGAATCCTGATCTTTTGCGTTCTGTTTTCCTATTGCCCTTATTAAGCAATACTTCTATCTCCTGTTATCCCTTACTAGTTCTATGCAAGCAGGATTGTTAGCATCCCCCCGCAATGCTCCAGACCTCTCCACCTCTTTCCTTCTTCCTCTTGTCCTTTTGTCTGCTGTTTCTGTTCAGTATTTCTGCACAGCATTTCAGTTTCTTTAAAGGCATCCCTATTGGTGCCTCAGCTGACCTCAATTTGTATGTTACACAAGAAATAAAAAAAATAATAAAACCAGTCTGAAATACCATTTGCTTTTTACTGCATAAAATACACCATAAGTTCACCTCATGCCATGGGCATGTTTCCATTCTCCCCACATCAGTTTTTCCATGGAAACTTGCACCAGTGTCATACAGGACAGGAACACCCCACACCTAGGCTTGCCCTTTGTGAGAGGAGGAGGGCACTGCTGGGAAGGTGAGTGTGATGGACAGACATATGGCCCAAGGCTCTTAGGCACATGTGTTTCTCAAGCTCCAGTTGTGAGTTGACATGTTTACATTGCAAACCACTCACAGATTGCAGTGGGTGCAAACAGGCATCTTTAATTATTCGTGTGGTCTCTTCCCTATAAATAAAATATTAAGAAAGAAAGAAAACTGTCTGCTAGCCTGTTTACCGCCAGAATTTCTCCCATCTTGTGGTCCTCCAGCAGAGTGACGGCGACCAACTCCTTGGCTGTTGTGGAAACAAGAAATTATGGCAAATGAGCCCAGACAATGGTCAGGTGAAGGGCACCGTGATGATGGAATGGTCCTGCAGTAAGGGGCAGGTCAGGGCCCTGGCTGACGTACTGGCACACTTCAGCCCATCATCCCAGACTTGCTGTCACCCCACAACAAGGAGCTGTTGGCCGCATCAGTCCTGCTTGCCCTTGAGGTGGAAACAGCCCTTTCAACCTCCCCAGCTGCTGAAAGGGGGTCACCAGAGTTACATAACAGTTTAACCCATGTGTCATCTCTGTCACATCCAGCTCCTATGTACCTCAGCAGGACCCCAAATCAATACCAAAGGAGTCTCTTTTGGGCCATAATGCATGTTCATGTGTTCAGACTGTTGTCTAACATGGTAACATGGCACAAACAAAACCACGGGCAGATATGATGTCCCATGTGAATCTCATGTAGATGTAGAAACAGCTTTGGTCTAGGTATATTTCAAGTGGCATTTTTTTTTCTAAAGAATCTATTTGAGTTATAATCTAAACACCATTTTTCAAAGTGACCTTAGGGCCTGCCTCACTCCAGCTCTTGGTCAGGCTAATAGCTTCTCCAAGCTGGCAATTGGATCATTTCACATGTGGCTGGGCTTTGCACATCTCGATCGATAGGTAGCCCTCCTGTTTGGCATATGGCAATGGAGAGAGGAACACAAGGTCACAGGTCCCGTGCAGGGCACTACCTGAGTCCTATGTCACTTCCAGGTGCACAGGGTATATTAGCAGAAGTTTTTCCAGTACTCTTTAAATTTTGATCTTTTATAACTAATGAAAAAGACATTTTTAAGCAAATAAATTAACCAAAGCACACAAAACACACACATTTTGGAAGACCAGTCTCCAGCAACAATCTGTGAACAGCATGGTTCAGCAATGCTTGGTTTTCTCGTCCACCATTTCCTAGGAGTTGTATTCATCCTGCCATCAAGGATTGGTGCCCCTGCTTAATCAGATTTATGATAAGCCTAATATTTAGGTTCTCAAGAACAATTTGAGTTTTCCTTCCAGTGAACATTAGAAAATGATACTGTGATTAGCCATGATATCTCTGACTGAGACTGTTAAACAAAACAGGCAGTCGGCACAACTATTTGACTTAGGAAGAAAGAGAAGCAAGAGTAATGACTGCCAGTTTCCAGGTTTTTAATAGAGGAAATGTTTTTGATACAGAAGTCCCATCCCAGTTGTATTTAAGTTCACATATTAAGTAACACAAGTTGTTTTTCAAACATGGAAGGGCTCAGAAAAGCTGATTAAAATTATTTCTTACAGCCCTCTATTCACCTTTTTCTTTATGCAGCCCTTGAAAGGTAAAAGAGTTATGACATGTAAGATAACCAAAGTGTTATTCCTGCCTAAAATTATATTAGTCATGTAAGACAAGAGCAATTTTTTGCCCAGCTTTGCCTTTGGACTGTAAGGGAAAAAAGCAAAAAAAAGAGACATTATTTTTCAGAGAAATATGATGGCAGTAGAACTCTCGAAGAATAAACAAAATCTTTCTTTCATTGTGCATTACAATCTTAGAAAAATAGTGAACTTTCTTCTCACATTTTTTATCATGAGTGATGCAGAAGGCAGAAAAAACCTTCTCAATAGATTACAAAATTTCAAACTGAATCTAAAAATTTTGAAAAAAGTTTTAGATTTGACCACTGTGACACAGAAACAAGTGGCAAAACAGAACTCTGCAACTTTACATTTTTGTTTTCTATGATTCAGTCTAATCCCTTCCAAAACAGGAGACTATACAAGGCATTGACTAGAGAGCTGTTTCTTTTTCTTCAAATTTCAAAGTGTTTTTTTCCCTGGTCTGAAAATGTCTTAAAAGTAAACATCTGTCTTTTATCTGCTGGATGGCAATTCAAGAACATCTACCATTAACCCCCCAGGCACCTCTACAGATGTGAGGTTCCTCATAGCAAGAGATGCTTTGGGCTCTTGAGGGTCCTTGGCTGCAGAGTAACCCAGAGCATCTATATCTCTTTCTGTGAAAAAGAGAATACGGCATCAGGGATCCCTTTCTGCAATACAGCTGGGGCATATGAAAAAAGTCATAAAAAGATCCTAAAACAAAACATCACTTACAGTATATGGCTGTTCCTACATGTGTTCCCAACAGTGTCTTCAGGTTAGACCTGCTTTTTTTTTTTTTTTTTTTAAAAAAAAGGCAAAGATTAGCACCTCTTACAACTGAACAAAAAATGTACTTTATGGGATTTTTTATGTCTAAAACCACAGTCTTTTACTCTCCCCTTTGGCACACAAGTCTATCTTCTGCTCTCTTCTGGAGCAGCTTTAAGAGTTCACCTCCTATCAAATACTTGTGCACGTTCAAGGTGCAGGTACTTGACACTCTAGAATACATCTAATCTGTTAAATGGGAAGAAAATTCATTGCCTTCTTTGTTTGATATGCCACCTAATATATTTCAAGAAATATGAGATCAGATTGAGCCTGAAATGCCAAGTCTCATCCAGTGACTCCTAGGTGGCATTTCCCTGTGCTTGGGACAAGCCATTTCTTCATGGAACAAACTGAGCTTTATCCCATCCCAAACTGGCTACCCCAGGACTTGGAGTAGGCCTCATGACATTTAAACTATTGTCTGCTAAAAATATGACTGCTCAGCCACTGGAGCAGTGCTAGTCCATTCTGGCACTCCTCAGCCAGGACAGTAAGACCTCTTTGACTAGGGACTAAGAAAAAAGGTGATGGTGGCTGGGCTGGGTGAGACCCAGGTGCTGTGACACACTGCTAGAACATTGCGTGTGTTGCCTTCAGCACTTAACACAAAGCATAAGTATTCAAGGGACTAATGCCTAACATCTTTCAGCCTATTCTGTTTTGTTTCATGGGGATTACTGTGGCTTGCATTTTACCATAGCATCCCAGCAGTGTGTTTCCAGTGGTACACAAGGCAGCCTACCACTAGACTTGTTTTTAAAAAATAGGAATTCACAAGTCAGCTAGGCACTTTTGAAAATGTTACTCCCAGTCAGACTAAGCTCTTCAGGTTTCCCCCCAGAGAAGCTGCTGGAATGCCTGGGACCTACCAGCACAGAAGTAGTTAATTTCTATGAGGACTCTGAGAAAAAAAAAGCCCGCCTAAGAACAGCCCTGTGTTGGGAGGAGAGCTAGAAAATGAGGCTGTTGCTGTTGTTTTCATTGTGTGCACTCTAATCAGAGAGAGTAAGAACAATAATGCATGTAATGCTGATTTTGGACCGTTTCCATGCAGCTTTTCCCAGGCTAGGCAGCCTTGGGAACCACTGATAGTGTGGCACACCAGGGGCACAGCCTCAATCACCAAGCACAGGGCAGGGCAGCCTTTTCTGCACATAAAATATGTGAGGGATGACAAGAATCTTCCCAGCATGGGAAGTGGCAATAACAAAAAAAAAATATACAAGGGGCTGAAGCTGAGTGCAACATCCACTGCAGAGTGTGCCTCCAGGCAACACTCAGATTTGAAAGGTAGACTGCTATTTTTCATTTCCTCCCCCGTTTTGTGCTTGTTTGTTTGTTTGTTTGTTTTCCCTTCTTTCATTAGATGCCCCCCTCCCCCTCTCAGCACCACTTTGAAGCCAAGATGAAAGAATTGCTGTGGCTGCTGGCACAGAGCACACACAGGGAGACTGACTGAAGTGTGCTTTAGTTTAAGATGGCACAGCTTTTTTTTTTCCTCTAAGTAGGGGAGGGATGGGGGGAGGGGAGAAGAGGAGAAGAAAGTTATTCAGCTAAAAACAATATATTACACTTCATTGAAAAGCATATTGTACAGCTTGGATTGAAACATGGTCCTAATTTTTCAAAGCTTTGCTCTTCAAGGACAGAGGGTTTTGGGTAGCTAAGATGTGGCATCCTCCCAGCCAGCAACTGCCCATATTTTATTCATAAAACCTGCCACATCAGTATATGATGGGAATTGACACAACAAGCTGTAGCTCCATGACCTGTTTTGAATAAGTTAGTCAAATCAATGAAGTTTGTCCCTTAGTAGCAGAAATTTATATAGCCACTGAGGGGTGGAAAAAAGTCACTTGCTACCATTTTTGTTTCTAAAACAAAGAGACACTTTTGAACAGTAACAATAAAAGGATCAACTTGTTTTCTTTTCTCAGCAAATGATTTCTTCTGACATCCTTTTTGGGAAAAAAAAAAAGTTGGCAGAAGAAGGGATACAATTTACACACTTCTTTCCTGACGCTGGAAGATATGATTATCTGTGAGTAGATGAAATATTCAGTTATCTGGGGAAATCCTGGTGTCAGTGACATCAGCAAAGGATTGTCAATGACATCAGCATATCCAAGAAACTCCAATGCCACCAAGTTCATCATGTGCTGTCCAAGCCTGCAAGGACAAGGCCCTTCCACCAATTCAGGCTTGTCCCGATGATGGGAAAGTTCTGCAAAGACTCTGTAAAATCCAGGGGAAAGGGAAGGTCACCATGGATGGTTGCAGTATTTTCTCCTACCTTCAGTTCCCAGCCATTGCCCCTATAAAAGTGTCATTCACCACCAGAATTTCATGCTTATTTAATATCTGTTAGTCACTGTTAAACTGCCAACAGCTAGCTAAATTCACACTAATGTTCTTTTAAATATGCAGCAGTGCTGCCATTTACAATCATTATGGAATTAAAGTGTAGAATTAAACTCTCAGGTCAAATACCTTAACATATATCTAAAGCAGCATTAATTAGCATGTCCAAGGATTTTTTGGAAGCCCTTGAAGAGAACAATTACTGCAATTGGTGAATATCCTTTGAAGGGTGGATTGCATGCAGCTTAGCAAGTTAGAACTTCTGACTATTAATTTATTTTGAACTAATTCTGACCCTGCTTCTGTCTGCTAACTGCAAGCCAACTTTCAAAGGCCAAATATACTGGTGTACAAAGTAAGCCAAGTTTTCTGGAGAATAGAGAGCAGCAAGCCAGCTTCTCAGAGGGATGGGGCTGGTTCAGTATCAAAGATTAATAGAGAAAAAAAAGAATCACAAAATAGGTGTTATCATGATTTGTTACACAAAAAGAATAATTTTATAGCAATATATTTTGCATATGGAACAATCCAGGGCCCGTGTTAGGGAACAGCACAGCCATTGTAAGAATTTCTTGTCACAGCAGTAAGAGAGGGGACTTGTTTCAAACTAAGCAGTTTTGAAGCAAGTAGCAAACAGGATTTTGTGACTGTAGCATCACAAGAGAATCATGAGGAGACCTTTAAACAATAGACAGAGTGTACAACTTGAAAAGGTTTTCTGACTTGGCTCCAAGGATGGACCAGTTATGCCTAAACTATTCCAGGCATGTTTATGCAATCTTGTCTTTAAGATCTCAAATGATGGATTCCCCACTTTCTCCAGGTAACATAATTCGGTGCGTAACCAACTGCACATTTAAAATCATTCCTAAGATCTACCCCAATCTCCTTTATTACTGTTTGGTATGCATGCATCACATTCTTCTGGAAGACAAAATGCGTTACACTTTACCATTTTCATTTGGACTGCCTTTATCTTTATCATGAATATGTCCAGTCTGGTCCATCTTCCCTCCTAAAGGCTCCAGCATGTTGAGCTTAAAGTTGGAATATGCTTCATTACTTGAAGCACTTTACCTAGACAATTTCTAATGGTAGGACTCCCTTTTGTGAGTGCTGTGATACACTTCCTATCAATATTGTTTTAAAAGTGCTGGCCCTTTCAGAAGGGTAAGCAGGAGGGGCCTGGAAAAGGAAATGTCCAACATTTAAAGCAATTGCAGTAGCTGGGTGCCAAGACATTGGGTGATGAACTTTGCGTATCAGACAACCACATGGATCTCTCTCAGTCTGAATTGACGGGTCAACAATAATCAAAAAAAGTGATTTTAACTGATAGATAAAAATAATCTAACAAATCTCCAAGTGGTTATTCTGCTAGTACTACACAGAATCCAGCTACAAATTAAAAACAGCAGAGTGAGGAAAAATCTAGGATCCATAAAGAGTTCTTTTTCAATGTGGTGATAATAACAATGTTCTCCAAAATTCTCTCTTCTCAAATCAGTGGACTGGATGTTTCCTTGAGATAATTGCAAAGAAGTGACGCAGGAAAGGCAGAGCAAATTTTAATTCTTACCTAGCATCCAAGAAATGCATCACTTATTTTAACAACCAGAAAGAAGATTCAGGTAAATTTTGGAGGGCTTCAGTAAAAGTATCTATTCAATGTTCCTCAGAGACAGAAAATTCAAATTGTTAGTGCTGTGAAAAAGAGCTTGGACAACTATATGAAGAATAAAATTATAAGAGCTAATGCTGCAAAAAATCCAAAGGAGACGTTAAACCCTTTACTTTAGGAATTAGATGGCTTTGAATATTTGTGGTAAGAATAAACCTGAAGAGAGGGAACACAAATGTATCTGCCTGTGTAAGGCGAGGTTTTGTCACCAAGTGTCTAGCGCTGACTGTGTTTTTAAGGTAGAGTACACAGAACCACTAGGTTGGAAAAGACCTGCAAGATCACTGAGTCCAACCCAGCCCTAACACCTCGACTAAACCATGGCATCAAGTGCCACATCTAGTCTTTTTTAAACACATCCAGGGATGGTGACTCCACCACCTCCCCAGATAGACAATTCCAGTACTTTATCACTCTTTCCATAAAAAACTTTTTCCTTAGATCCAACCTGTATTTCCCTTGGCTCAGCTTGAGACTGTGTCCTCTCATTGTGTCAGGTGCCACCTGGAGAAGGAGACCAAACCCCACCTGGCTGCAACCACCCTTCATGCAGTTGTAGAGAGTGACAAGGTCACCTCTGAGTCTCCTTTTCTCCAGGCTAAACACCCCCAGCTCCCTCAGCCGTTCCTCGCAGGGCTTGTGTTCCAAGCCCCTCACCAGCCTCGTTGCCTCCTCTGGACATGCTCAAGCGTCTCAACGTCCTTCCTACACTGAAGGGCCCAGAACTCGATACAGCGCTCGAGGTGTGGCCTCACCAGTGACCAGTACAGGGGAAGAATGACCTCCCTGCTCCTGCTGGCCACACTGTTCCTGAGCCAGGCCAGGATGCCCTTGGCCTCCTTGGCCACCAGGGCACACTGCTGGCCATGTTCAGCTGCTGTCACCAGAACCACCAGGTCCCTTTCTGCCTGGGCACTGTCCAGCCACACCATCCCCAGCCTGTGACATTGCAGGGGGTTATTGTGGCCAAAATGCAGGACTCGGCACTTGGACTTAATAACCTTCCACTTACTGGAGTCTGCCCATCCATCCAACCATTCCAGGTCTCTCTGCAGAGCCCTCCTACCTTCCAACAGATCAACACACGCTCCCAGCTTAGTGTCATTTGCAAATTTACTAATGACAGACTCAATCCCCTCATCCATGTCATCAAAGAAAATATTGAGCAGAGCTGGCCCCAGCACAGAGCCCTGCGGACACCACTGGTGCCAGGCCACCAGCTGGATGCAGCACCGCTCACCACCACTCCCTGGGCCAGGGCCATGCAGCCAGTTCCTGACCCAGCAAAGAGTGCTCCTGTCCCAGCCGTGGGCTGCCAGCTTTTCCAGGAGTGTGCTGTGGGAGACAGGGTCCAAGGCCTTGCTGAAGTCCAGGTACACAACATCCACAGCCTTTCCCACATCCACCAGGCAGGTCACCTGGTCATAAAAGGAGACCAGGTGGGTCAAACATGACCTATCCCTCCTAAACCCATGCTGGCTGAGTTGAGCATATTGAACAGGATGAGCCACACACTGGTTTGATATGAGAACTACCATGTTCCTAAAAGGAAGAAATATTGGAATAATTCTAAAATCAGCCTCAAGGTAACATTTTTTCCCTTTTCATCATCATATCTAGAAGAAAAATATTTAGCAGAGCTGGTCACTGCTAACCTCATTCACTAATTCTTTCTACCAGCTGAGCTGAAACACTTCAGCACTATGTTTCTGGTATTAGATTTTAATTACAGTATCCAACTCCCACTACACCAGCGTGCTCCCCAACCATGCGAAGATTTTCCTGGCCATGTCTCTGACCCCATGAGACCCTGTGTGCAGAATCCCTTAGAAAACAAAGCAGTACCCCTGCCTTTACCACTTCTAGTGTAAGCCCCTACACTGTCCCACAGTTACAGCAACCACAATTTCACTGAATCCTTGGATTTTGTCTAGTTTATTTGGCCTAAAACACTGTTTGTTCTGTCGGTGAACTGTGAGCTACATTTAGTATCCAGCAAATGGTTTTCTGTCTCTACTCCATTGTCTCTGCTCCATAACCAAGTCAGGATTCAGGCACAGCCCGCACACTTGTTCTGTGGGGATCACTCTTATTAATAAATACATGGCCGAGTGTCTAACAGGAATATATCTGTTACTGACATTTTTTTGCATTAAATAATTAAATTTTTTTATTAAATGACACTGAGATACTAGGTTGATTTTTCAATCCCTACAAATGCCTTTGACAGGCAGCAAGTCCATGTGGGTTACTGACTCCTGCAGGACAGGGCAGAGACTTTTTGAAAGGTTACAGAAGAATCCTGGTATTGGTTGACAAATTCATCCTCTCCTGTGAGTGACTGTTATAATCAAGGGAAAATGCGTCATTAAATACTTGAAAGAAAAAGAGCAGGTGTGTTTTAAAGCACAAATAAATCTCTACCTTTGCAGTCTCCCAGCAGATCACAGCAGGCGGATTAAGGTTTTGTGTCACTATTGGTGGGCTGTTTGTAACAGCCTTGAAAACTTACTACCCTGACATTAGTCCCAAACTAAGGCTTATTAGCCAGATCAAAAGCATCTGTGTTGCCATGACCCACAGCCTTTAAGGAAACAAAACAATTAGTATAGTTATAAATAACTGCTTTTGAAGAGCATAAGTCATACATTTCTAGTTTTCTTTAGTGTCCCTTATAAACAAACTTACAAACAAGCCCTTAAAATAATTGTGTTAAGAGCAAAGAGATATATGACTGCGACAAGTAATAGCCTCCTACAAAATTTGGGAATTTGGGGCTTTTACACTCCTAGAGTGATAGTAATAGACTGTAAGAGTTTTTTAAGGAGTGCAATGATATCTGAGAGAAGAGCTTCAATTGCCACTGACATTTGAATCTCTCAGCCGATTATGTGCAGACATATTTCAAAGTAACGGCTACACTATCTTCTTCTGATTCTGCCAGGAGCAGAGAGAAGCTTGGAAATCAGGGTAGCTCAGCCTCTGGCCTCCTGAAGCCATGGATTTTACCTCCAGCAGAGCAGGAATGGCAGCAAGCAGGGGCAGGGAGCAGTGTGGAACTGATCAGAAGGAAAAAAGGCAGTGCCACTGATTTGGTCAAGAGGTCAGATCCTTGGTGTCTTTCCCAACTGCTTTTACTCACTGAAACTTTTTTCTTCTTGTACTTTTCTTGTGTTGTTTCTTGTGTTGTGTTGACCTGATATGTCAGCTGGAGTGTTTACCTAAATGAAGTCTGTGATGTTTTCTGTCATGCTACTCTTCTTTGTCTGAAGCTCCGACTAAAATCACCATGTTATTCTGGAGCAAGTAAGAGGTTTAATAAAGAGAATAAATATATGGAGGCAATAATATCGTATATGAACAGATACTTCCAGCAAAGGAATGCAAATTCAAAACTTAAATAAAGTGACAAGCAGAACTCTACTCTTGCCCCGAAGTCACAACATGGGTGTCACAGAAGTAGAACAGTGGTGCAAAAGACCAGAGCAAGCCCTTTCTCAGCAGCAATAACAGCAAGGATACTGAAATGTTTCTTGAAACCGGAATCAAAGAGTTCCCTACATGTGCCCCAGCATTACTCAGAAGCATACTGGGTAACACCAGGTTTCTAGATGATGGAAAATTTTCTTTTGGCTCTTTGGGCTTGTTGACTGTGGGAATAAGAAACTCCTAAGCAGGTACTAAAAGACTGCCACAGTACTTTCCAACAAAACCTTGTAACAAAACTTAGGGTCTCACCTTATCAGTAGATGAAACTGCTGCTGTGGAAGAGCCCCAGCCATAATCCAAGAAGGGAATATTGATCACCTTTTTCTTTTTTAACTGGGCAACAGCTACAGATTCCAGCATGGTGTGAGGCAGGGATATTTTTGGGTTCCAGAAGGTGATTAATCCAAAGTGCAAGGCAAAATGTGTAATGCTCCTGCTGCTTGAAAACCACCAGGGCAGAGATGTTAATTTTAACAATCTGTCACAGATGTTACAGATTGGTAAACTAGGAACTTGGCTATTTTTCAGTTCATTGAAATGCTTTAGTTATCTTGTCTAGCACTAACCAGTCTACTGCTCCTCTCCTGGAAAAATGCATAACAGGGGTGTAGCCTTGAATGTAGGGAGACCAAACTGAAAATTACAACCATTTTCAGCTCTGTCAGAGACTTCTGCTCTGAATTTGAACAGAGCCGTTGGATGTATGTCAGAATGACAGGATGTAAATATCTTGGCCCTCCAACCCAAGGCTGGTCATGAGATCAGTGATAAAAACATTTTGGGCCCAGCACACTTTGCTCAAACATGAGTTTCCCACTAACTGCACATTCTCATTTCAAGGCATCTGCTAAAGCTTTTGCAAACATGGCTGGCAGCCCTGGGAGGACTCAGCCAGGCTGAAGCCCTCTCTGCAAGGCCAGAGGTGCCTTCCTCTGCTCAATAGGCTATTGGGATGACCCTAGGCAGCTGTTAAACTGGCCATCCCCCACTGTCTTTCATGTAGAAGGTGACAGGTTCTATGGCAGCAGCATGATGGGCTGCTCTTCTTGGACCATGTAATCTGTCCCCGCTACGCTCTTCCCCAGATTCTTACATGGAAGCAGCAATGACAGTAGGGGCAGTGGCAGATCCTGCTTGGCTCACTGTCAGTCTGAGAGCAGACAAAGCTTGTCAACTTTTATTACACCCTTTTGCCATAGTAGGTCATGGAACACAGATGTGGAGTGTAAATCTTCATCCTAAAACTATAATGGCTACTGCCTTGCTTAAAAGATCTCTGTTACTGCCTTTGCCTTCAGTATAAACAGTCCCAACAGCAGGGGAGTATCCTCCTGTCCTGATATGCTGGTGTGTGTTTAACTCTGTCTCCCTGTGAGTAAGAGAAGTGGTGTAGCAGAGAGACCGTGGCTCAAAGGAGAAGAGATTTTCTGATTCAGTGTCTATCTCTGCCTTTGTCTGTTATCACACAGTGATTGAGTTATAGCAGTGCAAAGGAGGCTGTGAGAACATCTTCATCCACTGGCCACAGAAAGAGAGAGGCCCCTCCAACCAGAGCTACAGAAGAGATAGAGATCAGCAAAGGAGCCCTCTGCCTTTACAAGCCCAGTCAGGCTCTGCAGCAGCTGTTATACATGACATGCCATGCCATTAGTCCTGGGACAGGACTGTCCTTGCCTGTCCTTATCTTCATGACATTTCCCCAGGAGACCAAAATTTTGTCATTTCTTCCTAATCTGGTTTCTCATATATCACTTCTTCATGTGGCATGGCTTCAAGTGGCCCTCAGTTTGCTAGTGCCTATGTTAAAATGTATTAAAGCAGCCTGATTTTCAGGGAGGAGGTTTTACTGAGCCCTGCCACTAGTAGTATTCTTAAGAGTCAATACAGGCCCCAGTATTGTTTAATTTATTCATCAATGACTTGGATGAAGGGGCCTCCTCAGCAAGTTTGCTGATAAGACTAAATTGGGAGGAGTGGCCAATCTCCCAGAGGGCTTGGCCGCCCTTTAGAAGGACCACCATAGGTCAGAGAGATGATCAGAGAGGAACTGCCTGAAATTCAACAAAGGTCAATGTGGAGTCCTGTACCTTTAGGATGAATAATCCTGGGCACCTGGTACAGGCTGGGGGCTGATCTACTGGAAAACAGCTCTGCAGAGAAGGACCTGGGGGTCCTGGGGGACAACAAGCATCAGTCAGTCAGCAGTGTGCCCTTGAGGCCACGAAGGCCAGTGGTATCCTGGGGTGCACTAAAAGAGCATTCCCAACAGGTCGAGGAACATGATCCTGTACTCAGCCCTGGAACCAGTTGCTCAGAGAGGTTGTGGAGTCTCCCTCACTGGAGATATTCAACTGTCTGGATGCAATCCTGTGCCATGTTCTCTAGGATGACTCTGCTTGAGCAGGGAGGTTGGACCAGGTGACCCACTCTGGTCCCTTTCAACTTGACCCATTCTGAGATTCTGTGACTTGCTGACTAAATACAGTGATTGCTTTTATACTTATACTTGGTGTGGCAGGAGACAATAAAAGCCTGACTGAAGGCTAGTCTGGAAAAAGAGTGTATTTCAGACTCATGGGACCACTTCAGCAAAGTGTAATCACCCCAAATTCCATTATGGTCACAACCTCAGAGGCATGTCTTCTGGATTACACAATGGTCATGTAGCCAACCTGAGGGTTGTAGGTTCAGCGGCACACTGTCCACCACTACTGAAAGTAGAGAAAGACTGTACATGATCCAGCCTTGGTGGCGCCTCATGCCGGGTAAGTAGTGCCAGAACATGATCAGTTTCTAGGGTTAGACTGAAGAATACTGCAAGAGTTTTGGTATCTGGTAGTTCTACAGTCAAAAAACTATTAATTCACATGGTTTTACATGGGGTCCTATAAAAAAAAAAAAACAAATATCAAACTAACAAAAAGAAACAATGCTATAAAAACACAAACCATTTAGAAAGACACCTTTTTTTTTTTCATTTCTCCTGTGATGAAAGGTCTGTCAGTTTGCAACCTGGCATAATTTGCCTCTTGGCAGCACTTACCCCTCTCACTTAGCTGCTCTGAATTCCTCCTAATTCTTCAATGTATGTGCTCTCCATTGGCTTTGTCATGGAGTCTTCATCATCTGTATCACGTCAGCAGCACTACAACCTTACAAACTAGAGAAAAGGCCTTTCTCTCAGCATATAACTTCCTTACCCATTGTTAGGATTGCTCTTTTAAGACTGGTTTAGGAAGACAAGAAAATAAAAGGGAAAAAAAAGAAGAGCGTGAGAGGAGGAGAGATAAGATAGGAGAGAAGAGCAAAAGGGAAACAAGTCCTATACACCATGAAACATATCTTCTGAGATCTGCTTATCTGTACATGTTACCAATGGAAATTTCTCTCAGTGAACTTTGATGTATTGAAAAGAGGGAAAAAAGAAGAGGAAAAGGAATAGAAAAAAACCCTGTGGCATAATCCCCATGAGAAGACCATGTCCAAGAGTGACATTCTTGAGGCTTATCTTCCCATATGTCCTCTCTAACAAGCACGGCAAGAAATAATTGCAACCATTCCTGCTCAAGTTGCATACGCTGGCAAAAATTATTTCACCAAAAGAGCATTCTTTTGTACAACTCCCTGAGCTCCTGCATGAGGCTTCAAGGCTCTGTCTCTCTCTCTCTCTCTCTCTCTCTCTCTCTCCCCAACATTCCTGTTCTCGAGAGTGTGGCATTCAAGTACGGTGCGGGTTGTGCTTTTGGGTATAGTGAGTAAAGGTGACTCTAGCTGTTACTGTAAATTAACCTGTCAACACCAGCCTGAGAGCCATGGCCAATAAAAATAATGGGCTTGCGAGTGAAGAGCTGTTGACACAGCATTTCAGAAAGACAAGTTCAGCACTTGGGGCTGCAAGGGCACCAAACGTTTTTGTTTTGATTTTTGTTTTTTGTTTAGTTGGTGTTTTGTTGTTGTTGTTGTTATTTTTTTTTCCCAAGTTTGCTTGGAAATTACAAAAAAGCGGAGAGTGTTCAGCATCATTTCCAGACTGCTAGTGTAAAGAGATGGTGTGGATATCCTGAGGATTTTCAGCCCTGGAGGCCACCTGAGATTGTATACTTAAGTTGAATATCTATATTGCATGAGAAAATCAGTAGCCAGAGGGTTAAATATGTTACTAAATCATTTTCAGGCATGATGCTCCTTAAAGTGGGCTGATAATTGAAAATTGGGCTTTCAGTTTTCCCAGCCTTTGCAAAATCATCACACATATTCACGCCATCTCCTTCGATACACACTTGTTTCCTCATATGGAAAGCACTGACATCTTCCTTTTCTCTTAAAACTCCCCTTTGCTGCAGATCAGAAGTACAGGTAGACTTGAATGTGGCAGAGCATAAGCACTTCTTTGTTCAGAGTGGTTTTTAAGTAGCCATTGGCCTTCAAAGTTGTTTGTGTTCCAGCAAGTTGAGTTAGAACTACTGTGAAGTGTTTTTTAAGTATTCTTTCCAGTACTCAGGAACAATTCATGCTGTGCTCCTCACCATTTTTAATTACACCAGTACATGCAGAGCTTGTCCCTCCAGCCCGATCAGGGCAGTCCCTTAACTAAAGGGAGCAAGTACAAAGGAGACTGTAAGCAAGCTGTGGGGTGGAGTGTGGAAGGGAGAAGAATAATCCCCTCTGCCCTGGTGGTTGGGACAGAAATTGCCTGTGGAGAGACTTATCATGCAGTCATTCTTGCTGTTCTGGTGTTCCTCTGATTCTTCCTGACACATGGCTGCAGGTCAGAGCACTGGTGCCCAGGTGCTTGAAACTCAGTCTTGGCTTCAGCTAGAGGCTAGCTGAAATGCTGGGTGAGACAAGAAATCTAACACAAGAGGAATGAAACCACCCAGTATCTATGCCATTGTGTGTCATAGCTGTGGGTCCTCAGGCCAGGAGTGCCTTGTTCCCTGTGTTTATGCAGTGCCTTCTGCAGGGAAAGAAATGTCTCTGAGGGCTGTATGGGAGTCCCAAAAACCAGACAGATAGATGCTCACATATGACTTACATTTTTTATCTTTTAACAATAAGTGCTACTGAGCTTAGTATTACCACACTGTACTGCCATCCTCTCTGGACAATTAGTGAGAGAGTGCTTTCCTGCTTCTTTTTGTTTGGCTGGTTTCCTTTTGTTTCCTCCACAGGAGTGTGGCAGACTCACCATCACAGGCAGAAGTACAGGTTTTTCCACACGCCCGAAACATCCTCCACAACTCATTAAGGTTTTACAACTATTTAACTGCAAAGAGTTTCCCAGCACTCACGTGGAGCTCTGCACCAGTGAGGTGCCATCTGTTGCAGAAAAGAAATGCAATAACATGATTTTCATCTCAAAGAACCTGCTAGCTCACCCTTCATATAGTGCTAGCCCTTGCCTATGCTAACCTGTAGAACAACTTTCTTAGAAATTATTTTAAATTCATTTTGATTATTTTAAATTGTTTAACTCAGAGCTGTTTTGACTTTTTTTTTTTCCAGAAGCATTATTTGATTTTTAAGTACTTTAACATAAAGAAATCAGGGAAGTTAAGGCTGGGTTTACCAAACTACATTAAAAGCCTTGAGAACAAGTTTCCTGAGCCTATATCCTTAATCAGCAAAGTTTGCTTGTTGCAGTATTTGCCAAGGAGAAAAAAATTCAACACTCCTCCTTGTGACTCTACTGCACAGAGCAACATGTTTGAATTTGGGCACTTTACCTCTTAGGAACTTGTCTCAACACTCAGAAAAGGTGAACTGGAGTGCAGCTCACCCAGTATTTCTAACTGAAGCTTCATACTGAATTATAGTCAGACAAGTGCTGTAAACACCAAAATATAAGATTGGGTTGCAAGGCAGGGATGCGCAACCATCTCCCTCTTCTCTGCATTGTGAAAGTAGCTACGTCGCCCTAAGGATCGAACCTTCCACAATTCAATGTTTCCTTCTGAAAATGTCAAAATGAGCCAGTTGGGCATTTCCAGAACTTTGTTAGTTTTTGCTTCAGCCAAAAGTAGTTGTCCTGCTTAACCCCATGTCACAAGCCTGAACTTTTCAGGCGAATGCTTGATTTACTGGGGAAAAGAGAACAATTGCAAAGTCCTGGTCTGTGGCAGTTCCTTCTAAGCCAGGTCGAACAGCTGGGGAGCAGAGCCCATACTCTGGGCACAGCGGGCAGCCTCTGACCGGCTGCAGGAGGTTAGCTACTTGTGTGGCAACATGTGGCATTTCTTTTTAATAAAAAAAGAAATCACCAAAGCAAAAACAGATGATAGAGAGTAGCCGTTGCTGAGATACTACAAATAAGTAAACAATCCTTGGGCTTTGTGCTGTTGTTATTTTTCTTTAATGAGGACTGTGGGTGGGAGGCCCTGGCACCTCTTCAGTGCACCCAGCCTAGAAAAAGAGCTCCCCTACCCTGATCAACTTGACAATGCAACAGGAGTGGTACCTCCTGAGCAACTCAGCCCACAGCTGGGGAGTAGTCCTCTACTTTGAGGGTTTCTCTTGCTGACATCAGAGTGAAATATGAAAACCCAGTCTCTTCCCCTGGATCAACTTGTGCAGTTCTGCTCCCACAAGAAGAAGCTGCTGTCAGGGACTTGGCAGGCTTCCCAAAGCTCAGCGGTTGAGTGACAAAGAACAGAGAAGGGCACTGTACCAGAGCTAGTTATGATTTTTTTAGCTTATTATTAGGTATTGAAAACCACAGAGAAGATGTCCTCAGAGGTGCAAATCATCTCAATTGTAAGCTGATGGCAGAGTGCAGAAAATCTCATTTTGGGGATAAACCAAACTGTACCATATTAGCCCAAAATCTTTTGGGCACACTTGCAAAATATTTTCCTGCACTCTTCAAATATTATGTTTGTCCACTAAGAGACATATTGAAAAAAATATAAAGGTACCAGTGGGAATGAGGTACAGGAGGTGTCCCTGGAAACATCTTTAGCCTTCTACTTCTAAATTCAAGTATTCTCCTACTTCAAGAAAACACATTCTAATTTTTTTGCCAAATGCAATTGCACTTACACATGGGTTTAACAATCTTCTCTCTCTGGACCTCTATGTCTACTTTTTGCAACAAAACTGGCCCCATTACTGGAAAAGAAAAATGAGATGGCTATTTGAGATTTCAGCTGGACACCGGATGGATTGTTCTTCTCCATGATACAAGCCCAGCCTCATGGGAACACACAAAAAAAGAGGGCAGCATTTCTTTTTCATTCCTCCTGTACACTGGGGCACTGCTCCTTTTTGTGTGTCTTTCTGCGTGTATTGTCCTGATGTCTTACGATTTTTTTTTAAACTATCAATAATGCTACTTACCCTCCTGTGGTGAGAGGACAGAGAATTTTGTGTTCACTTCAGAAGAGGAACTGGGCTGTGTAAGAGTTGCTTTCCTTGTCAAGAACAAGTCTGAATGTGAAGGTTTGTAGCTGCTCCTTTGGCATTCTGCATTACTCACATAGCTTGCTTCCTCTTCCTGATTTCTCAGTAAAACCTGTTGCTGTCACTGCTACTTATTCCTTTCCTAACAAGTAAACGTACAAAAAGTGTGAGCCGCAAACATTAGTGAATGTACCTTTCTGTTCGAGGGAAAAGCAAGAACAATGTGGGCTGACCAGACCAGTCGGCTGCTCCCAGTCAGCTGCTGCCAAACCAGGGGCAAGGGGAGAAAACTGAAGTGTCCACCAAATGCGTCACTCCAGGTGCCAGCTCAAAGGGCACGTGGTTTCCCACAGAATTCTATTTCAAAGCCAGTGTCCTGAGAGGAGTAAAGTTTCTTCTTTGGAAAATTCTGTCTCCAGTGGATTCTCAAGTGTCTACTAGAGTTGTGTTCCCTCAACAATGTTTCTCTCAGCTGGTGTTATGCAACAGGCTTGTGTGATTTCTTGAAGCTTGCAGGAATATCATTAACACCTTGTGATTCCTACCAACTTTAGCTGACCAATTGCCAGCTGGTTAGAAAATTATCAAGGGGTGTGCATATGAACAAACACACGCATGCAACATTGAGTGGTGTGGTGGGAGCCTTATTTCCTAGAAAACCTAGCTAGTAAATAAGGCAAAATCACAAGTAATGTTGTTGGCAGTAGTGTCAGCAGCCCTCCATACCTATCATGGTGCGAAGGGCACCCACAGGCCTTACTGTTCCTAACCAGCCTCTCTTAGCCCTACCCCTACCTTGCGTACAGCCTAGGACCCCATTTCAGTTCAGCCTGGGGGGCTCAGTCCCTGCCCCAGTGGTGCCATAGCAATGCTGGCTTCCAGCCCTATCTCCTGAAAGCACTAGACCTATGCCATAAATAACCTGTCTCCTGGATGTGCACGGCAGCTTGTCTCCGGTCCTGTCTCCGTGTCTGGATAGACTTCGGAGCCATGCATTAGGCCAGTTCCATCTCCTCTTTGTTCTGACTGAAGCACTTGGATGGTCCCTGGCCCTGTTTTGTCACTTACCTCATCAGGGTCTGCTGATGGGCGCTGTCACGGCCTCCAGACCTGCCCACCGTGATCCGACACCGTGGAACAGCACCCACTGGTGAGGACACAACCCATGCTGGGGTCCCCTTTCCCCTCAGCTCATCCACCTTCAGGACCCAACTCTCTGCACGCTGGTGTTACCCATCAAACAAAAGGGCTCATGGTGGAGCTCTGAAAGTTATTGAAAGACTCACATTAATTAGGCACTATAAAACATGCCTAGGAGATATACCTCAACACACTGAGGTGTACAGGAGTCTCATCAAGACCATCAAGATGATAAAATTAAAGTACACATCTTTATATCGGGGATAGGGAAACCATGCCAGGAGAAAGAGCTCCATCCATTCTGGCAAAGGAGACTTCTAAAGAGCCAAATGGCACCCTTACATGTCTAATGTTGAGTATTTAGCCAATTAAAGGTAGATCTGTAAATATCACCTCTTGGAAGTGTAAAACCATATGAAGTACATATATACAATCTCTCAGAAAACAATTTAGGGTTTACAAATTTGAAATTAATGTCACAAGGGTGCCATAAGAGGTGAAGGAGATAGAGGGCAAAAATCAACACTGATATCTTTGCTTGTAAAGAATTCGCCACTTCACATGTTCAAAAATTAGAAATACTCGATATGACCTTATACAACAAGCTGATTTCCTTGGCTCATCTTCCCTGGTGAGAAACTACTGAAATTGATTTATGTGGTGGGTAGGAGCCTTTAACACTAATATCTCCCATGAAAAGGGCTAAATAGTTTACAAGCAAAGTCACAAATCTAGGTATACAAGTATTATCAAATTAACTCATAAACAATTAGGGTTTTAGCACATAAGTTTTAAATAATAAGTAGAGCATTGTGGCCTGTGTTAGCAAAAGAATTATGATATTAAACAACTCCTACAAGGCCTAAGGTCATGTAATAATCACTGGAAGCTTGTTCAGCTTCTCTGAAATGGAGGCATTGTAAATATGTTCCTCCTGCTGCAAGCAAGATCACAAACCCTGGAGTATTCCCAAGAGCGTGTTTATGGTTAACTGCTTATATGATGCTTTAACTTCGCTGTTTGGAGCCATGAAGAAAGGTGGGAAAAGCTGAGGTCTACAGCAGATAGCAAAGAAAATAAAAGGGAAAAATCACAAAACTCATCTCAAAAGAATTGAGGATGAAGAGCAAAAGGTGGCACGAGGAAGTGTCAAGTGCCAGTGAGGGAGTATTTGATAACTCAGCCCTGTTATGAAAAAAATATGCAGAGGGACAAGTTGGAGCTCTAGTAGCAGTGTGCTTGGAACTACAGTAAGTACATAAGCTGAGGCTGCCACTACCCTGAGAAACCAGAGCAAGATCTTTTGCATGGGTAACAAACAAGGTATTCTTTGTATGCCAAAACATGTTGGGATCCTGCAGTGTGCTCATTCTCCAGTAAAGTGATAAGCATCATATTCTACTTTGTAAGACAAAATCAGTGAGTGTTTGGTTTGCTTAATCATTGTGCAAACATTTCCCTGGGTGTCCTCAGTAGTTCTATTGTCATATTTTACTGTCTGCTCTTAGACATTTCATATGCACATCCTTCAACAGCCCCTCGGTTTTGTCCTCTGTCAAAACCCTCTGCAAGACCTATCAAAGTCACCTGTGGGCCAAGCTAGAGGGCAGCAGCTTCTTATGGCACCTTCTTTCCTGGGTAGAGTGGAGCTGTCCTGTCAAGATCCACAAGTTCAAGCCTTGTGCCTGTCTGGCAGCAGTCTGCAACATCCAGGCTTCAGCTGCAGGACATGCTTGTCAGGAACAGCAGGATGACTCAAACATCAACATTCACACCTTTTGAGAATAAAATGTAGAAACATGGTGAACCCTTAATCCTTCAGCTAGTCTGAGCTCAGAATTAGAAACGTGAGAGAAAATTTCTGTCAAAAAAATGGAGAAGGAGAATCATGCCGAAGTCTCTGAGAAAGGTGCCAAAATCTCCTTCTGTTCTTGGGGGATTTTTTTACAAGCTGATGAGCTCTTCAAAACTTGAGATGAATAGCACAGTAAAAGAAGCCAGGAAATGACTGTCAGGTTATTTCCACAAAAACACAATCAGATCCCGCCTTTCATTTTGAAAAAGAATTTCTGCTGTCATTAGCTACAGATGATGAAGAAAATCTGTTCCTCTGCAAACCTGTGAAAAAATGTTAGAAAAAGTGTGATGTTCCTTACTTGATATAATAGACTAAATAATAAAAGTAAATTCAAGAATGCAGCTTGCACTTATAAACATTTTTATCCAACCAGCCAGATACTTCAGAATATATATCCAGATGGATCCAGTGCTTGATTCAACTGTCTTTTAGTGATCTCAAGCTGTAAAAGTTCAACGACCTCCTTCATGCAGCAGGACTATAATGGAGGCCCAACACCGTAATGACCAGGAAACTGAAACCAGTGCCTAATGTGTGAGCACGCTGCTCTCTTTCCTCCTGGTGTAGTGTTGAATGACTAGTCCAAAGTACATCTGGTTTACACAGCAAAAACATTTTACCATTGCTCAGCTCAAATCAGTGCTTTATTGTGAATGTTTTTTTCTCTCTTTCCAGACAGACCAAACTAGTGGTGGCTTAAACCAGCTCTGTCCTGTAGAGTGTGGTATGTCCTTTCAAACCAGCATGTCAGGAACATGAAATTAATTTGTGAAACCTTCCACTCCAGTGCTTCTTCAGCTGTTTTTTATGTGTGTGTTTGACTATTGTCTGTGTAACATACAAGAACCATATTTCCAGTACTGCTTTGAGCACCCATACCCTTGAGACTGGAACTCTGTAGGTGCAACTGCAGTTCCCAATTCAGGTCTAAGACCTAGTACTAAGGAAGGAGGGAATATGATGATTGCTTTCAAATGTATGTACTCAGACACCCAGAGCAGCCAAACATGAATGCTTCAGCTTTCATGCTTTGCAGGCTTAAAGACCTCAGATCAGGACAGCATCTATGGATGTGTTTAATTAGAAACATATGCTAAAAACATGGACATCAATTACACTAACTTCATTGCAACTTAATTGAAAATGTGCTTAAATATTTCCTGTTTGAGGCCTAAAAGAACAAGAACACAGCTCTTCAAAATATAGGACATTTCATTGTGTGGAGTTTTAAAGGACTTTATGTGCTGCATATGCTGGCAGTATTTACCCTGAAAAGCAGCTGCTTCTGAGGTGGAACATTTTGTGTGCTATGAGAACAAACAGCAACACTGCAACAGCTACAGGCAGTGATCATATTATGCCCAAATAAAACCAGTGTAGCAAAACAGACAGCCAGAGCATAACTTCTCAGTTTGAAATTTAGAGGAGAAATTAAGTGTTACAAAAAGCTGTACTGAAGCTCTGTCAATGAGCACGGAGGTCTGGAACCCTTAGCTTCATGCCGGGACACTGATTCATTCCTCACTTACAGGGAAGAATGACCTCTTCCCTAATTAACTACCAGGAGAGCATTATTCCTTGTACAGCGTTTAGCCTTCCTGCAAGGTGTTCCATGCCAAAAGCCATGCTTAGCGTGCAAGAATGTCACAGCCTGGCTATATTAGACATAGAAAAAAGGCTGCCTAGCAGTTAGAAAATATCATTAAAAGTTTTGTCACTGTTATTTACTCCTGTTGTTGCCTTCCACTTAGGACACTTAATCCTTTGCACTTATTTTTAAAAGCCATTCTGTGCCATCACTTCTTCAAGAGTGCTTAAAAATTGATAGCATGATATGTTTCACAGCTATGTTCTTAGCCTCACACATAGCATGTGTCCCATTTGCTTTCAGCAGCACACGCAGCAGCTGCACAGAAACACAGCCCAATGCACATGAGAAGTTCCTGGAAGTGCCAGGGGCACCAGCAGAGCAAAGGACGTGCTGCTCACAGAAGCTGCAGTACTTCAGCTGTTGTAGTATGGCAAAACCTCCAGATACAGCTCCATTAGCCAAGGAAGCATTTTTGGCAGTAGAACTCTTTCCTACATGGCTAGGATATAATGATGTCAGTTGCCTTTATACTGTTTAGATATATACACAGTAGATCCTGTATTGGACCGTTCACGTTATTTCTTTAAATTCACTTTGTTAACTATCACCATATTGCAGTCAAAAAAATTACTTGTTTGAGATCTTTGGCTGAAATCAACCAGCTTGCATGATCACAGCACAAATTTGTTCTGGAACATATATGCCAAACAGTGTCAGCCTAGAAATATGGGGGAAAGTCTGTTAACACCATTTAATGTTAAGAAGAACCCCATTTCTACGAGGTTTTGTCTCTGTTGTTTTTCTTCTTCTATTGCTTGATGCCCTCTTTGATGAGTGATATAAAAGACTTTTTTAAAAGGACATTGGCAGCAGAGTAGTCTATGATGTGAATTAATCCCACTCTGTGTTCTTAAAACATTCGTCATGTCAGAATTTACGAGGCAGCTATGCAGTAATCCTACAAAAGATTACTACATGGCTGAAATTACAGTTCTAGAGCATACACACACCAATAGACATAAAAGAAAACAAAAAAAAAATGTTCTCCAGTTACATTAGTAGTAAGAAGACAAGAAAAGAGCTGGACCACCATGTTGTGTGGAAGGAACTACACCACTTGATCACTCAAAGACAAAATATTGAACCTTTGCATCAGTGTTCAATACAAATATGGAGTCCAATCAGGCAACAAAACCCACATTAGAGCTCAGTTCTCAGGCTAAGAGGACAGCCTAACACTGGGTAGAGAATATTTAGAAAAGTTAGCTGTTTAGTTTTGTTGTTTTCCAAGTCAGCTTCCTAATTAATTTTATCGTGTGATATTTAAACAAGTAGTTGAAATCACCTTGAACATTCACAGGACTCAGATGGGCAAACACAGGATGGACATTCATGCCATCCAGTGAGGATCATCTGAAAGTCACACATCATTAACAACCTACATTGCGCAGTCATTGGAGACAAACATCTTCTTCAGAATGTAATTTCCTCATCCTAAAATGGTTCCTAAAATTAGTCAATTGAGGCACTCATCTGTCCCATAATTACAGAGGAATCCTTGACAACTATTTTAAACTGGACATTTTTAAATTGGTGCTCTAATATCTCACATCATGTAACCTGAATTGCCTTTATACCTTCAGGAAATGGAAAAATTATGGGATTGTAGGGGAATCACGTTATCTTAATTGTAGGAAAACCACTAGAATGAACAACCAAATAAATTATTTGTGAGTCACTGCTGGGTAATGAGGAAAGGTGCACAGCCAATTTGGATTTCAAACCTTTGCAGAGAGTACTGTGGCTGCTGGGTACAGGCTGCTGTGGGACAGGTTTTCTCAGCCCATCCTGGTATTTCACTTTGCATCTATAGTGAGAAGCTAAGAACTATTCTTTTCCACATGCTCTAACCAAGGAGCAATTTGTGAATGCGTAGCAGTGGCAGTCGGATTTGCAGGCAGCTCCTTTGGTGCCCAGGGACTGCTTTAGCAGTCTCCTCTGTCCCCGGTGCCACACATCAGAGGTTAAGGGAAGAGGGACCAGAAACCAGCTGGAGGGAGGGCAGTGCTGGTGGTGCTGCTGTAACACCTCCTCTCAAACAGCCACACAGATCAGGCAGCCAGATCTGTTTCACCCCACCCTGGGTTTTGGCTACAGAAACTTGTCTCGCCATTTGGCTGTGCGAGAAAGAGCTCAGGCACAGCAGTGGATGGGGCAAGGACCCTGAGAGCTGAAACAAAGGCAGTAAAAGGAGAGGTGCTTCTGCCAGGGAAGAGTATGAGTAGTGTCATAGGAAAAAGCTTTTTATACAGCAACCACACTGTCTCTTATTCAGACCTTTCTTGAGCAGCAACTCCATTAAATGCTGATGACTGTTCCCTTTATCCTAATGTTTTGATATGGTACCTATGTAAGCCACCTAGTACTATCATGGCTGTGTTAAAATTGCTCTGATAGTAGATAAAATTAGTGTCTGGCTTTGTTTGATACTCTTTTTTTTCCAGCACTAACTTTGGAACTTAAATCACTTTTCTGTTCCTTTTGTCTGTGCTTTCCAGATTCTTTTATTTTCAGTCATACTTTGGATGGGCTTGCCGCTGTTCAGTTGTAGAAGAAAACACTCCAAGTACAGCAGAAGCAACTTGCTTCCAGCATGTTGTGTGTTTTAATTTAATTTTTTAGATTTTCCATAAACCACATAATTTTCCCACAAGGTGAAACAGATGTAATAAATTTTCAGCATTTGCATTTATGAAAGAATTTCAATCTCTTAAATTTTGTCAAGGTCAAATATTCCCTAGAGAAAACAGGGCATAGATTACATTTAAAGCTATGAAAGGCACATGCTGGCCTATATATACCTCCAGCATTCATTTTGAATATATAACACCTTGAACTTCAAAGAACAGATCATTGCAGCAGATACAAGAATGTAGAGGGTAGAGGGCAGCGAAATACAGCATTCACTTTTCCAGTTTTTACATACAGAGCCATCAGTTTTTCCCCACATGACTATAGTAAAAAGGAAGTATTTATACACTTATAGGTGGTGGAGAAGCAGAGTTATATTGCTTTATACTAAAGAATGGGAAAGATAACTTTTTCTGTTAGCTGTGAGTTTTCTTCTGCTAGAAAATGAGCTTTTCCTTTTCTTTCCCAGAAAGTGGTCAAGTTAAAAAATAAATAGATGAGCAAATACGGATGTGTGAATAATTTCATATAAAAATCAATATAGTATATATATTATATATACTTTATGTATGAAGTCCTACTTAGTACCTTGCCATCATTAGAGGGGTACTCTGTGCTTTTGTATTGCAACTAAATCCTCCCAATACTCCCTCCCATACTTTGATGGAGAAAGCCTGAGCTTATAGAGATAATGCATGTTTATATCTCTCAAGCTGTGTTTCCTGCCCACTTGAACCTCTGGTGAAAGCTTGCCATCTAAAATGACTAGCTCTTGTCAGTTCACTAGTTCCTCCCATTCTTGAAAGTGCTGCAGAACGTCTTGGTTTTAAAGAGAGAATAACTCTTTTAAAATATTTTTTCGGCGTTCCAATAGAGAGGTAACAGTGTGATTGGCTTGTTGGCAAAGGACTTCAGAAATAAAATGCTGTAAAGATAACCCAAAAGTGGCAAGTAAAACTGACATCATGTGGTTGGCACCAGGGATACAGGACATTGCCCTAGTGAGACAAAAGATCCTTTAGAAGGGTATTTTAAGCCTCTAAGGTTGATTTAACAGAGACAAAGTTTACTGTGGCACAGAGAGCACCCTCGCTCCATGGAGGCAGCAGAAAGCAGTCGTCAGGTCTCATCGAGCTTCTGGTAGGAATGAAAGGGAGAGTTAAAAAACCAGAATCAGTATATTTCCTGAAATGCTCTCTCTTTCCACTTCTGGTCTTTGGCTAGTTTGTGAAATTTCACCCCAAAAGAAGACAATGATTTAGAAGGGCTGCACTAAGCCTGGTGTCGCCAGTCGCTAAGATAAGCCCTGGGAAACTGCCTGGAGATCGTGCTTCACTGATCAGCCTGGGAGGGCAAAGAGCTGCCTGAGCATCCCCCAGCTGCACTGCTACCAGTCTGCAGCTGGCCACGCTCAGGATCCCATGAGCCCTTCAAATGTTGGCATCCATGGGGGTTTCTGCTGATAAATTGTAGGCTTGGGTCAAGACTAATTCATAAATATGGGGAAATTCAGTTTTCCTCCCCTAGGACTATTCCCCACATCAATTCTCACATTCCAGTACACAAAGACTTAGAAACAAAGTCCTAAGAAGATGATGGGGAATACAATCATGAACTCAGGCCAAGAAAACACACCAAACACCCTACTGAAATACAGCAAGTAAGGTAAAAAAGAAATTCCACCCGCATGCCTTTCTTACTTTTCTAATGCCATTGGTAAAGACTTCTCTGATTCCCATTTCCCTTGAGTTGAGTACTGTCCTACAGCTGTACCAGGCTCACCACCTCTCACAGACCATGTCAATGCAAGGCAGTAGCCCAGGTTTCTCTTGGCAAGTCTGTCTCTAGTCCTTGGAAGACCATCTTGCTTAGACTACTTCGTGAGCACTACTCCTTTACTCAGTGTCCCAGCTTCCCTGATAGGTGGGAAAGGTGAGGAAGGTACCACTGCCCTGTGCGCCACATCCCACTGTGAGGTGGTTCTTACCATCACCCACCCATAGTTCAGTCCATCGCAACAGAGACCCCAGAAATGGGGATCTCTGCAACAACCTTGAGCACAATGTCCTGGAGCACAGGAATGAAGTCTTTGCTACAAGAATACACTTCTGTTAAATTCCAAGCACATGTACAACTGTGAACAGTTACCTCTCGAATTTCTCTTCTGCAAATGAAGCTGTGCATGACCCCACATTGCCCTTTTCATAAATAGAGGGAATAGACATCTTTTTCCACCCTAAAATCTCTGGCCATGGGCTCATAGTTAATTTACTGAAAGTAACATTATAGCAATCCCTAACAGCACTATATAAAGATAGATTCTGACATGTCAGTCAAAGCTGAAATTATCTTATGTTGTGCATCTTGGCAATACTTTCATTCCTGACTTAACCATAAACTGTACCAGTACAATGATCACAAAGATCACAATGCCAGAGGTAAAACTTGTGGAGGGAACCCAGTGTTCATAAAAGCCATCATTTTGCTCAGCCCTTCACAGCACAGCTTATGGAGCGTGAGCTAATTTCTTCATTATGGCAGTAACGATATTCAAAAGCACTTGGTACCTACTTGGTAGCAATTTTATCATCCTGTAGAAAGAAGTATTACTTCAGTTTCCACCAACTCTTTATGCTTCCAGAGAAAAGGAAAACTGTCCATGTCTTCATCTATTAGAACTATGCAGCATCATGAATTCCGTCATTCTAAGATGGAGCTCTGTTAAAGAAGAATGTGATGAGCCACATGCTGCAGCCGTACAGACACACTTAAACATCCCCAGAAGACCCCTGGGTGTTTCTCACCGTGAGTGTTACATAAAAATTTACGTCAAACCAAAGAGTAGATCCTGAAGTCAGGCAGCCATGCAGACCATCAGGAAACACTGCCATCAACCTCTTAATTCAAAACCTCATACTGGTGAGATAGCTCCATAGGCCAGCTCCAGAAAACAAGTAGTCACACTTGATTTGTAAATCAGCGGAATAAGAAAAATGTTAGCCTCCTCAGTATTCACAGCTTTTGCATTCTTTGTTTTTTAATCCCAGAGTTTTGAAAACAGAAACTTAGTGGGACTATCCTCATTAAACAAACCACCAGCAGGTCTCCCCATGCAGTCAAAAGTGTGGGGTTCAGAAGAAATTCCATCCTTAATTACAGTTCTGCACATACTTATCTGTGAGATAAAGAAACATATCTGCGTTCCTCCAAAAATATGGGTTCAATGCTTTGCTGCTCATGTACAAATGCAACTATAACCTTACACTTTTATACTTCTTCTTATCTGTTGTATCTTTTTTAGTTTCCTAAGCATTGAATATAAAATTCTTTGGTCACAATTTGTTGTCTTTTTTGCAGCCAAATACCGTTTGAAATATGAGAGATCTGAAGCCCATCCAAACTTCTTTTGACATTGTTTTTCCAAGCATGGCCCAAACTTTGCCATGACTCAAGTGAAGTTTAAGACATACTAGTGCTGAACAAAAAATAAGGCATCATCCAAAAGTTTGCATAATGTGACTATGCATGAGGTAAATACGAAATTAGATAGTTCAGGGATTGGTAAGAAAGATACAGCCATATCCAAAGTTTCAAGAAACTGACAGAGACCATCAGAGTTTTGCAATGGAGAATAGGCATGTGGTATTCAGTGGTGTCAGAGATGAAAGAAATTATTATGATTTTCAGCTGTTAGTAGTGGAAGCCATTTCACAAACTTATTTCAGCCCAGGAAAAGACACAAACATGTGCCAAACATGATTCCTTACAAAGCTTCCCATGTAGTCTGTACATCTATATGTGTATATACGTATACACCAGAATCACAACATCAGATTACCAAACAGATGGTAATTGCCTTTACCAAGGAATATCAGACTCCCTAAATATACTCTGTGTGTTTGGCCCAGCCAGCCAAAGATAAGATATTTTTCTGCCGATTTCTCTGTCATAGACAGTAAACAAATCTGATGACCTCCAGCTTGGAGATGGGAATGGGAGGAGTAAGCTTAAAGAAAAAAAAAAAAAAAAAGTTTGTATTAAACTTCAAAGTGTTAAAAAAAAATTGTCTAAATATGGGAAGAGAAAATGTTAAAGTTACCTGACAAATCAAGCCTTTGCATACAAATATGATTCTTATTAATACATGTTGTTAATGCTTTCTTCATCTTCATTAAATATGGCCTTATTTTCTTCCCTAAACCTCAGTAGCGCTATTATATACTGGTGCTTTGTCTTGATAGTCCCAAAATGACTCCATCTCTGCAGCGCCTCTCCCACTCTACATTATCCAGTGTTAGTAGCAATCCAAACAAACTCCTAGACTTCAAATATTTCTGAAAAATTGGAAGAGCATTCATAGCTCCATTCTGCAGTGGGAAGAACTGCGGCACAGAGAGATAAAATCATCTGTCCTTGGCAGGAAGCCACCTGCAGAATACTTGCTTTTGTTCATTTTTTTTTCTTCTGCCTTTATAATCCAGATACCTCTTAGATATTTTTGCTCTCTTTTTCTTGCTAGTGTTCTGTTTGATTCTCTCTTTGTTTTAATCTTCACCTTGTTTATTGAGGTGCCTGTATTTTTAATTACCTCTTCCTACAGGCTATTTCATAAGATAAAACCTCTCCCTGGTTGCATAAAGTCCCTACTAAAACATCCAGCAGGACCAGGACTAAGCACACTTTCCTCTACTTTTGTCCCACTTTTCTCTGTCCCTTGGATCCATTTATCCCTAGTTCTTTCCATTTTGCGCTGAACTTCTAACTCTCCCCCGCATTCCCTGCTGCCGCCTTCCTATTTTCTTTCTGTCTCTCTCTCCTCTTTTCCCACCAGCTGGACATAAAGGGACCAAGATTTGAAATACCAAACAATAGCTTTTCAGATCTTGGTATGTTTCCTAAGGACTTCACAGGACTGAAGTCTATGGGAGGGGGAGTAGCCTTTAAAAAATGAGTAGATGTTCCTAATCATTGCCAGGAGATGCACTAAGGGGAGCCTACAAGGACTCAGTCACAAAAAGGGAGTGGTATTTTCCTTGCCATGAGCCCAGTATTGCGCTAGCCAGCACTCTGAGTCACTGGGGGGAGATTTGCTGGGAGAAGTCATGCAGGAAGTTTAGTCCAAGAAATCAATCTCAGAACAGCCATTGCCCTATTTTGGAGAATATCAAGTGTCAACACAGAGTTTCAGAAAGGTTGTTCAAAGTAATATTCTCATTATGTTGGAAAAGCATCAGCTATGCCAAAGCAGAAGAGTCCTCCTTAACAGTATCTCTCTGGTGTCCCTCTGATGGTCATTGTGACCCACGGTCATCTGTTCAGTGCTGATTGGTGGCATACATTCAAAATGTCCATACATTCCTTTAAATAATAAATAATAAATAATAAATAATAATAAATTGAACAAATATTTCCCTAATCTCTGTGCATTTTGGAGATACCAAGTTGGTAGTTTAAGTCAGTTCCTTCCTCACCTTTCCCAGCTCACAACCATTGCTTTTTATTTGTTACATCAGCATAGTTTATCCATTTCTACCAAAATTACCTGACAACAATCAGTTAAACACAAACCCTCCCAGGTATCTCTCTACATCCTGCAGCCTGCAGCAGTGACACAGTTGGAAGCTTGAGAAAAAAATCTGTCTCTCAGAATGTTCCCTTCCACAGAGATAGAAAAGAAGAGGATTATAGAAAATGTTGGGAGGGCATTTAGCAAACTGGCACAAAAACTAAGAAACAAAGGATGGATGTTTTCTAGTCTCAGATGTCTATAAATGGATTTCAAATCAAGCATTAACCATGGTGTATTTGTGTTGGAATAGATGTCCCACAGACATTTGAGACAGGTCCTTTGTTGCAAGAAATGCGGAAAATAAGAGCCAGCTTCCAAAAGACCTCTTTGATTTATATTTGTGTATCTTGCATGGAAAATGGAATAATTTGGTACAGAGTCACCACTTGTCATTTAAAGTGTGATGTGCAAAGCAATTCACAGAAGAGTGATATAATGATGACCATGGGCCAGCTTGTCACCAATTGCTTTACATAGATAGTCTTCCTCACAAGCCCTGCTAAAACATCACATTAGCTAATCTATATGATATAATGAGAAATAGCACAACAACCAATGGCATCTTTTCATATGTCTCCCTAATCATGGTAAGCCTTTCTGTTCCTGAAATCCATGCATGGGTTTTCATCTTGAGGCATGCAACGTACAAAAATAAAGAGTGGGGAGATTGCATGCTTGGTCATACAAAGGAAAAAATATGGAAAAGAATCTCAATATCATATGATGTTGGGGAGTTCATTGCTTATCTGACTTTAATTCTAGATCTGGGGATAAGATCTGCTTCAGCTTTGGGCAAAACAGCTGTTTTCTCTGTGCTTCTGATGCTCCTCCCTTAAAATGAACTGGACAAACCTAAACGACCACAAGATGAGCTGATAGTCCCCACAGGTGATAGCCTACATAGCACCAGGCTATGCTGCTTGACCAGTCCCCCAGTACCAGCTCCATGCCTGAGGCAAACCCACAATCCTCACTCTGACTGTGGGGGCAGCTAAAACAAGACTGAGAAGTGGAGCCTCACCTTCCTCCCTCATGTCCTAAGTCCCAAGGTGAGGAAACGCACATGCATTTGCAGAGGACAACTCCAGCATTTTCCAGCAGATCCCATGTTTCATGAACTAGCAGACCAGGACAGAAGGGAAGAGAGATCACTCTGTACACAGGCATCCTTCTCTTCAATGGTAATTTAAAAGAAACCACAAAATCAGACCTACAGTCCCATTAAAAAAAAAATTCTCAGAATCTTAAAAGAAGGACCAGCAAGCAACCAAGCTGATCTGCCAAAATGTATGTCCCTGGACAGAAAGGAGGAAGGCTATGAAAACCTTCTGTTTAGGGAGTGTTGTGTCCTTTTGAAATATCTCAAAGACAGCCTTGTGCAGACTTCACAATTAGTGAGGGAAAAAGAGGATTGAGGGGAGAAAAAAAAAAAAAAAGGAAAAAAGAAAGAAATAAGGAAATGGAAGGAGAACATTAAGAGCATTTTAAGAGGTTGAAGGCAAACCCCCCACCATGGGCAGTGGGCAAAAAGGGATCTAAAAATAGGTAGCATGAGACAGGGCTCTCCGAAAGAGAGCGGGAAGGACACTGTGTTCTGGAAACTAGTGTGACCAGCCACAAACAAATGTGCCAAGACTCTTGTACATTTTGTTGGCATTTTTCTCAAGGTTGGCACATAATCCATACCAGGAAAGGTATCACCAAGTGATCAGTGCCCTTCTCTGGGGCATGCTTTGCCAGTACAAACTCCTCAGAGATCAGAAGTAAATGTCTCATCAGCCTGTGACAGAAAAATGATAAAACAAAGGCTTCTCTGAACTCTCCCTTATCACCAGAGGAATTGACAGAAGTACATTTGTATGGATTTATCTAACTTCATGAAAAAAAAGTTTGGCTTTTTTTGCCACTTACTTACAGTCAGTTTATAGCCATTTGTTCTTATGCTTACATTGGTATTTATTTTCTTTCTAAATTAGCTTTACTTATCTTCTCCTCTCCAGTGTTTACAGAGAGTAGTCATATTCCCCCCACTAAGCTAATACACCAGCCTCTGTTATTTTCTGATTGTATACAAGATCTTTGATTTTGTGATCACTCTCTTTTTACACTTCTGCATCTACTCTGGTGTAATCTAGTTTCTCCTGAAGTGGAATAAACAGAGTGAGAATGAAACTTCAAATGCAAGCTCACAAGCACCTTGCAAAATAATACCTCTCTACCACCGCTGGAATTGCCAGACCTGATAAAACCTCTGAGCGTAAGCCTTTTTCGTTTCCAAATCACACTCATGTTTATAATTTCTATTACCTCTTACAGAGATCCAGCTTATAACAGATGTTTCAATGAACCTCTTAAGTGCAATGATTGTGTATTTGTACTATTAAATTCTATCTCATTTCTGCTCAAGTCATCTACAAAGTAGTCTTCAAAGTCAGCTTCATGTAATGGTCTAATTTTCATCTGTATTGACATGCTTTTCTTTTTATTTTTCAGTGGCAATTTTCATCAACCTATTCCTGTTTTTTATTCCAAACTCATGAAACAAACATATTGAATGACACCAGTGCCAAGGCAGGGTCTCAAGACAGCTTCTTGCAGCCTGACAGGTTTCTTTTCAGCACAGCATGTTGTTCCGTCCCTTTTATGTGCGACTCAGACTTCTCGTATTAATCTGTTGTCTCAAATCTGACAGCTTCTCAGCTGGTACAATATAAAATATTTCAGTACAGACCTGGAATATTCAAACTGTTTGCCCAGGAAAGTGTTGGGAGTCACCAACCCTGGAGGTATTTAAAAGATATGGGGACATGATCTAGTGGTGGACTTGGCAGCACTGGGTTAACATTGGACTCAATGATTTAAAGATCTCCAACAAAAATGATTCCATGATTTCACTATATTTTCTTCAGTTAGAAAACCACTTATTTATCTCAATGAGAGATTTTGCAATGCTTTATTCAACTAAGGTAATTTTTTATCTTGTTTTCTATTTATCTCCATTTGCTTAATTATTCTGTATGTCAGAAGTAAGTTGTGCTAAGAATCCTTGCTGCTAGTGCTAACACTTCTCCAACTGGTCTCACAGGTGAAGATTGTCCATCGCCTTAACTGGAGTACATGGAGCGGCTCTAGAGACCACATGTTCCTCATTCTCTCTTCCAATTTAAGGAGCAGGAGACACATTCAAAGCAAACACAAGAAGGTTGTACGTCAATTAAGCTGCGGGTAACCTCTGGAATTTCTTGTCATGAGATGTTGTGAATGATTAAAGATAAAAACAGGGGAAGGGGTACATGAACAAGTAAATGAAAGAGGGAATAACTGAAGGACAACACCTACAACCTTCTCCACGTTTAAACTAGGTACATGAGTCCCTGGGCCACAAACTGCAGGAGGCTGAGAAACTAATACTGTATTGGGAAGCATGGAGAGATGGATTTTCAAACAAACTGAGTAAATTGACTCATATATTTATGTAATCTATCTTATTTGGCTGTCTTATTTCCTGACATTTCCTTATTTCCTGACTGAGTCTTATTTCCACCACACTCATTCTACGATAACTACTCCCATTCACTTTCCCACTTTTTACCTCATGGCCAATATCATCACTATTGAAAGCTGAAACAAAGTGTTTGTTTAGCTTTTACAGGATATACAGATTATCTTTATACCTTGTAATATCTTAGGGCAAATTAGATGAACATTCTCTTCTGCTTTGCTTTACATTTCTTGCTTGACCTGCCGTCATTTTTTGCAATTTCTTTTGTTAAGAGCTTGAGTTCTGAAAGTTCTCACTTTGTACCTTTTATAAGATCCAAGGAAAGGTTTATTTCATGATAAGTCTTTTCTTACCTTTTAGGCATAAAATTTCATTCATAAGTTCTTGTTTGACCCAACAAATCATTAGGCCACAAGTGGGCCCCTTTCTGCAAGTTGCCCCTTGCCAAAGATGAAATGGGTTTTACATTTTTGAAGCAGATCATACATGTTTTACACATAGAGATAAATATTACATCTCTGAATTGAGGTATTCCAGCCCTCTGCTGCCTCTCAGTTCTTCATTTTCTCTAGGCAATGAAAGTAAGGACAGCAGCTCAGGAGAGAATGGAATGTAGATTTTGGCATCTGAAGCCCCTTCCAAGCACGTAAGGTACTTACCTTCAACAATTGCAGCCATCTAGTGGACAAATACCAGAAACAGTCCCTAGTCAGTACACATGTAGTCTTCCCTTGCTTGCAATTGTTCACTGAGTGGACTGGTATTTGGTGTTTCATGGTTAAATAGGCAATACAAAATAAGTGTCCCAAAATCACTTTATCATGAGCTGGTATTACAGCAGTTGTCCTGGCCACTCTTCTAAGACCTTAGGAATGAGCACACCTGGCTACCACAGAACGTGATACTCCAGGGAGTCATTTGGGCATACAGATTTGTTCTCTTGCATTTCCAATACCTCAGAAAAGTTATGATTTTACTAATGCTGCCATACACCAACAGTGATAATGAATACATAACCAGAATGGTTTCTACAGTGGGACACACCATTGACTCGCTTGGATACTTGACAAGTGAGTGTGGAGGCAGAGTTATGTGTGTCAAGGCCTTACCCTACAGCAGTGAATCCCAGCCTGTGCTACACCTGCCTGACTGATGTATTGATGACTCTGCCAAGGGGAACATCAGCAGCTGCTGATTATCCCCGATGTAAATGTTTGCCTTCACAGAAGGAAACTACATAGACAATTACCACTTTTGCAACCTCAATTAGCTCAGTCAGCTAGGTAATGGCAATCCAACTGCATCTGCCTTTAGAAGCGTAGGACTTATGGTACGTAATTAGGTCAGCTGGCATGCATTTGGTGGAGGAGAGGGTACAAAGTTGCAGGAAAAGAAAGAAAGGAATGTAGAAATCTCTTGGCCTGTCAAGACCCAGCTCTGAAGACAGAAATTGTTGCTACTGCTGCTCTAACTGTTCATTACCTCTTTTAGCATCAGTTGTAGTGGTATCTACATACTCTATGACCACTAACTGCTTTGCTAAACATTTTTTATGCATAAATGTCAGTCACAATTTGTACATCATATAAAACAATGTGCTCCCTAAAGTCTGATCTTCATTGTTTTTTCAAATGGCCACATTAACGTAGAGTGCATAACACACAAAAAAATGCTTGTGTCACAAAAATGTGCACTTGGCAACGTGATTATGATGACGTCCTTCTTTCCATGCCATCACACCCAGCCAGAATGGATTTAGGAGGCGGAGGTACTGCCTGACCAACCTAATCTCCTTTCATGGCCAAGTGACCAAGATGGTGGGTGTAGGCAAGGCTGTGGATGTTGTGCACTTGGACTTCACTTTAACAGTGTTTCCCATAGCACACTTCCGGAAAAGCTGGCAGCCCATGGCTTGGAGAGGTGCACCCTTCAGTGAGTAAAGAACTGATTGGTTGGCCAGGCCCAGAGAGAGGTGGTGGATGGCACCAGTTGGCAGCTGGTCACCAGTGGTGTCCCCAGGGATCAGTGTTTGATTCAGTCCTGTTCAATATTTTTACTGATAATCTGGATGAGGGGATCAAGTCTACCATCAGCAAATTTGCAGACGATGCCAAATGGGTGGAAGTGTCAGTCTGCTGGAGGGTAGTAGGGCGCTGCAGAGGAACCTGGCTAGGCTGGTCTCAACAGGCTGAGACCAATGACACGAGGTTCAACAAGACCAGCTGCTGGGTCCTGCACTTTGGCCATAGCAACCTGCGGCAGTGTTACAGGCTGGGGATAGAGTGACTGGCCAGCAGCCAGGCAGAAAGGGACCTGGGGGTGCTGATTGACGGCAGACTGAACAGGAGCAGGCAGAGTGCCCACACGACCAAGAAGGCCGACAGCACCTTGGCCTGGATCAGGAACAGTGAGGCCAGCAGGATGAAGGAAGTGATTCTGCCTCTGTACTGGGCACTGTTTAGGCTGCACCTTTAGTCCTGTGTCCAGTTCAGGGCCCCTCAGTTTAGGAAGGATATTGAGATGCTGGAGCATGTCCAAAGAAAAGCAACAAGGTTGGTGAAGGGTCTGGAACAACTTCTATGAGGAGTGGTTGAGGGATCTGGGCATGTTTAGCCTGGAGAAAAGGAGGCTCAGGAGAGATCTTATTGCGCACTGCAACTGCCTTCAAGGAGGCTGTGGACAGGTGGGGGTCAGCCTTCCCTCCCAGGCAACCAGCAACAGGACAAGAGGATTCAGCCTTAAGATACATCAGAACAGGCTTAGGCTGGACATGAGGAAGAATTTTTTTCACAGAAGGGGAGATTGGGCATTGAAATGGGCTGTCCAGGAAGGCGGTGGAGTCACCACCTCTGAAGGTGTTTAAGAATAGAGTGGTGTGGCCCGTGGTGCCATGGTCCAGTTGATAAGGTAGTATTAAGTTATAGGCTGGACTCGATCTCAAAGGTCTTTTCCAACCTAGCTGACTCTCTTCTGTGACAAGTCACCTTTTAAAATGCCAATACTTTAGGGCAAGGTATGACTATTCCATTTTGTTTGCTAGGAACTCACCAAAATCTCGATGATGTATCACTGATACATATGTCTAAGGACCCTGAAGGAATGAATTGTTGGAAGCCTAGTCATTTTGTATTTTTTAGGTATTGCCTGAAAACTTAATTGAACCCTAGCCGTTATTACTAATAATGAACCCCTACTATTATTACCAATATATGAAGCAGGTACAACACAAAAACCTAGCTTTTCCATACTCTGCACACATGTTATGGGTGTTTCCAGGTGTCATCATTGTCATTGGATGTCTGCAGTATTCCTGGATGTTAGGAATAAAAAATTTTAAATAGCATTTTCTAGTGACATTCAGTTATTGCGCTTCCTGGAGATCACTGTTATGAAGCTGCATACAGAGGGAAGAGACAAGATAGGAGAGGTTCAGACCAAAGGAAATGCCATGGTTTACCCAGTCCTCCATTAAGTTCAGCAAAGCTGCTGAAGATCCTTTTTTGGAGACAAACACCATTCGGACACTATGCTACCTGGCTGATTCAGCACGACAGTTAAGCAGTTTGTAGCCAACAACATAAAAATTCCAGCCATTTTTCCTGTTCACAATTTATGTTTAAATTCTGCATTGTTTCAATTTTTTTCACTTGCAAGAAATTCGCTGCAACAGTTTGTTGAGGAATATGCTATTTGTTTTATACCTAAGTCATAGGATATTATTTCTATGACCAGAAACTGAAACCATTCATCAACAGACAGTGGAACTGAAGCAGTAATTTCTAACTGAATCTTTGAGCAAAGATAGACTTACACATACAAAAAAGAGCAGCCAATGTTTGCCTGTGTGCATGGCCTGGGGCAGCAGTTTTCAGAACTGAAATCCAATGAGATAGGACACAAGAGATAGGAAAACAGATGTGCCATGAAGTTCCCAGCACGAGCAGAGCATCCTCAGCTACACATTCTAGTGATCAATTCACCACAAAGGACTGACATCAAACTGGTGTTAGATTTATTTTACATTCCAGAACAGCAGCAATAATCCTAAATTACATAGATCTACACTGGACTCTAGTGCCTGACAGTCACTTGTCAGCTGCAGTCTAGCTCTGCATGTACTCAGTCCCTGCAATATTTTAGCATGTTGCCTTTTGGAAAAACTAGGGTACTGGACGTCCCCCGAGAAAGCCATAGGAAATACGTATTGATCCTGTGGTTAATTTAACAAAGCTCTTGATGTCATTATTATGTAGTGGAAATGCAGTCAAACACTTACTAAGCAGCCAAAATTTAAATAAATTCCCGTGTTCTTAAGTGGTCATTTGAGTGTTTGACATAAAACGTACATCTGTGTTTAAGACATGGCATACACACATGAACTTCCACATCACTGTGGGTTTTAACATGCTGAAACAATTTGCAACTCTGCTTTAAAGTTATTGGTTTCCAAAACCCATGATGATAAGTAAAGTGAGATCTGGAACAAATTAATATATTTCCCAATAACCTGTGAGTTTCTTCAGGACTGCTCATAGTACTTAATCAGCAGCCAAGAGCTCCCCATAACAACAAAATGTAAAACAAGAGAAAATACTATGAATATTGATAAGGTGCAAAGTTCAGGCACTTAAAATTTAGGAAGCATAAAACTATGATTCCCCACACAATGTTAATCCTTGTTGTATACATTTATTCTGATACAAATCTGATATTCAACTTTTTTTCCCGCAGGATTTCTCTGTGGCTGGGGCAGACTGGCAAACCAGGAAGGAGAAGCAAAGTGCTGCTTTCCAAGTAGAACAGCTGGCTGTCAGCAAATGCCACAACAATGCCAGCTTCTCTGACAGAGAAATAGAGCACTCGAGAGAAAATATAATGACTGACCAAGGTGCTTGTGCTTGTGCAGAGGCATTGGGTGTGCAGGAAACAAGTTATATCCTCTATTTCCCACCTTTCAGGAGGCAGTTAGGAGCATATATAACCCAGCTGGGTTGCCCGGCAGAGGCAGTTTCACCCTGCTGCCTCCTTCTCTTCCCTATAACACCACAGCTGGATTTGTCACCCGAGTTGGGGGTTAGACAGATCCATGCCTGAAGCCAGTAGTCCCTTGAAAACAGAGGCTAATCAGGAACAGATGGCCAGAATTGTTCCAGGAGTGCATACATTTCCTTGACCATCATATTCCCAGCCCAGGGATCTGTGGGGAAGTGCCAAGTGGACTGGGCTAGTTCTGCCCCCAGCTGCAAAGCAGTGATGGGAAAGGGGCTGCTCTCAGCTGAGCACTTCCCAGGGGTAAACACAGGAAAGACACAGGAAACAGGTATCCTAAAGCACAGGACTGGTAACAGCCTGAAGAAATCCTCAAATCACTTATAAATGAGCTACTGCAGTGAGGGAGATTTAATCCTGCAGGGGAGGTTTAGACTGGATATTAGGAAAAATTTCTTCATGGAAAGGGTTGTCAGGCACTGGAACAGGCTGCCCAGGGAAGTGTTTGAGTCACCATCCCCAGAGGTATTTAAAAGACGTGTAGATGTGACACTTGCAGACACGGTTTAGTGATGCATTTGGCACTGCTGGGTAAATGGCTTGACTCGAAGATCTTAGAGGTCTTTCTTTTCCAACCTAAATGATTCTATGATCATTTGATCAATGCCATACTGTGCCCAGCCTAATGAGCTCTGTTTCTTAACCTTACAATTCCTTTCCCCCTCTGTGTTTTTCTCCATGTGGCTGTTATATATTGGCCTTTTTTATTACACCAATTTAAAACTGAGAGAAAAGGCTTTACAATTTGCACCCATTTTATTTTTCTTTTTTCTTCTTTACAGATGAACAACAACAGAAAAACCCCAAAAATGACAAAAGCCAACAAAAACTCAAACAACCTCCAAAATCAAAACAAACAAACAAAACCCCAAATAAAATAAGTCAACAACAACAAAACCCCAAACAATCCCCCCCTCCCCAAACAACCCCCCAAAAACCCCAAAGCCCAACTCTGCCATTCAACTTGTACAGTTTTGTACCTGGGCACCATAATGGTTCACATTAACAGCTGCAATGTATTTTATAGGAGGTAACTGGAAGTTCAGAGACACTGAGTAACCTCTCCATGCAGGAATAAACAAAAACCTTTATTTCCAGCTTCCTATTCTAACAGCAAAGCTTCTCTCCCAAACTCCCTATGGTTTACCAAAAATTGTCCCTTCTCTTTGAAATGTTTACTCCAAAATACCACAGTGTGTCTTGGATTCCCACAAAGCTCAGAGTAGCAACACAAGAGACCCCAAATCTGTCAACACAGCTTCACCTCTGTGTTGTTGCTGTAGTTGAGATTTGGATTAAGGCACCTCAAGACTGAGGCACCACCTATATGGAGCACCCAGCGGCTTGCAAAGGAGGCAACAGTGAACCATGGGTGACAAACTAGCATATGGATTTGGGGATGTACAAGGACTAAGCTTTAAAATTGAAACCTTGGGAGAGAAGGGTGGAAAAAAAATTCAAATTACCCCATACCTAAAATTTCAGAATCTCATTCAAACAATACTGTTGCTTATGATTCAACTTTCCACAGACTCCACATTCCTAAGTATTCCTCTGACTTCAGTATTTTTTAATGTAAAGCCAGATCAAGGTTTCTCAGCCGTATAAGCAAGAAGCAATTTTGGAAATGGTGGTAGATTGGGTCCAGGACAGGGAGGACAAAAAATAAGGGGCTTTGATATATGCTGAAGAACCAGAATAGCTTTTATTGCCCTGTGAGAAGTGTGGTTAAAATACTTTGACTCTGCTTATAGCCTGATGCCAGGAAAACATTTTTTTAAATCTGCCAGTTGCTAAAAAAGAAAGAGAAGATTTCTGCCTCTTGGAAAGGTGTACTTAAAAAGGGATACACAGAGTGGTTCTCCATCTTGAAGAGGATATTTGCCTAAGTGTGACTGCAGAGCACAGGTTTTAATCCCTCACTGTGTTGAATTTCCCGACTTCTGCTAAAAGTGGCATCCAAGTATAGTTGTGGCACACACCATCCCAATGCAGGGACGGTGCTGCCACTGCACACGCTTCTTGAGAATGACACAGGGGAGGCTCAATCAGAGCCTCAATCAAATCCAGATTCGCACAGGGTAGGCAGTGGGAGGCTCTGCCTCTTGAGGGAAATGGCTCAGCAGGGCCATTTCTGCAAAACCAGCAATGCCATAGAATGCTCCTGATCACTTCATTCCGGTCAGAATTTTGGCTTTGGGTGGTGGAGAGGTTTTTTGTCTTTTACAACCAAAGTTTTGCAACTCAGATTCGTAGATTCACTTCATGAAAACTACAAACTCAATCAACATTTGCTTGTGGTAGATATGCCTTGCCCTAGTGCCCCTCCACTCATGTGCTGCAAAGTATCATGTGGGAAAGCAGGAAGGAACTTAGACTCAAAGGCTGACTGCTAGACCCTCTGCTACACCCTAAGGGAGATTGTGGTGTCCCCTGGTTGACAGAAAAAGCAAAGTTAGTCCATTTCCTTTGTCAAATGTGCTAGTAGTCCTTCTGATGCCCCAGGAAACTCTGGTTTCCAGGATCACTAGAAATTGCTCAATGAATCATCACAGATCTACAAATCCATGGCTGCTTCTGAATAAAGGTGCCCTTCATGCATCATGTGCATGGGCAACTTCTCCTCAAGAGGGTTGTGCAAGATTCCAAGTCCTTTGCTCATGTCACAGAGTTTTCATGAGGTTAAAAATCAGAGTTTGCATAGCATTAATATGAGCAAATATTTATCATTCTGATTTTAACTAACATGTAACTGTGCCTACCCCAGTCCAACAAGGATTTTAACCTGCTGCCTGCTTAACATGAGACATAGGCTTAAACAGTTTGCTGAATAAAAGCCAAAAGGAAGAGAGATTGAAAAACTGGGCAGACATACATGATTGCATAAAATTTTTAAGCAAACTTTAAATTTTTCCCCTTTAATTTGGATATTTTATTGGTATTGCTTTCTCAGTAGAATTTCAGTGCAGTTCTCATCTTTACAATAGAAAAGAAACAAAACTGAAGCAAAATTATATTTTCCCATTTAACTGAGTACCTGTTTTTAATGGGTGGAGTCAGGTCCAAATACAGAATTTCTCAGATAGACTCTGAATTCTTTATTTAATTTTCCCAAACCCTTGAGCTGTTCTGAAAATGTTTTATATTGTAGTAATTAAATAAAAATCATTCACTTCAATATAATTTCAAATGATACATGGAGCATACAAGGGTACTGTAAACACAGAAAAACATTACAACATCTGTTATTATTAATGCTCTTTACTTTCTGACAAGTTTATCCATGGTCCTGTTGAGTGAGGAAATCCTTCTGTTGATATAGGAATCAGATGATCAGAGTTAGGCTCACCAGGGAAGAGGTGACACAAGGATTTTTGATGAATTTCAAGACAGTGTAAAGGTCTTGTTTATAGTCTTCTTATCGAAGAATAAGAGTGAAGGAGCTGTTGCCTGTGAATATGACCAAAAGCAATCTCCTCACCAGAATGTTGTGACCTCCTGGGTAGTCTTAACATTGGTGGATTTAATGTGGTGCACTGAAGATCCGTTATTGATCCTCAGTGGCTTGTAAACAGAGGCAGTGTGTCCTGCATCACCCAGGTTCATTTTATCCAAAATGCCACAATCTCACATATTTATCCCAGAGGTAGCATTGTTCAAGTACACCCTCTATGATGACATTTCAGACAAGAAAAGTATTTTTACTGTGCTGAATACCTGGAAGTGACAGGAACCAAATAAGGAATCATAATAATGGTGCAAGACGAGACTGACAAGCTATTTGCACATCAGTATGCAGAAGGCAGGCCTGTAGCATGCCATGCAGACATCTACAGGATTGAACTGCAAGGTTTGGACCTCATGTTTCTGAAGGCTCAAATACGTTTTCTGTAACATTGATAAAAATTAGGAGAAAAAAAAATGTCACTCCAGTGAAAATGCATTCAGTACACACATACAAAGTTCCCCCAATCTAAATCAGTTCAGACCTATCCCAGAGGGGGCTCCTCACCCTTTCTGCCTATTTCCACCCCATTTGTTTTATGCCATCTCTTTCTAATACAACAATCAGGGAAACTGATCAAACACATTCTATACATACCACCCAGCCCACAGTCTCAGCATCACAGCTGTGTTCCTAACCTCACAAATCCACAGTGAAACCATCTCCAGGGTTTCAAAAGGATAGCAGCTTTCATGAAGGGCAGCAGTGGGGGCTCTCTTAATTAGCTCAGCTTCTTCGTGCATTTCTAGACATGTCTCCCTCTTTGTTCACCTTTAAGAGTGTGATGTCAGGGTAGAAATAGAAGATTTGTCCTCCATAAAGTAGCATCACATCCTTCAGGGTCTTCTTTTTTTCCTAGTAAATGTTCTTACACTGAGAAAAACAATCAACATGGTGCCAAATATCTAAACAGAAGGAGGTGAATTTTAACCAGTCTGTGCATTTAATGAGGACCAACAGAGGAAAAGCTGGAAACCCAGCCAGTTAGGTGAGCATTTCACTAACAAGAAGTCCTTCACATGTTGTCTCTACAACTCTGCAAAGAAAAATTCAAACCTGAAAATGTCATTAATGTAATTCAATTCTTTCTGGAAGTACAAAAAAATAAATTCAGTCTTGATAGCTTAATTTTTTAATATTTCCACTGGATATATAACTTACCAATCTGACCATCATTTCTAGGATGCAGGGAAGGCAGCAGAACCATGAATTCTTTCACCAGTACTTTAAAGCATAAGTTTATACAGAGAAGGGAGTTGAGGACAAAGCCATGGAAAGATGGGTTCCAACTTTACTGTTTCCCTGATTTCATTATTCAAGGTTTGCAACAAAGAAATCACATGATCCCCTAGAACATTCAGCATGGGCTGAGAGGCCCTGAGACAACAAATCACCCAAGAAAGTGTTTAAACCACACACAGTGAGTTTTTCTAAGGAGATCCCACATAGATCAAGTTAGATAATAATTTAAATCATTATTACCATTCCTCTCTGGCTACTTACAAAAAGGTTTGAAAACTGAGATTCCCCATTAAAATCTTCATGAATTCCAAAATCTGAATTAGTACATAGATTAATAAGAGGTAGCAGTCAATGAAATTTGTCTCTTCTGAGAATTATTTTGTCTTACATGCTGCAATATTTCCATTACTAGGGGACTGAAACAAAAAAGTTAAATTCTGTCATGATGGCTTAAAATAAAAATGAAAACATCAATGAAATTTAGAATTTTGAAGAACCCAAAAAATGCACCTCCTGCAGAAAGTAAGGATATTACAAACATCAATTTGTCTCCAGAAGTTTACTCATTGCTGTGAAGAGGCTGTCTTTCCTACTAAGTAGGCTGTAATTAAAGTATTTTGTACAAAACCGGTTCAATATGAAGAAAAGTAAACTAATTCTGGTCTCAGAATAAATAAAAGAATAAATAAAGGAAAAAACCCTAACTCTACCTCAGTTCTATGTCTGCTTCAAACCTCCCCGGACTAGTACTGGCAAAATATTCTGATCCATCTAACCAATATTCCTCACCAATTTCCCCTTTGAAGCCCTTGAAGATGCTTCCTGATAATTAAAACACTCCTTTTCTGCAAAAGAGGAGGCAATAATCTTATTAAGGACTACCCACCTTTTCAGTACATGCACAAATGTACATTGTCCACATGTACATTGCTCATCTTACTGCGTGTCCTCTGTTTTTCAGTGTAGTTTCTCTCTCACAGACAGCAAAGTTTAAAGGGGTGGGTGTTACCTAAAATTACATTAGAAATTACATCAGCTGCTTTAAAAACCTATATTAAAAAACTACTGCAATGTCTGGAACAACTGTACAACTTTTATTGCAAGGTCTTCAGTATTTTATTTTTCCCATGTAAAATAAGGTCTTAGTTTTATACAAAAATTTTGAACAAGAGTTACACTTAAGTGTAACTTAATTTGCATACAGTACACAGTCCTACTGGTTTATAATTCTACCATTTCAAAAGAGACATATTGGCTATTTGGAGCTTTAAGATCAGCAAACCACCTTAACACCTACAAATACATTATAGTTAATGCACAAAGTGGAACATATATAACATATTCACACTCATTGAGCCCAAGGGCTCTGCTCATCCTCCAGATAACTATTTTTACAAATCAGCACCTCCATCCACATTTTTAATTCATTACAGTAAATATGTAGCTATTAGAATGTTGCTGCATAGAATGGGACGAGAAAGGTTCACAGGAATATACCCACAGTCAAGTTGAGGCAACTAATCACATGTGCTCTGCCTGAATTCTGCCATTCATGGTGACTTAACACAGTCTCGAACCTCATCTCTCAACCATTCTGTTGAACAAAGGCCACAGACCTTGCATCCACCATGGAAAAAATAGGCTCAATTGACTATGTGGCCAGCTATTCATGCTCGTTTCTTTTCCATGTAATATCTAACATGTTGATATACTTGACAGAAATTTAATTCATTAACACATTAGTCAATATACCAATATTGTTTGTTGATTAAGTTCTTGGGATTTTTTCCCAGTCATAAAGTGATCAAACTAAATCTCAGGGGTTTTTTTCCATTGCTTTACTTCCTCAGTTGCTTTAACTTATAACTTTCTGTAGGTAATTGGGTGAAAGGAAAGGCTTTATTGTTTTGGGTTTTTTTGGGGTTTTTTTTGTTTGTTTGTTTTTTTGATGGTCTCTTTTAAGTATTCCTACTAGAGCATTTCTGCTGTTTGAAGAGACTGTGACCATCCCTTCTGTTAAAAGGACACACTCAAAGAAAACAATGAAAAACAATTCTACAGCCACCATATATGCACTTCTCTTTATTTGTCTGAATAGGACTTGGTCTGCAGGATCCGAGAGAGTAATTTTATGGACATGGCCTCACTTTTTGGACATGGCCTCACTGTCCCGCCTAAGCACAGTGGATTGTGGGGCACAGCTCGGTTACATCTGTGCTAGCAGACAATGGATCTGCTCCTGCTTCTGAAGTAGTCACTGAGAATGTAGCCATGAACTCATATTACTGTAATTCAGATGTGCTACTGAAATAAATGTGATGTATATTTTCCATGATATGATTACTGGATTCAGTTCTGGTCAATTAAAGCTGCCTGCACAGGGCTATCCACAGAGTAAGGATTAATGTCAGTAGGCAACCCTTGCTCACATCTGCTGGCTGTCTATGAAAAAAACCAAAGCAAACAAACCAACATTAAAAATGGGCAGTGACATTAATTCGTTGCCTTCAGCCCCGTTTAGACTAAGAATACCCAGCTGCGTGGAGCTGAAGGATTGTGTCCATAAAGAAACTGGCAGAGGGAACATGTATTGCTAGGAAAGTGTCAGACCTAAGAATGACACTCTGAATGAGGCCCTGGTTCAAGGTGGAGAGTTCAGCTCCAGCACTGCCCTCATCACTTGTGAAAGGCCATGCAGCAGTACTCTGCCATTCCACAAGACAGACGGACTAGATGAAAACCTCACAGCGCAGCAAGAACAGCCACAAAATGTAACAGAGATAAAAGTTTCTGTGTGTATGCATGTGTGAGCACTTTTATGAGCACAGTTACAGCAAAACACCCCCAGTGCCACCCAGGATTTTGGGGTGTGTGCAGCAAACCTTGAGTACCAGCCCCAGAGAGGACAGCATAAGAGCGGCTGGGCTTGGTCCCTGCTATGGAGTGAGAAATTCCGAACAGAAAAGCTCCTGGTGAACTTCTTGAGAGTCCCTGGTCCTCTCTGCTCTCCTTCCAGCCAGCAGCTGATACACCCACACTGACCCTTAATGCCCCACCATTAACATGAGCGATCTCCTCTGTTCCCATCCTAGCTGTGCTTTCATCATGTGGGTTGCATCTCTGAAACAAAGACACATCCTCACACTCCAGCTCCTCTCCTAGTGTGTTCTCCCATGGTTTTAATGCCACCCCAGGGACTAGGCTAAGCAGTTCAGGGAGCAAAGATGGGCATCTCTCATGCTCCATTGTTTTGAAGCAGGAAATGGCTGCAGAAATGCTTCTCCTCAGTGCACACAGGCTGTTGACATGGGACTGGTGGGATCCCTTCTGGTCAGAATGTAACCCTCACTGGAACAATCAGCAATTTGGACATCCGAAAATTATTTGATTAAACAACAGTTGTTAATCAGTAGGAGGTCTTTTTCCACAGCCATTCTTTAAAGCCGAAACATTTCCATGTTTCCTGTAATACTTGTGCTTAGTCACACATTGACAAATACAAGGAAAAAAACTCAGATCTGTATGACAGATTTTTGGAACCACCAAAAAAACCTCTTTGAATTTCACAGCCACTTGACAGCAGGAGTCCAGGAGGAGAGTGTTGAAAGCAAAAACTTGTATTTATTCATTGGAGTTTTTATTGTGTTTTTCTCCCAGAACAGGATACCTATCATATTCTGCAAAAAATACCTTGTCAAATGAGCAGTCCACAGACCCTGTTAAATTTTAAAACTTTTCAGGTCCACTTTTTGCTACCCATCCTGTAAGCCTAACAGAGAGAAAAGGGATTGTCCTCTACATTTCAGTGAGAATTTAACACATTCAGCCAAAGTCTCCGCCAGAGTATATCTTCTGTAGAACATCCCACCATCTTGCAAACTCACATATTCACATGTTCAAAAGGTCTCTGGCTGAGTCTGCTCTTCCCTGCTCTAAGCCGTCGCAAGAAAAGAGATCCCTAAAATTAGGGTCAAAATTCCCTGAAATTTAAACACTTGAGAAATATTAAGTACTCTAATTAAGAGTAAGAGGGGAGGGATGGTGCTGGTTGGGCTCAAGGTGATGTAAGTCATTAAACATGCCAGGCTGGCAGGGGGTCTCATTCAGAATGTTGTCCATGCAAAGAGGAGGTCTGCTCTTTTTTTTTTTTTTCTTTTTTTTTTTTTTTTTTTTTTTTTTTTTTTTTTTTTTTTTTTTTTTTTTTTTGTTTTTTTTTTTTTTTTTTTTCTTTTTTTTTTTCTGGTCATGCCAAAAGGCCATGACTACAGTGGAAGTGAAAGTGAATATCCTTTCCTGCATCCATCAATCTGGAAGCATGGAAGGAACAAGCACTTCATGTCTAAGTAGATCTGTAGAAAAAGATATAAGCCTGGCTGTTCTCCAAAGGACTGGCTGTAGCACAGGGCTGGGACTGGGCATGGCTGTGAAGGGCCACGGCCTGCAGAGAATGGCAGCCTTGTGATTTGCTCTGCTGGTGGCATGGGCCTGAGAAACCGAAACTAGGTTTGCTCCTTTGCCTTGCATGACCAGCGCCTGCTGCTGCGGTCCCTGCTCCTTACACCAGGCATCCACCCCTGAACAGGAAGAGCAGGCTAGGCTCTCCCACAGTTCTCTGCCTCCCATTTGCACTGTCCTTCTCCCTCATCTCTTTCCAGGGCAAGCCCAGTCTCTCCATCACTTGCCTCAGACCAGACTGGCTGTGTTGTTGAAAACTTCGAGCATGGGATGCTTTTGGGGTCTGCCTTGAGGGAAGAGCTTCAGTATGTTTCCCACAGCAACCCAGCATCAGCACCAGAGATCTAGAAAGGCCTGGAGCTTGGATATCCCCATAGTGTGTCCTACTAGTCTGCTAAGCAACATGTACACAGCATTTACATCTACTACACACGACACTGCACATCCCAGAGTGGGATTGCTCTTCAGAGGTGCTGTGCTCTCCCCATAACATGTCTGCATGTCCTTGGGAGCCCAGCTCAAAGACATGGGCTTTGCCAGCCAATGCTGAGAGCCAAAACTTCAGTGTGCCCTTGTGAATCTATTCCTTAGGCCAACACATGCCCAGCTGTGTAATACAAATAACATTTTTCACCAGAGAAAACATTTTTGCATCTTGGAGGCATACAGTAAATAAAAAGCACATTAAAATACTTAATGTGCTTAACTCTTTGTGTCTTTGGGGTCATTTTGCTATGATGGAGTTATAGGTGCTATACAGAAATGAGATTCCCTACTGATCACCTTCACAGTGTACTCTCAGGTGGCCTTCATAAATGAAATTAAAAACAAGACTGTCCAACAAATACAAATTGATAATGGAGGCTTCACAAAGTCTCAGTCACTAAAATCACAAATAATCTCTCACAATAAAGACAGTGTTGGTGCTAAAAAACGTGTTTTAAATCAATTTTAGCCAGGTGAACATAGTGCTGGCCACAAAGGAGTAAAGCCATAGAAAGAAATCTCCTGGAGAAGCAAGTAAGTAAATGTGCATGACGGGTGCAGCTGGGCACCACCAAGCTTTCATGGTGATCTCAGCAGGATGAGTAAGTTCATCCAGCATTTTCCATGAAGCAGAGAACAATATTTTTCACTTTGTAGCTTTCTTTAGAGGCTCCCAAGAGAGCAATTCTTTTTTCCAGGCTGCTTGCAACTGCCACAGAGCTTCCCCCCAAAACTCTGTAACTTCTGCCTTATTAATACAAAAAAAGGAAATAAGCATGAAATGTACAGAGTGACACATGTTCAACCCTTTTTCTTCCTAACTAAAAATGTGGGAGATCTGTGGTGGCAGTAGTAGAAAGAGGTGAAAACACATCAGTGTGGCAAGGTGACATGTCTTTGCAAGCCTCCTGCCTCTCATTCCTCACCCCTATTCCATGGGCATAACCACCCATCAAAAGGGATGCAACAGCAGCAGCTGTTGCAGATTCCTCGGGTCGCCCCATTATGCCTCCTGGCAGTTCCTCTTGATGCAGATCCCTTTGATCAGCGATACAGGGAAGATTAGACCTGAACTGATAAACAGCTCATTGTGGGACAAGGCACATGTGGCTCCTGCCAGTCAGTGTTGTGATGTTCCATGTCCATGGGGCTACTGCATGTATGTAAGAGCAGCCACGCTGAGCTCTCATGGTGCACAAAACTCATGTACTGAATTTTCCCTCTTTGCCTCCAGCCATCCCTGTTCTGCTTCTTGCTAAGTCAATTAAAATCTACCACACTAGCAGTAAAGTGGCCTTGGGAAAAAGGAAGCCAAGGAGTAGGCTGGTTGTTCCTGATCTAGGCATGCTCTCTGCCAATACAGCATATTTTCTAGAGTGTTTTTTACAATTCAGTTTAAATGACTCAGCTAAGGGGTTTTGTATAACTTCTGACCACAGCCTAACAGTTCTCACAGGAGGTAATATTTCCTAGTGTTTGGCATGAGCTTTCCTCCTTTTCATCTAAGCACTTGTGTTCCTTCCGCAATCCTTACCCATTTCTATCCTTTCTTCATGCTTACAGGCTACAACCTTGTAAGGGATTACTAGATCCCTCAACTTCCACTAAGCCCTTCAACATGCAATGCTGTATACCACATTCATTACTGTTGTGAAAGTATTTGGATAGACAGGCTTTATCTAGCTGTCCTAATCTTTCCCATAAACCAGTCTTTTAAGTCCAGCAGTGGGTTGAGTTATTTTGTGTGAATTCCCTCCCATTTGTCAACAGCAATCCGTAATGTTCTAATCTTTGAACCACTGGATTGTTGCAGTGCTGAAAAGGTGAGACCACTTTCTTTTTTATGAGTAATCAACTGCTCATTTGTTGCATGTTACTAATTGCACTTAATTCTACCAATGTTTTTTTTTCACAGTTTCATTATACTCACCATATTACAATGTAGTGATAAGCAGCCTCAGACACAGTTGGATTCTTTGTCTGTCAACAGCAAAGGTAATTGACATAAATATTTAAAACACAGCAAACTGTGATGTATGAAACAAAACCCTTTCAGAAGGATTCTCTCTCTTACCTAGTCTCCTGGTAAACTAAATTTAAGTGGCTGCAAAGCAACTGAACCAAAACATTGCCTTTCATTTCTATCAATGGGAAATATTTCCCCTCTCTGCTCTACATTCTTGCTCCTCACAGAGTAGATATTTGATTAGGTACAGATTTAAACACAAAAAGATTTTCCATGCCTTGGATCCAGTTCCAAGCAATTACACATTGGCTGGGTGTAACTCAATGCAGGATCACCCAACTGGAGAGCAGAACAGAGAAGGCTCTTTACAAAGAAAAAAAAAAATATTCCAAGTGTTTCACCTCACACAGAATTCTTGAAAAATGTGCTTCTCCCCAGAGATCTGGGGTTGTTTGTCTCAGTATTTTCCTTTTGTTTGTAGACTGGCAAAGAAGCAGAGGGCTCAAGATACAAGGTAAATGAAGACCTGTCCTGAGCTGACACCAGATTTTCATGGGAACTCCTGAAGGCTGACCTGTGCCACCTAATAGTGCTGGCTGCTGGACATTGGACCCTTAGGTATCATCTCAGCTATAGTAAGCGGGATGTACTCACCTGTCTGCTCTCCAGCAGCACTGGGAGCAAAATATCTTTGCAATCAGGACAAAAAGTCTCAGTCATGTGCCTCTGTCTGCCCCCAAAACAGCCTTTCTAAGTGGGAATATGGTTCTTAAGACTGGTAATCTTCTGGTGATACTGCAATGCTGTCTCTGAAGAGTTCACCTGGAAAGCATAGGAGCTGGAATCCATCCTCTGGGTTTCAGATAATCAAGATTAAATGTAATTTTTTTTAACACTAAAGCTAAGTCTAGAACAAGAAACTAGCTAGCTCTGACTAGATGACACCAAGTGGTCACAGCAAAATTTACATTTATTATTATTGGAACATTTTGCAAAAAAATTCACCCTTTGAACTGGAGTTTTGCACCATTGCCATTTGAACAATTTTATTTATTATGTGGGAGCCACTAAGTCTGGATATTTTGGGTCTAGGAAGAGCATTCAATCTGTTAAAAAGTACAAGGGAAAGTTCAACGTAGCAAGTATGAATTGCTACCATACTTAAAAGCTGACTTACTGTATATTAACAAGAAGCAGATTTTAAAACACTAGTTATTCAGTTAATTAGTGGTTGATGAAGTTATCAATAACTAGACTATCTGATGGTGCTAATATAGAACTTAATGAAAATGTTCCTATTACCAAAATACCAGAGGTCTTTGTATAAGGCATTGTGTAGTCTTCTCAAACCAATTGAAGTATAAAATAGCAGCAGATCAGTTATACCGTTATTTCAGAACAAGTGTTTATCATACCCTATGCTCTAAGGTTCATAATATCCCTCACAAGAGGTATCTGAGTATGTCTTAACTGAACAACATTCTTATTGATGTAGGAAAAGAGATGTCAGTGGTGTATTTTCTCATCCATTACAATTTTGTATGTGATGTAGAGTTATACTACAAGCAAGTACCAAAATGTATTTTTAAAAGTTAGTTATCTGCTGGAATGCATTCTGTTAGGATGTTTTCTTTTCTTCTATAGATGACTCTGTGAAATACTTGCCTTGTCATTTTGCCAGCGACCATGAAACTCCAGCAAAATATCACAAGTCCAGCCAACCCAAGACTGAAAAACTGGCTACACTGAAAATCAACTCAACAGGTTCTCTCATTGTTCTTGAAGGGCTTAAATGTTTCCCAACTAAAGAGTCTTAACCTCTGCAGGCACACATGAAAAAGGAGCTGGGTGTTATAGAAAAGCAAATGCTCTCTATGCCCACAGGGAAGGGGAAGGTGAGAAACAGCTGTGTGGACAAAGGTGTGTTGCGGACATGTGTACTTTGCACTACCCCTGACCCTAGCAATGAAATTCTGTTGTCTTTCTACACAGAGTTATCATTCCCCTAAATATTTCCTGTATTGACTCTGGTACCTGCACAAAGCATGTTTTGAATTGAAAAACCGTGACTTGAACAAGAAGGCAAGGACAGCATGAAACACACCAAGGAGGTCAACCAGTGCCAACCCCTTTCTTCCTGAGCCTCCTGCCTGGGTTAAATGGTCTGTCTCTGTCTCTGACATGACAGCATTTGGCTGCACCAGGAGGATTTATTCCCTTATGGAGGCCTGCTCCACAAGTGCACAGCCATTTCACCAGCTGAGCTACAGTGGCCACTTTATAGACTTGCTACGCTGATACTCTGTGCCTTCTTGTTCACCGGAATGCACCCCTTTTTCCCGTGATTCGCCTTGCTTGGGCTGTGTTTCCTGAGCTCCTCAGGTTGCTTTCTCTCATGCTCATGCCCTATCTGCTGTTGCCAGATCGTCTAAATTTTAAATAAATTTATATGCTCTATTTAGCATCAGTCCTGTTGTCTCCTTGCTTCCCATTTAAGATCAATACAGAAGAAATCAATGGGCTAAACAGCAATTCCCTCAGACACTCCTCTCTGGACTATAATGCATTACTGGCATCTCCTCTTTACAGCTGGTCTGTTAGCTGTCTTTCTGTCTTTATTGCAGTGCTTTTATCTGAGATTATTTTAATTAGAAGAAAGTTAAAATTCCTGGAGAAACTCTGCATGAAACAGTGGTCCTGGAAATCTAAATATGTGTTACTTGTGCTATGTTATGTTTTACTGTATGAAACAAATGAAAGGCTGTTTTGTTAATAACACACATGATGGACTTCGGATGATGCCATGGACATAGAACACAAGCACTCTGGCCTTTCTGTAACCGCAGCAAATATCTCTACTCTATATGAAACTGTGCCCTGAGCTCTGCAGAGTACCTGGTTTCAGAAGCAGAGAATACAAGTGACACAAGTGACACACACCCATTGTGTGGATATTAACAAAATTCAAATAGGCAGGTGCTTGGTAACTGCCTCCAGCAGGGCAATTGCTCTGCATGACAATTCCCTCTCATTACTAATACCAGCAAGAATATTTTTCCTTGTTCTTCTTACAGTCAGACTCCCTCTCACAGCAGGAAGGTTTGTCCCCTCTGGCATCTGAGGAAGGGCAGCAGCAGGGAGGCTTCTGCAGCTCATCCCTCTCACCTCTTTCTTCCCTGACAGAGCCAGTGGGCTGCTGTGCCAGCTTGGAATTCCCCTATCAGGGAAGAAAAATCCCCTCTGATTGCAGGAGCCCGAATCTCCCACAGAGATGGATGGGTGATGGAGTTTAAGTGACACTGCTCTGACATGTCACCTCACAAAAAAAACTTCATGCATGTTGAAGTACCTCAGTGTGTGGTTTCCAGACAGAAGGAGCTTCAAGGCTGAGGGAAACATTTTGACATCTTAGGGACACGGACATATCTAGTAATCCTGGGTGCACTCGGGGTTTACAGCACCTATGCTTAGGCTCAGAGACAATTTAAAGGTTAAACGGGAGATAAACTAGCAATGCTATTGTAATATAACTTGGAAAAATAGAGCTAGTCTGCACTGGGGAGCACCTGCTGAGCCTGGAAAGTCAGTATAGTGAATCTGAGCAGACGTCACAGACAATCACCACACCCCTCATGTTCGGAGCCCTGCACAGCCACTGCTAACCGTGAGAGTGTCTGAAAAATCCACCTAAGAGCTTCAGAGACTCTGCACACACAAAATGGGGAAGGTAGGTAAGTCTAGGTTGAGCAGACTACCAGAAGAAGGGAGAAGAGAATATGGTAAGAGAAGAGGCAGGGGCAAGGGGGGGCTGTAGAAGGGTCAAGATGGTAAAGGTAGGACACCTCAGGCAGAGTAGGAATGAGTGGTCCACAGGGAGCAACGTGATCAGAACTATTAACCAGGAGGATGAACTGAACAGCTTTTCTGAAAGCCCAGAGACAGAGAGGAGGTGTGCTTCGGAAGCCAAGTAGGAGCCTGAACAAAGTTTAGTCTACCTAGCAGAAAAGTCAGATCATCCTCTGCTTTTGTAGGAAGATCTGATAGCTGCACTTGGAGACAACTTCTACATCTAAGCAAAGAAGAGAGCAGAGCAGGCACCAGCATTCATAAGCCTTTCTCTCCCAGGCTGAGAGAACTGATGTCCTCAGCCTTGTTCAATGAAGCAGAGAGAGAAGCGCCTTATGAAGGAAGAAGTTTAGTGTTGACTGTGCAAAGGACAAAGATGGGAGAAGGGCAAATGAAGAGAAGAGGGAGAGTCTGTCAAAAGAGACATCATGTAAAAGCCATTCTGTGACTGGCAAATCATTGCTAGAAAGTTCTCTGAGCTACAGTCCATAAGACATCATCAGGTTGTTCGGAGAAGAAGCTGGCAAAAAGGGAGGGAGCATGTCTCATGATGAGCAGTAGAAAATAAAGCAACAGTCAGAAAGAAAGCTAAGGAGAAAGGTTTGCAGAAGGCCAGGGCAGCTTTCCAAGTAGGAGCAATGAGCTCAAAGAAGAGAAAGTTTCAGAGACCTGAGATTCAGCTCAGAAAAGGAAGCTAAAGTCTTCAGTTAAGAAAGTGTTCCATGGTCAAAAACTACACAAGAGTGGCTAAGCTGGGGGCTGGAGGGAGGAAATGTGAAATAGCAGCATCTGGTTTATCCTTTACACCAGGATAAAAACACCCAGGCACCTCATGGTGTTTTGGAAGGGAGAGTGTCCATTTTCAGTAAATCCAGAAGGATTACAAAACCACAGAAAGGATAAGGTCAGGCGAGACCACTGCATGTCATCTACGCCAACCCCCAGGCACAGGCAGGTTCCCCTAGGGCACATTACTTAGGACTGTGTCCAGACAGCTTTTGAATAAATCCAGGGAAGGAGACTCCCAGGCTGAAGGCCTGAGGAAGCACTGCCAGCCACCTCAGGCCCTGTGATGAAGCTTGGAAAAGGAACATCATAGGTCTGAAAATGCATCTCTGCTCCTTGCAAAGGTGATCACCAGCACTCACACAGAACCAGCAAGCACCAACAGCAAACTGCTCGCACAGCAATTTTAAGTGTGCTTTGGATAACGTCTGCCATTAAAAAAATGAAACACAAGAAAACAACCTACCAAAGGAAAGCATTTAGCATTTTGGAAAGCCTTCGACCTGCATAGAATTTTTTAACTCTTTTACCAGAAAGAACAGTGAACTTTTTAAGTCACTGACAATGAACACTTTTTAAAGTCTGACACATCCTCAGAACTGCAGAGCTTTCTTCTCAAAGTCTGATCGATCTTTGCTGTAATATGACATATTTATTTTCAACCACTTGTAACAAAAAAATACACTGAATAAAATTAATTAGAGAGATGCTAAAATAAAATACTACCAAAGTAATATAATATTTTGAAGGAGAGAAAAATATTTGTCACTATAAATCAGAAATACCTTCACAAAATTGTTTTCTTTTGGAAGTAAGAAGAAAATTGGAATTAGGCCCAGTTCCTGCAGAGAGAGCTTTTCAATTTCCTTCTTGAAGCAAAAGTCATATCCAGTCAACACAGGTTTTCCTGATTAGGCTCAGCAGGATCAAACACGATATTAGCTAAAGAATCATGAAAATACTTGTTTAAGCACAGGCAGTTGTGAGACACAAGACTGATCAGAATGGAACAGACACAACTTCGCTCCCTTGGACAGTGGCTGACAAAAGGGAACTTCGGTAGTTTAGACGAACTATTCTCTACATGGACATACATTCATGGCAGTATGTAAAACTTCCAGTGTGGGGAAAAACAGTTTCTCTTTGGCTGAAAATCCTGATCCAAACTCTTCTGCAGTGTAAGACCCTGGCTCTTGACTGAATTTATGCTGTTTAATTTGTGTACAAATTTTACCAGTTGAATATTCATGGTGACTCTACATGTTTTATTTCAGAGACCTGGAAGGTGTTTCCATTAATACTTTTTTTTATTTCCAGAGACCATAACTTCTTCTACTGACAAGCAGATGTTTAGTGTGTCCTCTTATTTACCTAGGTTTGCAGGATCTGTGGTTTCAAAGTCCCTTCCAAGTGCCAATAAGGACTACTGTTACTGAGGAAGTTTGCTAAAATACCATGGATCTATCCAGAATATCTGGGCTTGTTTATTTCTATCACATGCATAGTCTATACAAAGGAGTATTTTTAGAGCATTAGGTGAAGGGCTTTAATATAACAGCTAGGTTTGAAACCTGGAGATGATACACTATTTTCTTTCATAAATAGATCTTGGATAAAGCTTTAGCACTCTCTTAAAATTGGTTTCTTCTTAACGCTCTGGAAAGCATGGGGGTTTTTTTACCTTAAAGGACCAACCAACAATAAAACTCAAATAATGACAATTCTCCAGTTTTTGGCATACAAAAAGCACAAAAAAAAAAGGTCCATTTAGCATGAAAAACATAAAAGAAATAAAGGAAAATGCAGTAAAAAGCTGACAAGGAAGAAAGAACTGAAAAAGAAGGGGGAAAAAAAAGATAAATTGCTTTCGTTCAAAACCCACCAAGTTTTTATTACAAAAATTCAAGAAGGTCCCCCTTTCTGACACAGGATGTGTTTATCTAGACTTGCCACAGTTACTAGGGATTTGAACCATGCTTCACCACTGTGAAAATTTATTTCAACAGAAATGAGTTTCAATGAGAAAGCTGTGATTATGTGCTCATTTTTACAAGTATTCAATTTCCATATAATAAGATAGTTTTATTCTTGGTACAGAAATTTGGATTTTAATAGCCTCTACGATAGATTGAAGATTAAAATTCATAATTCATGTTGTGCAAAAAACTGTGAGATTAGGTTCTGTATATTGTTGTGAGGTAATTAAGTGGCCTGATTTCCACTAGCAAAGGAAGTGCCCTAGTTCCCTTTAACACCATTGAAGCTGTTCATTAAGAAGACTGAAGTTAGAGAGTTCTGAAATCTTGGCCCATAATCTTTGAAGAAAACAGAGAGCTAAATCCAAGGAGATGTTCAGTGAAAGTCTAAAATCCACAATGGTGCCCTAATTCACCTCTGCTGCATGTCTCCCCCAGTCATGTACATCTGGGTAGAGTCATAAAATATTACCAGGAAATAACTTTGCACATGTATAGAAAAATCAAGACCTGTTTTTTGCAGAACGTGTATGCTGAGTTTCAGGCAAAATGTTGTCATTATCAAGATCCTTTGCACAATGACTTTAACATTTAGCAGGAAATTACTATTTCAATTTTACTGATAGGACCCTAAAATAGAGGCACAAAGCAAACTAGCCTAAATGGAAATGCACAGGAAAATCCACAAACTTAACATTTAGAGTGGGTTAGTTAAACCACAAACAATTCTATGTAGACATCCATTCAAAATTAAAGCTGCTTTTATTCTATTCGGTGTTATTTTATTCTGAAAGTGAATTAATTTAAATCAAATTGCAGCCAGTTCTGTTGTGAAAAAGAGCATGCAAATTGAGTTTCAACACAGTTCACAGGCACTTTTAATTTACACCTTTTGTTAATTTAATTAATCATCCTGAGTGCCTGAGCTCACATAGGAAGTGTGCCAAGGTGCAAAGAGTTAAGGCTGAGGCTCTCAACTGCAGGGTTTGTCCTCTCCAGCTGCCCTTCCTTGGGGTGCTGTTCGATCACCCTCGTTATCACCAGACAGTAGGAGCCAGAGGAGGTGGTCCCTGTCTTTCTGTGTCACCTACGATGTAGTGACAGCTCTCAGGGAGAGCATTTCATGCTCTGAATGGGAGGACTGGACAAACATGCAGCACCTATTGACTAGGGGTCAGGAGGAAGCACTCAACCCAGGAGGGTGTATTCATTGACCCCTGTAGGCACCGAAAGCAGAGAAGTAGTGTGACACACTGCAGGAGATGCAGAGTTACATTCTCTGTGATCAGCCTAAAAACCCAATAGTCAACTTCACTACTTGACCAAGATCAGATTTGTGGAGGTGTAGCTCAGTGATAAACACTAAAAGTTGTTACTTAGAAAGGTCTGTAAATACCCACTGCATCTTCCTTCCTACTTTTTTTTGTTCATCATCTTCAGCTTGAAATTTATTGCAGCAAGTCTTTGTGCACTTTTTATCCTTCCCAAAACTGAAGTGATCTACTGGAGTGATTGCATCCATCTCAGGGCATTGCAATTTTATCAGTATCTGTGGGGTTTTTCACCACCGCAGGAATCACCTGTGGATCAGGCCCTACTATGATCCATTGGCAAAAATCCTACAACCTAGCTAGTAGTCAAATACTCTTCCACAATACAGACGTGCATGGAATGTCATGCATCCACTTCCACCCCTGTGTAGACACTGTCTAGGCAAAGCCACGTTTTAAAGTCTCTCCTTTTTTTCCTTTTTTTTTCTGAGCATTATTTCCTTCAGCTGTCACACTAGTTTCCTCAGCTCTCTGCTCTTTCTTCAGTCTGTCCATCCCATCCTGGTACGAATGTGGCCAGAAATAATTTTAATCACGTATTTACAATCACATCGGAGAAAAAAAAAATCAAGAAGGCTTTCTCTCTTGTTTTCCTGGCAGTTAGTGACGAGTCTATCAAGAAAAAGAAACCAGAAAAAAAAA
>WBMY01009453.1:150927-176030 GCA_013397315.1 Donacobius atricapilla
CGGATTTATTTATCTCTGTCCCCGCGCCGTGCACACGATGAAGCGACCTTGCGAGGAAACTACCTCAGACAGCGATATGGACGAGACTATAGACGTGGGGAGCGAGAACAACTACTCGGGGTGAGTGGGGCACCCCCGGGGCCGCCGTCCTCGTCGGTGGCGCGGGCCGGGATGCGCCCCGAGGTGGGGCAGGGCGAGGGGGAGACCCGGACACCCCCTTGGGATGGAGGTGGGGGGACGGCGGCCCCCCGAGGGCAGAGGTGTTATGTCCCCCTCCAGGTCGGCTGGCAGCTCGCTCATAGCCCACCAAAAATTAGCCCGCGCTTGGACTGCCCGAGCCTCGAAATTACGCGCAGCACTCCAGTAGCTTTGTGAGCCACCGGGCTGTGGTTCATTAGCTCCGCTTAATTTGCCATTTGCAATCAGACCTTTTCCAAAATCGCCCTTGATCAGGCCGAACAACCCTAAGGGAACGGGCGGCAGTGGGAAATGAGCCGTGGAAAGTAAGCAGGGATCCTCAGCAGCTGAACTTGAGCAAACCCGCCCTGCGAGCCTGGGGCGAGCACTGGTGTCTGCCCAGGGAGGGTCGGGCTGGATGCGCTGCGGGGGCGCCGAGGGGCTTCGGGGCCGCTCCTGCCAATTTAGACGTTCATGCACCAGAGCCACATCTCGTCCTCATCAGTGGCTAAATGAGTATTAAAACATACTGGGGTTTTTTTTCGCACACTCGTGATGAAATAAAAGCAACTTCGTATTTGTGGGTAGTATAGTTTTAAAAGCAGAATTTGAGTTCTGCTGCTGGACAATGCAACAGAGCCGGGCTGGGCACCTGGCATCGTATTTGAGCATCTACTGACTGTGTAGCAATGGGCAGCAACGTCAAAACCCAACAGGCCTGGCAGAGGTTGTGTCATCGGGTATGTCCACTTACCACTGCTGTTGCCATATAGAGATGGTTCATGTCGATTTGGGCCTGGTTCTTCAGCCTGTACTTGGTAGGCAGGACTTTATACGCAAAGAAAATTTAATCTCCGCTGAACAGTGAACTGTCTCCAGAAAAGGATTTTTTTTCCAACAGAGTGTTCTGTTAATTCAAAATGTACGCTAGGGCAGTCACAACCGAAATATATCATTGTCTGCAAAAACACTGTGCAATGCAAGGCACATATTAGAAGCATTGAAAATGGCATGAGAGGGACTATGCATACCTAATATGGTGACCTAAGGTGTCTTCAAAGAGAGGTGTCAAGTTGTGCAACACCTGACGTACTTTTATTGTTTCCCAGGCAAAGTAATAGTTCTGTCATTCGATCACATTCCCCAACAACAACATCTCAGATCATGGCCAGAAAGAAAAGAAGAGGGGTATGTTTCATTTAATTATTTTTACATCTGACAGTTTGCATGTGTGCTGTGATTTTGCCCTTTATTTTTATAAACTTAATGTGTTTTGTTTTTTTTGTGAATAGATTATAGAGAAAAGGCGCCGTGATCGTATAAATAACAGTTTATCAGAGCTGAGGAGGCTTGTGCCAACTGCTTTTGAAAAACAAGTAAGCTTTTTTTTTTTTTTTAATAAATTCTGTATCTCATCTGGCAATGTTAGTTCTCTTGTAAATCTCATTAAAATAATACTGTATGTGTCCTGATCTGGCACAAAGCAGGCATTTCAATAAAATGCTTTGTTGTGGTAAAACTATTACAAATATAATTCATTATAAGGCTGAAAAACATTTCCATTCTTTGGCTTGTTTTTCCCTTAAGGGTAACTGTGTTCATGTTGCCTCTGTTCTTTCGATGAATTCCAGTAGTGGTTTTGTTAAAAAATGTGCTTTACTCCATATTAAATAAAAAATAAAAATACACAAATCCATCACAGCTCCCCAAACCTTTGTGTAAATTAGCCTTCTGTCTAAATCTTTCAATATAATTTACTTTGGTGCTACTTTAAGAGAACTTTTTTTTTTCCAAATCTATACTTTCCACTGCAAACTAATCTGTCCAGTCTCCTGAAAAGGGAGCAGACAATCTGGATTATTTATGTTTTAAGATGACTCTTTAAAACCAGTACATTAGGAGGTGGAATAGGCCCGTGTTGTGTGAGTTAGTGAAGTCAGTGATATATTCAGACTTTCGGTGAGAGTATTTCGTAGGAAGTCTGGAAGGATCCAGTGAACTTTGGCTCAGCTCCTTGGTCATGAAATTACAGACCAAGAGTTTGGGTTACAATGTTTTGTTAAAAAAGGGGGCATTTTGGTTTTTCCATTGAAATTCTTTTTTTTTTCCATATCTTGAATTTTATTTTTTGGGCTTTGATTCAATATTTAGCCTTGTTCCTGTTTTGCTAGAAGTATCTGAAGATCTGTGGATATGTGTAACTGACACTTATTTTTCAATAAAAATGAAATATCTGAAAATAAATAACCTGACTTCCTTGTAGGAGTAAAATAAACCCAGAAAGTAAAATCTGAGAGCAGGATTGGGAGGTGCTGGATGTACGTGGTAACTACGTGGCAAACACTGCATGATATTTGGCCTGTTTCAGCCCTGACCTGAGCAAAAGCCAGCTAAAAGAAAAATAAATTTGAAGTACTGGTTGAGAGCATCACTTATGTCACCTGCAATAAGATTTTTAGTAACTGGTAGTTGTCACTGTGCCCTTGCATTGGTTCTGGCAAAACAGTGACAGGGATATTTTCAGCTAGATAAACAGGGGCAAGAGACAACAGTTGTTTGTCCCATTTTATTGTTTATTTCTTGAAAACCACAAACATTATAAAACAAGTCCTGCAGAGCCTTTGGAAATTACCCAGCACCATGCAGTTTTTAGCTATTAGTCACTCTCACTGAGACGGCTTGTACTGTGTCCGTGGAAAAGATGAAGTCTGAGAAAACTACAGGATGTAGTTGCACGTAAAACGGGGAATTCTGACCGAAAATTCACACGCGCATCAGCCTTGGTACGAGGAAAGCATTGAAAGCAATAAGCAGATTTAAAAAATTTTACTGCCATAAAAATGAGCATGTGCTGTATTTGAATCAGAAAGTCCCACCATTTTCCTGCAATATGCCAAGGACAAAGTCATCAGTCCTTTCCCAGCTCCTTGACATTCAGCTCACTGGAGTTTCCAAGTTGGAGGTTTAGTTTCGCTTCCGCCTCCCTCCCTCACCAAGCCACAGTGCTGCTCCTGAGCGTGGCAGAGATGAGCGCTCTGAAGTGGGGCTGCACAGCACCCAGTAAGCTTTGCCCAACTCAAAAATGTGCAACTTGGGTGAAGCCAGCTGAGACAGTGAGGTGGCCCAGATGATAACTAAGAGAAAAAAATTGGCTCGCAGGATGCAATCCGCTGATGGCTGCAGCTTGCAGAGCCCTGATTTTAACTGATGCCAAGGGATGATCTCTTGCGCTGGAATAACATTTGTGTTGTCTGGGTGTGCTCCAGATATCAAAGGGAATGCTACCAAGCAAAATAGTTTTATTTATGCACTGATATACTAATACTCTATTTGGAGTTGTATTTTGTACTTTTCCAGTGTCTGTTGTAGCTCTGTGAGCCGCTCTCAGTGTCAGAAAAGATTTTTTACTGACAGAGAAGCTACACTCTTTCACAGTATTTAGTCCTTGCAAAGTAGGCCTCTCACTAACTTGAAATACTGTGGACTGTGGGGCAGTTTTTTTCAGTCAAAAAACGAGAATGGAATATTCAACAACTAAATGACACGTTGAAAATTAACAGGCCATGAAGAGAGAGACAGCGCTAGGTGTGTGTCCGCAGGGACACCTACCGGTAATAGCACAAAACATAACGTTCCAGCAGGGTCTTAACCTATGGCCACGCAGATACCTCCTGCTAGCTCTCCGCTTGTGTTCCTTGTTAAAAAGCAGGCGTGGAAAGTTACGTATTTCTCTCATTTCATGAAGATGTCATCTCTACACTACCTTCAAGGCCAGAGCTGTGCTGAGATATAGCCCTAATAAAGGGAAATTAGAGAGACGGTATTAGTCCTTAGACAAGGTCTGGGAAGCAGATGCTCACGAAAGAATTAAGCTAAGAATGTCCTAATGATAGGGGAAATTGAAACCATAAGGCTGAGCTCAGTGGAAAGTATATAAAATTAAAGTTTCTAGTACTCATAAGCCTTTATTTATATGTGTCTCTTATCTCAAAGGGATCTGCCAAATTAGAAAAAGCGGAAATACTGCAAATGACAGTGGATCATCTGAAGATGCTGCAGGCAACAGGAGGGAAAGGTAAGGAGCCAACAAATTTTTTTCTAATATTTTGGGAAATCTCATAAAAAAAAAGCGCTTTGAGGAGCTGTGATAGGCGTTTCCAGATTAAAGGAGTGGAAATCAATGCTAATGGCAGGATTGAACTCGTGGGAAAGAGTTACTGGGACAAAAGAAGCACTTGACCCTGGGCTTGTGTTTGCTTTCATAACACTGTGGGAGTAAAGGCTTCATTCACAGGCAGCCCAGTCAGAGATTTGTTTGGGGTTTCCAAAGAGCACTGAAATCTGCACAGGGAGACAAAACAAATACACAAATACCAAACATAAACAGGAGGTTTGTGGCAACAATTGTGTAGCAAAAAACCTGATGCTAAACCTCATTATTGAGCCACTATACTGAAGGAAGTGAACAGAGAAGAACTTTAATTTATGTTTAAATATTCTCTTTGATCTGGAAAGACTTTTCAGTTCCAGGTTAGACTATCTCATTCAGCAGAACAAAACCCAGACTTGCTCTATGCAGCTCCAGGTATCTGATAAAGCAGATGGGCAGGCAGTGCTCTCTGCACTCACATTTCTATGCTACATTTGTGTGTCAGAGGCCGGCATAGCTCCCTGTTAATAGGTGCTGGCGTGACGCAGTGGTTGCACTCGCTGACCCATTAGATCAGCCGAGCACCAGCGTGCGTATCTCGCTTGTGCAAGCTGACAGTCCCAAGGCTGGAGGCCAAATGGTTTCAGCCACCCACGAGGTGTTCTGTGTAGTCGTGATTTTGGAACTTATTTGGAGCAAAAAACTTACTGGCATTCCATAAGCAGGGTCCCAGGTCCCGTGCCATCAACTGTGGTTGTGCTTTGAGGTGTTGTAAGGGAAACCAGTTGATTCTTCACTCACCCACTATGCCTAGGTAAAGGCTAGAAAAGAAACTGCTGGTTTCTCTCGCTTTTTTTTTTGATTGAAGTTTTTAGTGTATGACTGAATTATGCTCCTCTCTGTACCTTGCAGCAATGAAAAAGCTCAGCTTAGAATAAGTGCATGCCTAACAGCAGATAGCTACGGGAAAGCATGTTAAAGGCTGGTGTTTTGTTATTTGTGAAAATTAACACCAAGCTGACGTACTTTTTCTCTAGGTGTTAAGAAGTTTTTTCTAGGAGTTCATTTAAGCTTAAAATTTATGGGTAACTTGTTTGATAAGAGATGAAAGGAATTTTATTGCCCATCAGGTAACAGACATGTTTCTTCATTCCTCAGAAAACGTACAAAATTTAAAAAGAAAGTTCATGTATTTATGTAAAAAGTCCTAGAGAAAGAACTATAGTTGCTGAAGCTACGCTCTTGAAAGTTATGAAACGCATGGAAACCAGAATTGATCATGGCTGTGCAGTCTGTATTCCGGTGATTCGGATCCTCTGTGTGTCCGAGTGATGGTGCCTTCTTTGAATGTGTGGTTGCGTGCTGGTGTTCCACAAGCTCTGTCTCCCTCGGTGCATGGAGCACACTGCACTCGGCTGCTGAGGGATGTGGTGGCTGTTTCGCTTCATCCTCCCCACGCCGTGTGCGGCTCAGCTATCCCAGCCTGACCCCCACTTCACGCTGCACATTTTTCCTCTGAGGAGCTGCAGCAGCTCCCACTCCTCCAATGTTTGCACCAACAGCAGGATGGCCAGGAGGTGAACCCAAATGGAGACCTAATTTATCAGGAAGCTTCCTTACCCTGCTTCCCCACCCAAAAAAGTATGCAGGGGATTTTTTTATAAATGTGTCTGGTCAGGTGGCCACCTGTGGCGGGGATGAAATGCCTGGGGTGGGAGCTGAGGAACAGAGAGAGATGATGGTGGAGCCCAGCCTCTGGCTGCAGTTGGACAAGCTGTATGTTGTTAGCAGTCCCAGGTCTTGCGGTCTGCTCTCTTCCTTGGTTGGTCTCTGTTGCCGTGTCTCTCCCACCCAAGCTGACACCGGCATAGCAGTGGCAGTGCGCGGAAGGATGAAGCTGTTGCAGTGCGGGGAGAGACAATGCAGGCTTCTTTCTGCAACTGCCTTTTGCACCATGATCCACAGTGAGTGGCCCATCACAATAATACCCGATCGTTTCACAAATACTACAACTTTATCTGTTCCTTCTGTCCTAGAGATAAGAGTAACCTCACTTCACAAATTAGGAAAATGTAAGAAAAAGAGGTTTGAGAATTAGTACTGGGCGAAGTTTAAGCCTGCATTTCCTGCTCACTTAATGTTTTACTTTGCAATCTAACAGTTTTTAATATAATTTCTTAGAGTATTTTTTAAGTAGATGTTTGTTTTGTTTGCAAGTATAGTTACTCCCGCCTTGTGAGTCAGAGGGTTTGCTATTTTTTGTATCAGCAAAAAAATGAGTTTCATCATTTTTACCAGGGGCAAACACTTATTACCAAAGAAAGGAGAAATGGGTCCTGATACTCATATGCTCCCCGACGCTGAGGACTGTCCTGTTCCTCACACAGAAAGGAGGACATCCATGATGGGGAATGGATGGGACTTGGCAAGTCAGGATGGGGTTGGCCACTGCTTAACACACTGATTCCGAGGTGGGCACAGTGGAAAAAAAACTGACACGACTTCTGCCCCTTCTCTGCTTTTCAGAGCTGCCTGGGCAGGCAGGCAGATGCCTCTGAGGTCCTGCGCAGACTCTGCGTTTCTGCCGCTCTGATGCAGAGGTGTGGACAGTGGTCCTCTGTTCACATTGAATTATTCTTTTGGCCTAAGGCCAGGGCTTTTTGCTGATGATGCAAGCAAGCACAAGGGAGGAGTGATTTGTCAACAGTGAGTTGCTTGCAGAGAACTCAGTGTGGTTTTATTGCAGCTTCACTACAAATTTATCTTGAGTGAGTGACACCTGGGTCAGTGCATGAGTTCATGTAGCTCAAGTGACCTGTGGCCTGTGGGCAGCGCAGGTGGGTTACCAGGACAGATGAGGTAAAACCAAGAGGTCCTGTTCACCACAAAACACTGGCATGTTCACATGGTGGAGGATGTTCTTGGGTTGGAAAAGAAATGAGAAACAACATTTTTAAGTCTCTCTCAGAAGGGGGAAGCCAATGAAGGGGGAACTGGGAAAAGATAACCATCAAAATATAATGGAGCCTGGGAGTCCCAGCTCTCATCTACCCTCTGTTTTCATGTCTCGGCCACCATAGGAGACTGAATGGGAGCCAGGATCACCAGGGCTTTGGGATGGCTTGTCACAGAGCCAGCAGCTCAGACTCAGGGGAAGCTGGTGACAACCACATCCCCCACATCTCTTCCAGTCCAGAGGGAGGGAGGCCGGGGAGCCCTGGCTTGAGCCGTGTGCTCTCAGGACTCCCAGACTGGCTGACTCGTGGCCAGAGCTGGGAAGTGGTTTTGGCTGTGTGTCAGCCCCTCTGAAGCGGCTGGAGGTCCTGCAGCCTCCAGCACAGAAGCAGTCCCCACGCCAGGCTGACTGGCACCCGAGAAGGTACCCTGCTATCTCACCACTGCTGGCTCGCCTGGCCTCTGTTTCTCAGGAGTTCACTCAGACCTTTGGTTGCAGTGGACCTGGCAGGAAGAAAGCTGTGAGGACGCAGCACTTGTGGACAGGAGTCCTCAACTCCTTATGCTCGTTGATCTGCTGGCTGAGCCAGAGTTTCTCTCAGATTCAGAAGAGCAAGTAGGCCTGCAGCAAGAGCGCCATCCTAATTTGGCAAGATGGAGTGTATAGTGGGCAGGGGATTTGGAGCAACATCGATAAATGTGCCTGAGTTAATTCTATACTGTCAGCATGTGGCGGCGGAAACACTTCTTTCTAGCTTGAAAATTGATTCAAGTGAAAAAAGCCATCTAAAATGCTAACATTTTTCAGAAGGGCGGAGATTATTTCACGACAGAGCACAAGGCATTGCTGCCACATTCCACCATAAGAGGGGCACTTGATCTTTATATACTGACACATCACAGTCATACATACCTAAACACTTTCATTGAAAGTGAGAGGAAAAGCACCATGTCAACTTGGGAGTGGATAAGATATTAATCTCCCAAGGAGACAACATTTAAACTAAAATAAGAAAATTCCAAGAAGTGGAATAGGTTTTTGTCTTTAAAGAGCTGCAACTTAAACACAAGATTTTAGAAAGGAAGTATCTTTTCATGTGCATTTAATAAGACCTTTTTTTTCAAATGCTTTTTTGTCCCAAGCCTGTGGAGCTCCAGTTGCTGTTTGTTGAAATACCTCATGGGCCATATGACTGTCAGTCTTCCATCTCCAAATTAGCAATGGCATTACATAAAACGTTTTCACAGCAAAGCTTTTTATTGTGTGTGTGCAGAGTCATCACAAGATGTTTTCTGTTTGTAGTTAAGCAACACCGTATGTCACATTGTCTTAATGACTCTGTGAAGTAGAGGACCCCAGCAGCAGCTACAACAACTATCTCACAATGTCAAGAAATAGTTTGAAAGCGTTAGGATGAATGCCAGTGTGGGGAAGAAAAGGCAGGGTATTACATGCAAGCTCTCTGATCTCCAGCCTGTTTCTTTGTGCGGATAAACATCTCATTCACACATACAGGATCAACACTGCACTGCAGCAGCTTGCTGAGGAATTTCAGGAGAGGCATCATGTATCTTTTTAAGTGTCTTATGGATTTAATTCTTTTCATTTGTTTATTGTCTGCATAGACAAGTGCAGCTTATTACATTACAGGGATGGTCACAGAGATCGTTTCCAGAGCAGAGAACAAACTTCTGTTGCCCACCTTAACCCATAAATGGCAAACGGGAGATGCGGTGGCTGAGCCAGGACTGGGTTGGCCAGCTGCACATTCAACACATATTTTGCCCTCCCCTTGCAGGTTATTTTGACGCTCATTCCCTGGCCATGGATTTCATGAGCATCGGCTTCCGTGAGTGCTTGACAGAAGTCGCGAGGTACCTGACTTCGGTGGAAGGTCTTGACACCTCCGACCCCCTGCGCGTTAGACTCGTGTCTCACCTGAGCACCTGTGCCTCTCAGAGGGAAGCTGCTGCCATGACCTCCTCCATGGCCCACCACCACCACCCCTTGCACCCTCACCACTGGGCAGCCGCCTTCCACCACCTCCCGGCCGCCCTGCTGCAGCCGAATGGACTCCACGCCTCCGACGCTGCCCCATGCAGACTCTCCTCGGACGTGCCCCCGCACGGCTCCGCCCTGCTCACGGCCACCTTCGCCCACGCCGATGCCGCCCTCAGAGTGCCCTCCGCTGGCAGCGTCGCTCCCTGTGTCCCTCCTCTCTCTACCTCCCTCCTGTCCCTGTCGGCCACCGTTCACGCCGCGGCAGCAGCAGCCACGGCCGCAGCCCAGAGCTTCCCGCTCTCTTTCGCCGGCGCCTTCCCCATGCTCCCGCCCAGCGCGGCCGCCGCCGCCGTGGCTGCGGCGACCGCCATCACCCCTCCGCTGGCCGTGTCGGCCACCGCCAGCCCGCAGCAGGCTGGCGCCGGAGGCGGCACGAAACCCTACCGACCCTGGGGGACTGAAGTTGGAGCCTTCTAAGAAGTCTCCCCCGCGCACACCTCTTCCTGCTCCAGCTCCCTCCTCTCGCTCAGCACACGTGCATGTGCTCACAGCCCCGAGCCCACACATCCCCGTACCCGCAGCCGCCTCCGGGACTCGGCGCGTCCTCCCCGCCCAGCCTTCACCCTGAGACGCGCCGGGGAGCCCACCGAGGAACGGCGCCTTTACCCTCACTGCAGGGGTCGGAGAGGACATGGGGAGACACCACCTTCCTCTCCGTTTGCCTTGCTGGAGGCGCCTTGAGGGAGCAGCCGTGGCTTTCGTAACAGTGTGACCATATCGGCATGTAGAGGTTTCCCGCAAGATACCTAGAAATACGTAGACATTAGAACAAACAGTTCTCCAGCTGTGCATCCTTGTTTGGCAGAGAGGTGGGGGATTGCATCTACCAGGTCTCCCCATGCTAGAAAAGGAGTTCCAGTTTCATAAGTGCCTGACATTGAAAAAAATAATAAATAAATATATGTGTTAGTGATGTGTTTCTGCTAAAACAAATAATATTGCACAGGTATGGAGATGGTGTGGGAGAGAGGCAAAATTCTGCATTCAACTTCGGAACTAGGATACTTTTCCAGGGTAGAGTGTGCTCTTGAAGGGGAGGGGATTTTTTAGCCAAAAGATTGCCGAGGAAGAATGTTTAGTTTGACAGGCCTAGTTCTCGCTTCCTTAGTTCACTTTTTTTGTACAGACTTGCCAAATTGTGACGTCTAGCATAGCATTGGCAAAAGCAATTATCTTATCAGTGCTGGGATTAGTGAACGTTTCAGCACTGCCTGTGAGCCCTGAGGCACCCATTTTTATAGCTTAAACATGGTGCTAGCTCCTATCTGCACAAACAGTGAATTTATCATGCACCCAGAAGTAACCACCTATTTAAAGTGTGCACACTTGGATATAGTTGATTCATGCCAATACAACAGACTCAGTGTTGTAAGAGTTCAACTTAACTTATTTAGCTGTATTTGGACATTTACTTTTAGCCGATTCAATCCCTCTTCTTTTCACTATCAGCTTCTGGGAGAATGATCACTCTGGGTATGAATGAAGTTACGGTAGGGATGATTTTTAAATTGGCTATTAACATGCCAACATTGTAATGTGGGTTTGATTCCAAACCAAAATGAATGTATTAATGGGATGTGAGTAAATTATTTTGTCAATACCCAGATAACTAGTGCTGCATAAAATGGTTTGCTTTCATTTTTTATTACAGTGACTTAAAATAACCTAAGTATTTTAATACAACCAATCAAGAACTAGAGATTTTATGTAAAAAAAGAAAAAAAGAAAAAACCACAGCATGTATTATTATGCACTTGATTTCTCTGCTGTGTGGAGAAAGCAATAAGCATTGAAAATGTTAAACATTATGCAAAATATACTTTAAAATATTTGTTTTAAAAATACTGTACCTAGTCGGTCTTTTATGCATTACTTTGTTAACCTTTTTTCTATGCAAAAGTCTTTACGTATCACTAATTAAATGAAGTCCTTTTTGACTGCGTTTTATGGATGATTTGTTGCAGTATTTGTTTGCTTTGGAGGAATATTTGTGGACTCAGAGTTGTTTTCTGCCCCCGGTAACAAGCCTGTTTTCTGCTCTGTACTCTTCTGCTCCCCTTGCTCACCCAGGAAGCCCATCTTGTCCAGTGTGCTCTGGAACAGGCAGGGAAAAATAGCAAAGCAGCACTGGTTTTCAGGCTTGCAAACTGGCTCTGTATTGATGGTATGCTTAATGATACAAGCATATCTATTCATCCTGGAGAGCCCCAAAAATCACTGAGGTTTCTAAGTTCAGCTTTCCAAAGGGTTTAGAAGGTGAAGATGTTAACCCAATGACATCATTAATCCATAAAACTATGGAATGAGAGGAGGTAGTTTTTACCTCAAGTTTTGGTCTTCTAATTTGACAGTTCCCACTGAGGCAAGGGTTTGTTACTGTTTCATCAGACCTGCTAAGCCCCTCAGTGGAAAGTGTGGAAAGCTCTGTTTTATAAGGATGTGGACAGTCTTACATGTCTGAATGCTGAAATAACAGCTGGCAAGACTGGGGCACAGAAAAAGGGGATCACACTATAGACAGACAGACACTTCACCCATCATCAAAAGCCTCAGCAGCCTCAGCTCGGTAGCTCACTCCCTATCATCCTTTCTCCCAAATATTAAACTTTGAACCCATCCCTGCCTCAATTAGCTGGTCTCTGGCACTTGCGTGAGAAGGGGTTGTCATTCACCTGAAAAAATGGACAAAAGAGGGGGAAGAAGTCTTGCAACCCCTACACTGTTAATCAACCTTGATATTCTTTGAAGTAGTGTTGTTTGGGGGGAACATGACTTTTTTTGTTAAGGGCAGAAAGGCTGTACTGCTGTTACCACATATTTAGCAGCATACAGATGAGGTATCATTCACTTTCTAAATGTGTATTTTCAAGAAAAAAGAGGACATTAATGGCTGGTAGATAAAAAGCAGGGTTTATTTGCATGAAAGAGCAGGTTGCAGCCCTACTTCAATGTAAGCTGTTAACTATTAACCTGCCCTCGAAGAGCCTGGTAGGAGGGTCTCCTAGGCATGTATCCCCTTAAAAATAGCACCCACTGACTTGGTTCTGCCTAAGGTCTTCAATCTAATTGATGTGCCTCAAAACATCATTTATTTCCCAAAATGCAATATTCTACCTCGTTCTAAAAACATGGCAGTTTGAAAAGACACTGATTAGATACGCACTATGGATAGATTTGTGCAGCCTGTTTGTGCTTAGCCCATTTTCACTTTCAAAAACCAGGCCAGATCCATGAGTTGCTGATGTGCTCTCTATTGCTTGTTGTGTTGGCTTTTGGTCTCTGCTATTTCTTGTTGTGTTGTCTTTTGGTTTGGTTTGAATCAAATCATCTAGAGGACATGAAGAGCTGCCTGTCTATTCCTAAGCTGTTGGGAATGTTACCTGTCTGAGAGCAGGTGAAGATTCTTGAAGAGAGAAATTAATGATAAAGACAGGTATTTCACATGTGCTGTTGGAAAGACATCATAGCGTAATAGCTTCTGGTGGCTCTGGTTGTTGCTGTGCTAACAGGTCAGAGCTGAAACTATGCAGTTTATAAAACAGCAAGGGAAAGCTGTTTCCTTGGTGTAACCAAGATGCAAAAGTTAGGACTTGTGGCTGTGCATGTGCAACCTTACTTCAGCCCTTTTCCATCTTTATTGTCCATTCAATGATGAATGGACCTGGATGAAGAATAAAGTTAGTAATTTATATAATTTAAGAGTAGATCGTGGCACATACCACAAGAACAAAAGTCAGGCTGCTTGTTCAACACTTAGCAGTTGGTTCTGACTAACTTTTCAGTGGGTGGGTTTGCAATTTTAAATTCCAGTTATCAAGAGGATCAAAGCAGGTTATGCAATTTCCTAGAATGTTTTTCTTAAAAGGAAAAAAACTAACAACCAATTCTGTCACTCAGCATTAGCAGGCTCAAAACCTTAGCCCTCAGCAATGCAAATAAAAAGCATTTAGGCTGCTGAGAGAAGATTATTACCCTAGAGAGGAGACAGGCAATTGAGAGGTGGTGCTGCCTGTCCTCCCTTTGCTGTGATTGCAAGTGGAGGAAATCCGGCATTAGGTATTGCCTAGAAGAAAAACCGGCTACTGTGGCTGAGGGCTGAATGCATACATTCAAAGCAGAATAATCGTCTCCTGGCTGTGACTACCTCTGCCTGAACAACTGCCAGGAGTGCCAGCTCATGCTGCTGCCTCCTAAGTGTGAACCTTCAAAATGTTTGCAGCTATTTTGAAAGATGGTACTTCAAGCAGGATGTCATGAGATAAGCCTGGGATATGGATTTTGGCAAATTCTTAGGGCTTTTGTAAACGAGGAATCTCTACAACAGGAAAAGGTTGCAAGCATCTTTTAGTCAAAAGATACAACATCAGAAAATACTGACATGTGAAATGGACTTTCACCAGCTCTGTACTCACCAGCCTCGTTAGTCATCTGCTTCTGTAGGGACGGATAGCCTGAGATCACACAGCTGAGGACCCGAGGCATTGAACTGGTAGTTTTGTTCAACTTCAAGGAAAGGTGAAGGAATTGATATAGTTTTGTTTGCAAGTTTCATGTATCCAAGCTTCATTTGTGTGAGGCCACTGCATGAACCTGAGTTAATCTTACTCAACACCCAACTTTCTACTTGTGCTTTGTTTCTCTACTTCACATTTTACACAGCAAATACTTGGACACTAGTGTGTAAAAGTCTCTAATGAATGAGTGCAGGAACACATCTGATCATAACGAGAAATGATAAGCGGAGGAGCACCAGGCAGGTGCTAGAAAGGCTGAGATCTCCACTTAAGGGTAAACCCAACGTCTCCTGATTTATAAGTGAAATAATATTTTGACAGATAATTGACAGATAATTTCCATAATATATGTGGGATTTTCTGTTTTGGGAGAAGATGTGGTTTGCCTTGATTTGTTTTTTTATCCTGATAATTGCTACTACTGGAAGTTGCAAAGCGCTATGAGTGTGCAAACACAATCACTTAGTCATCATTCAGTTGTCTAAATGTTTGTCATATCCTAAGTTGGGTTCCAACTATCACTTTGGAGGGGGTAGGTCTCCCTTGTGTCCTGTGTCACCTCTACCAGTCCTGTGCAGATGTCTGGGAAATCCAAGTTGCTTAAGCAGCATGATATATGTATGGCCGGGATACTGAATTTCTCCCTGTCTTGCATCATCTTTGGAGATATAAGATTTGAAGCTTAATAATATTTTCACATATGATTTAATCTTTTCAAAGAATCAGACTCCTCACCAGAAGAAACAATAGAACAGTATCAAAATCATGTGGTGATAATGCATTATCATCTATCACTCCCATAAAACTAAGACCAGTCAACACCTCAATCAACACTAATTTTAGAAGTTCTCTTAATGCTCTTACTTCAGCTGTGGTGGTGATTATAAGATGACATCAATGTAATTTTTTTTTAAAGGGATATTTTTCTGCATTCATGGTAGCAGTGTAAATCTGGGGCACATGAATTAGTTGTACCCTAGATACTCAAATACCAGAAGCAAAAGGAAGTGATCATGGGAAATAAAATGAAATATGTTTGGTTGAATTACTTTCAAGGTCCGAAGAGCCAGACTCCTTTTTTATAGATATACAACTGCCAATATTGAATTCAAGCAAAGCTAAATGTTTTAGACAATGTTTAAACAGTGCTATTACTTATTCTACAGGAAAGTCCTTCTGAGTTAGTGACTGAATTTTGCTCTCCACTCAGTTCAGTTTCAGGATTTTTCTCTTCTACAAAGAAAGTTTTCAGGATGAAAAAATACCTTGATGCAATATAGAAATTTTGAACTCGTTGCTAGGAAATTTCGAACGCTGCCTTATGTGAACTGCAAGACCTCTGCACCCACTCCAGGAAACAGTGTCTCAATGGAAGATATAAAGAAACCTATTTTGCCTGTAAAGAATACCCATAGATGTGGTAAGTGAAAGTGTAACAAATGCCTACAAGGCAATATGTACACCCAAGGAGACAAAACTGTATTTATGTAAAGGCCTACGCTTTTCTCCACTTACTTTTGATTTAACTCAGAACGCTGTATTTTTTTTCATATCTCAGAGAAAAAAGTAACTTTAATTTTCTTGAGAAGAAGGACTGTCTCCCTCGACAAGTTTAAAACAAAAGTTAAACATTTAAGGTTCACTTTCACAGCTTGATTAACAAGACGAGGTCTGTTGTGTGTGGATTGTTCACATAGCTCTTCATGTTACTTGCCCGCACAAGCCTTGGCTTTATTATACAAATCTTAAAATAAAGTAACATTGTTTTTCTCCCTACTCCCTTTCCCTCTGTTGCTTTCTAAGTGTATTTTGGTGGAGGAGGAGGAAGTTTATTTTTCTCGGCTTTTCTGGGGTTTGTTTTTCTGAAGAGGCACCGGGGTGGCAAGGGGGAGCAGCAGTGGGGATGCTGGCTCCTTGGGCACCAAGAGCATCTTCTTCCCTCTGGGTAAGCAAAGCTTCTTCCTCTCCTTTTCCATTCCCTGCCCTCTTTTTGGGAACCTGTCCCACTAGTTGTCCCCCTCCCTCCTTTCCCAGCAGAAGGGGGATGTAACCTTAGTGAAAGTTCCTTTCCAGGCAGCCATCCCAGCAGGGGCTGGTGGGGAGGACCAGCTGCCAGCCTGTGGTTTCATGAGGCTGTTTCAGTCCCTCTTACCACACTTTTTCATTTTGTTCATCATAAAAGCTGAAGTGAATGTTTTCTGATAATTATCTCAGACCTTCAGCTACAATGTACTGTGACCAATGTCTGTCTGCTTCCCTCCTCATGTTACCAAGAATCCAATACCTGCCCAGCTACAGTGACTTCGATCCTTCAATTTATTATTGCAGTTAGTGAATAAAAAATGATCCAAACAGGAATCTCAAAACAAAACAAATAAAACCATTTCTTGATACTGCTGAAAACTGACCTTCATGTGTCACCCTGTCCTCCTTCAAGGCCTGCTAAACCAAAAAGAAAGATTCCCATTAGTAAATCACTATTGGATCATTAAACCTTTTTAAGGCAGTATGTGCCTTACCAAGAGAATGAGGATTACGACACAGCAGTTGCTGCTGCCCACCGACAATCATGGGAACCGACCTCAGTAATAAATCCATTAATTATCTGGCTCACTTTGACCGGTTCTCACGCCAGAGCCGCTCCTTTGATGTGACCGTTAAAACCTAAGGATGCCCAATAGCAGTGGCCACTAACAAAACAAAAGAGAAGTAATAATTCAATATAAATATGTAAGACCTGCTTGCCCATATGCCCAGCTTTTGCAGTGGAGTGTTTCTCCACAGTGTCTGTGGTTCAAACTGGAGGCAAAAAAAAAAAAGGGAAATAAAGATCGTTTTGTCTGTGTATAACCTTTATAGTGAAGAAGAACTAGGCATGTTAGAGATATATTTTAGCTATTGTTGACATGCGTGACTTCAGTACCTGTTGCTTTTCAAAATCTATGTTACAATTCATCACCAATATGACTTAGGACTTGTCCTATGAAGGAACTAAGGATGTACTTCTGAGTGAAACAGAGGAACTATTCATCTTCAATGTGATTATTTGTATAAACAAAATTCTTTATGCTTTTAAGCTCCCTGCAGGACCTAAACTTTAGAGGATGCATTTTTGCCTGATTTTTAAAAGTTTTAGGTGTCAAGCTACTTTTGAGTGTTTAAATGCATCAGAAATACAACTTGTTTGTTAGTTCACTTCTTGGCTACTTACCTGTAAAGTGGGAATAGTGTTAATTAATTCTTGTCATTGATCTTGTCTAATTAGACCCCAGACCCCAGGGGAAAGATTAGCTCCTAACTCATCATCATCTTGGAAGCACTTTTAACTCAAGTTTCTATCCCTTACCATAAGCCTCTAGTTAATAGAAGATAGTAGCCCAGATGCTACTGAGGGAGGCAAATTTCTGATGGCATAATGGACGACATGTAAGAAAAGCCCCTTTGAATGTATGACCAGAAGAGAAGTAGAACTCATTAAATTACGTTTAGTCATTTGGCTTTTTACTTTTAAAGGGGGATCAGCAAACTGTAATAAACAGTACAAGAGATTTTAAGATACCTGGTTTATCTTTAAAGATACCTAGATTTTGCCCGCATCCACAGCAGAACCACCAGCCAGCCTACACTCCTTTCTTGCCAAAGACACAGATGATGGTAAACCCAAGAGAGACCACTTCAGAACTGGGTTTGGCATGTGCACACAGGCTCCCTGTGAGCCTTGTAGCAGGCAGGGGAGTCATGGTGATAGAAGCTCAGGAGCTCATATTCTCACGTGCTTCACACTCCGCTTCAGCCTGGTTACTTAAGGGGAGATGAGTGCGGTGTGGCAGGAGGGACGAAAGCACTTGCAGGCTACAGCAAGGAACTCCATTTTGATTGGACTGAGGCCACAGTCCCAACAAATCTGAAACTGAGACTTACTACCTGGCTTGGGGTAGAGAATGAACAAACTGCAAAACTTCATCCTGATGGAATTAGGCAGGTGAATTATCTGAGCAGACAGGAAGATCATGCCTGTTTTTTCATTTATTTTGCTGGATCTCTTGTGCAGAACTGCAGCTTACACAATACCAATTATGGCAGTTATGGAATACAGAGTTGTAATTTCTATACAAAAATCCCTTGTAAAGGATGCAGGCACAATTTGGGTGGACAGCCATGAAGGCACCCTACTGTGGCCACCCTCCATCAGCCCAGCTGCCTTGTCCTTGTCTGGGTTGCTGCTATTCCCTGCTACATGCAGCAGACAGCACCACCAGACAGAGCATGTGTTGTAATACCAATTTATAGTCTGTTGTTATTTTCTTGCTTTGGGGGGTGGTGGGGAGGGAGGAGGGAAACTGGCACCTCCCAGCTCTGTTTTTCTGCTAGCAAAACAAAAATTAGGCACAGCATAATAATGTTGTCAATATAGTTTACTAAAGTGTGATTAATCTAAAGAGCACAAGGGAAACAAAGCATGGAAAGGCAGAAGGTAATGATTGACTGTAGCCGCAAGGCAGTATAAAAAGGGTCTAGAAAACAGATTTTTAGCATGCAAGAGAAAAAGTTCAGACTTTAAAAAGGATCAGAGCATTCGTAATGTCATGATCAGAGTATGTCTTAATAGGACATGGCAGCTGTTCCTGTAAAAGGACTTGCTGCAAAATGGTCCTTGGACACTATTATCTAGATCTGTGAGTGTTAATTAAATCTGTATTGGTCTTTCAACAACGTTACCTTAAATAAACTGCCTTGGTTTCATAAAATAATTTCTCTTAAAATACAATTCAGAGTAAATATTCCAACTGTAGTTTTCAAGGAACAGTCCTAGGAGGATGTGCAGTGAGGTTGTCGTATTTTTTTTTTCTTACTGCCCAGAATGTGTTTCATAGTGAATCTGTAGCTCGGGAAGAGATTAACATTTATGTTTAAGACATCGAGATTATATAGAAAGAATATTGGGATAGATAATAGGATGGGAAAAAAAGCCTGGAAAAAGGATTGTGCGCTTGAAAGCATCTTTTGGGCTTGTTTTTCCTTCCACCCCACCAGTTTAATAAACACTTTGCCTTGTTTGTGTCCTTTGACTGCCATGGTGACAGCACTAATGTCATAGCACAGACTGCTCCCGTGGCTCAGCAGCCTTGTGAATCCATGAAGAATGGAAGGGAATGAAACCAGACCTTATCTTGTGCCCTTGGGCAGCTGATACCCCAGTATCCTGACCTGGGATGCAGAAATTGTGGTTCCCTTCTTCACTTTGGCACAAACTTTCTGCATGACCTTCAGTTCAAAACCTACAGGTGAAAAGCAGAGGTGCTGCTCACCCCTAACAGAGTGGCTGTGGGGGTGAACATGTCAGGGGCATGGGGTCCTTTGTTGCTCTGGTAATGGTATGTGTCATCATTGTATTAATGCCACAGAGAGGATGATTGATAGAGTCTGAGTCACACTCCTGATAATACTTTGTGACTTTTTTTTTTTTAATGTTATAGTAAGACTGTTTAAAGACAGCTTGTAAAGTTTCCATACACAGCATCCAACTCAGAAACTAGGCAGTGATTTGCCTTCAGCTTCATTTGTACATGAAATATGCTTTATCAGCAAATACAAATCCTTCATTACTCTGTAGCTCATTGGAATGAAACGGGCACAAGGTTAACTTAGGGAATCGAGTCTGAAACCTGCGGAGGCGGGGCGCTCGGGGAACCGCGGGCTGGTGGCGGCAGACACAGGACCGGGATGCCACCTCGTGGCGTGTTCCAACAATATTTATATCAATAAGCAAAGGCTCGTTGCCTTGTGGAGGATACCACGAAGCTGCAGTTGTTTATGTCCACAATAAAACAAACAAAAAGGCGAAGAGAATGTCCTGGGAACAGAATAAATCTAACCACTGCATGACTCTATGCCCTTCAAACAGAAGTGAAATATGAGGGCAAGTAGAAAATATGACTATTAAAAAAAAAAAAGTGTGAACTTTCATTTTCCAAAGAATTGCTAGTTGTAAAAGTCATGCAAAATTTTATGTTCACTCACAGCCAAGATAGTTCATATAAAGTTGGAAAAAACTTAAAAAGTGGAACTAATGTAGGACTATAACTCAAAGGAAGAAAAGTTGACTCAGCTGCTGGTTTAAGTTGATCTACAGTTAAGGTATTGTCTTCCTTATCATTCTTATTTCTTCTGCACTTCATTCCCATAAACCTTTGCTGTGACATGGAAAGCACTAGGTCACACTTTTGAAGAAAAACAGAAGTGAAAGTGAAAATACTTGTGAGCCAATATCTTAAAATCTACCACAGTGAGAAGCAAATTCAACTACACTTTGAAAATGTGCTATTAATAATGTTATTTTTGTTTGAAACGCCTCTGCTCTAGCCAGATCACTTTTGTGATGTGCTTTTGATAGTACTGCCAGTCCTCTGTAAAACAGCCCACATTTTCTGAGCCGACAGCATGCCAGTATCATGAATTACCTTTCATGTAAAACAAAAATATCAACAAAAGCTCTAGGAAGGATGGTTCTTCTACCAGTTAAAAACAAGTACCCAGATCCTTCCCTCCATCACATCCTTCTCTCCATCACTAAGGTTCAGGAACAAGGAATCAAAAACGGCTGTAACACTCCTGAACACATGGTCGAGGTGAACATTGATCTGGGCTTTTTTCATCCCAGACCAGGACACCTTTAATCACAGTGGGACCTGAAGTGTAAGGACACCGGCCAACAGGACTGGTGCCTACAACTTGCTGGGTGGATGTTTGCTGTCTGTGCAAAGGCAAGTTTCAAGTCTGCCATTGGACTGAAAAGGGATTTTGAAGGCCATTAGATATCTTGTTCAGAGATTATACAGCATTCCTAACAAAGTATTGGAAACTACTCTTTCTCTGTGTGCAAGAGTTATTCTGGGGGGTTTGCATGTTCATAAAGCCTTACATGTGATTTTTTTCTCAAATTACTCTAAAGCTGGACTTACAGTGCTGAGAACATATAAATGTCCTACTACGAAATGAGTTAAAGCAAAAGGAAATGCTTCTTTTGTTCCTATTCTGTAAAACCATATATATGCTTTTTCCGGGAAGGTAGTCAATACCTGAAATTCATTTTAGCTGCTTCTAAAATTGCCAATCATTTTCTGACAGAGAAAGCAGCAACTTCTTCCACCAGCTTGGTAAGGCATTTTACTGAGATTAAAGAGGGAGAGAAGAATCTCAGAGCTCTACACTGTTCTAATTAACAGGTAAACTGTTAATTATAGGGGAAAGTGTGTGATGAAATCATGTAATTGTGACTTTCAGGATCTTAGGAGATCCACTGAGCCTTTCCCAGTCTGAGAGACCTGATAACTTGTCCAGCCCACTCTTAGGAACCTCCAGCCTTAGGGATGCAACAATTCCCTGGGTGGCAACCTGTGGACCTGGTGTTTACCCAGGTTAATTTGGTGGCACCTTTTCTTTAAAGGGTGACAACAGCCCTTTTGACTATGTGCTTTCTGCCTTAGAGCAAAGGTGATCCCTTCCCTTTGCACCTCCTTGAAGCTTCTTTGTCATAAATAATGTAGTGGAGGACCTTTCCCATGAGACACTCCTATCTGCAGTGGAAGGCAGCCTAGGCTCTGGCACACCCTGGGAAAGGCAGCCAAAGCCATTATTTCCAGCGGTGCTTTTGCATCAGGCACCACCAAGGAGAGCCTGGCTCTATCCTCTTGGCACCTCACTTCAGGTGCTTCTAGACATTGACAAGGTCCCCTCTCCGCTGTCTCATTCAAGGCTGAACAGGCCCAGTTTCCTCATCCTTTCCTCGTAAGAAGGATGCTCCAGCCCCTACTGGGTCCCTGCTGCCACTGTTCAAAGATTAGTGACAGCACTAAGTGACCATTAAGTGACCATTCACCTGTGGGGGGAAGGTGTGGGAACACCCTAAGCTGTTAGAGCAGACAAAAAAAAAAAAAAGGAAATTGTGTTCTTTCTAACTGCATATGGCCCCATAGGCGAGCCTCTGCTGACTTCTAGCACCCCTGTGGGCGGGGCTGGGCCGTCTATAGGCAACGTGNATAGTTCATATAAAGTTGGAAAAAACTTAAAAAGTGGAACTAATGTAGGACTATAACTCAAAGGAAGAAAAGTTGACTCAGCTGCTGGTTTAAGTTGATCTACAGTTAAGGTATTGTCTTCCTTATCATTCTTATTTCTTCTGCACTTCATTCCCATAAACCTTTGCTGTGACATGGAAAGCACTAGGTCACACTTTTGAAGAAAAACAGAAGTGAAAGTGAAAATACTTGTGAGCCAATATCTTAAAATCTACCACAGTGAGAAGCAAATTCAACTACACTTTGAAAATGTGCTATTAATAATGTTATTTTTGTTTGAAACGCCTCTGCTCTAGCCAGATCACTTTTGTGATGTGCTTTTGATAGTACTGCCAGTCCTCTGTAAAACAGCCCACATTTTCTGAGCCGACAGCATGCCAGTATCATGAATTACCTTTCATGTAAAACAAAAATATCAACAAAAGCTCTAGGAAGGATGGTTCTTCTACCAGTTAAAAACAAGTACCCAGATCCTTCCCTCCATCACATCCTTCTCTCCATCACTAAGGTTCAGGAACAAGGAATCAAAAACGGCTGTAACACTCCTGAACACATGGTCGAGGTGAACATTGATCTGGGCTTTTTTCATCCCAGACCAGGACACCTTTAATCACAGTGGGACCTGAAGTGTAAGGACACCGGCCAACAGGACTGGTGCCTACAACTTGCTGGGTGGATGTTTGCTGTCTGTGCAAAGGCAAGTTTCAAGTCTGCCATTGGACTGAAAAGGGATTTTGAAGGCCATTAGATATCTTGTTCAGAGATTATACAGCATTCCTAACAAAGTATTGGAAACTACTCTTTCTCTGTGTGCAAGAGTTATTCTGGGGGGTTTGCATGTTCATAAAGCCTTACATGTGATTTTTTTCTCAAATTACTCTAAAGCTGGACTTACAGTGCTGAGAACATATAAATGTCCTACTACGAAATGAGTTAAAGCAAAAGGAAATGCTTCTTTTGTTCCTATTCTGTAAAACCATATATATGCTTTTTCCGGGAAGGTAGTCAATACCTGAAATTCATTTTAGCTGCTTCTAAAATTGCCAATCATTTTCTGACAGAGAAAGCAGCAACTTCTTCCACCAGCTTGGTAAGGCATTTTACTGAGATTAAAGAGGGAGAGAAGAATCTCAGAGCTCTACACTGTTCTAATTAACAGGTAAACTGTTAATTATAGGGGAAAGTGTGTGATGAAATCATGTAATTGTGACTTTCAGGATCTTAGGAGATCCACTGAGCCTTTCCCAGTCTGAGAGACCTGATAACTTGTCCAGCCCACTCTTAGGAACCTCCAGCCTTAGGGATGCAACAATTCCCTGGGTGGCAACCTGTGGACCTGGTGTTTACCCAGGTTAATTTGGTGGCACCTTTTCTTTAAAGGGTGACAACAGCCCTTTTGACTATGTGCTTTCTGCCTTAGAGCAAAGGTGATCCCTTCCCTTTGCACCTCCTTGAAGCTTCTTTGTCATAAATAATGTAGTGGAGGACCTTTCCCATGAGACACTCCTATCTGCAGTGGAAGGCAGCCTAGGCTCTGGCACACCCTGGGAAAGGCAGCCAAAGCCATTATTTCCAGCGGTGCTTTTGCATCAGGCACCACCAAGGAGAGCCTGGCTCTATCCTCTTGGCACCTCTCTTCAGGTGCTTCTAGACATTGACAAGGTCCCCTCTCCGCTGTCTCATTCAAGGCTGAACAGGCCCAGTTTCCTCATCCTTTCCTCGTAAGAAGGATGCTCCAGACTCTACTGGGTCCCTGCTGCCACTGTTCAAAGATTAGTGACAGCACTAAGTGACCATTAAGTGACCATTCACCTGTGGGGGGAAGGTGTGGGAACACCCTAAGCTGTTAGAGCAGACAAAAAAAAAAAAAAGGAAATTGTGTTCTTTCTAACTGCATATGGCCCCATAGGCGAGCCTCTGCTGACTTCTAGAACCCCTGTGGGCGGGCATGGGACGTCTATAGGCAACGTTGTGACGGGAAGCTTTCACCGGGCCAGGCTTCCGCTGCCCACCAGCACAGGGCGCTGAGACTTTTTGCACGGCCTTGGTGCACGATTTCCTCCAGGCTGTCAGGAGCCCCTTACAACTCCCGCGCCTCGGGCTCCGGCAGCAGCCGGCCGATGGTTCCTCAATCGTAAGAGCAGAAAAAGCGGGCCGGAGAGAATCCTACAAGAGATGAAAGGAAGAAAAAAGNAGCGCTCTTCCCGCCGCCCCCAGCAGGCGCGGGCTTCGCGCCCTTGTTTCCTCTCATTTCGTGTTGCCTTTACCAGCCGGTCGTGACACCATCGCCTCCGTACTGGGTGTCGCTGTCACGGCTGCAGGCGGGGCTTCGTCAGCTGAGCGCCCTGCCCCGCACATCCCGGCCGGCGGCTGCCGGGGGCGAGGAACGTGGCGCTTTCCCCCGCGCCGGCTTAGTCGCTCCCCGAGCAGGCTGTGGCCGCAGCTCAGTTTGTCCGGGCTCCGGTGCTCGGCCTGCAGGGGAGAGCGGCTCCAGAGGCCTCTCTCGGGTGTCAGGCAGTGGCTCCACAGAGGGGGGATCGAGGTCGGTGTTTGCTGGCCTTGCGCTGCTGCCGCGGCCTCCTCCTTAATTTGTGACCTTGGTTTTGGTTTATTTTTTTGTAAGGTTTGTGTGAGCAAAACGAAAACGGCCAGTGCTGTGGTTGACCTCTGTGTAAAAGCTCTTTCCTCTGGCATGTTGTTTTCATGGGCATAGGAGATTAGGGAGCTGTACTAGCAAAAATAATATTCCCTATTTAGGCAGTGTCCAACGATATAGGAGGGTTGGCTCTGAACAAGCAAATTTCTCTGGCTCTCAAGCCTTTTGCCTCTAAAATGCAAAAATCTTTCTGTGTTAAGATAGATAAGCTTCAGACTGTGTGCTCATGGACTGTGCAAATATGCATTAGTTGATCTTTAAAAGCTTTAGAGTCAGAAAACAAACTTAAAGGGATCGTTTTCTTCTGGGAGGAATGAAGGAGGTTGAAAGTGTTTGGTTTCCATCTCATCAGCATCCATTTTCAGCCAATGGTTCATTTCATCACAAAACATTCACTGTAGCAGTCTTGAGCAAAATGTGTGTCTTGATCGGGATGGAGCTTTCTTTGGTCTAAATTCAGCAATTTTACTGTGCGGTGAGGGAGATAACAAAATATGAATTTAAAATCAGG
>WBMY01009453.1:182439-333071 GCA_013397315.1 Donacobius atricapilla
CGAACCTCATTTATTTCCTCCCTCTCAGGGTCTCGGATGAATTACTGGAATGTTCCAGCCTCTCTCTCTGTATATTAATTTATATAGCCTTAGGTTGTCTTGACTGCGAAGTGTTGCCAGGTTCCAAAGGTGGCTCAGTAGCTGATTTTTGTCTTTCTGATCAGCGCAGTGGACTTTCCTCCCTGTCCTTCATCGTATACTGCTTTAGAGTTGGTTTACGGGTGGAGTGGCATACTCGTATCTTGGGTGATAAGTGTGCAATATCGTGGCGCTAAAGGATGCGGTAACTGTTCATCGCCTAGGTGACAAAATGAGATGATGAACACTTCGACTCAGTAGCAGGCTTTTAGCCTCTGTTTACCTTACATGCTACAGTTGCTGTTCTCCCATTAGGTAGTCATACATTTCTTGTATTAATGCACTGTGGTGGACTTTTAAGATGGGTAGGTGCCCATTAATCGATTATGATTTGCTTCAAATTTTATGACCCAATCTAAAGGCCTGTGTTTGTGTGATACTTAAAATGTGTGTTGATGAACTCTGCCAGCATATTGTATCAGCCAGTGTTTACACAGTATGGAAATAATAATTTCCTGGTATTGTTCCATCTGATACTTATGTGTACACAAACAGCCTTTCAGAAAATTAATGGAGAAGGCAATAGAAAATGCCAAGAATATATGTATAAGTATGCATGAATATATACTTTCTGAATGCAAACCATGTTATCAGGAATATATATCTTTAAATGTAAGTCATGATAAAAAATACGTAAGTTGCAGTGCATTTTAGACTGCCTTCTCTTTCATCCTTTTACCTGGAAAGTGTTCATAAGTATACACAAAATATTTTAAGGAACTAAATAATCAAGTAATGTTGATCCTTTGAAGAGTTGTATTGAAGTAGATGCTTGTAGCCAAAATGCTGATGGATGGCTTTCCCTTTTTTTTTTAAGTAGTGGATCAAAATCTTGGGCTCTGAGGGAAATTCTGTGGGGTTTTTTTATTTTTTCCTTTTTTTTCTTTTTTTCTTTTTTTCTTTTTTTTCTTTTTTTTTTTTTTTTTGTCCTTTTTGCACATTATGTTATGGAAAAGAAACACTTCTAGAATACCTGATCTTTCTGAGTTGGTTACGAGGCAGTCTCTGGGTTTCATTCCTTTGCTTTGCCCAGTGCCCTGTTCTCACTGCAGCAGTAGCCACACTCCCATTTACATGTGTCACATCTGCTGCTGAAATGGTGATTCCCTTTAGAGATGAAGTGAGTTAGAATTGATTGGAACAGTCCTTGTCTTATTAGGAATATGGCTTTGTTGCTTTGTGTATCCATGATTTTGAAAGAGGAAGTTGAAATTGGTTGGAGACTGGCTCTAGTAGATATTTGGCTACCTTATGCGCCTTACTTCAGGGGACAGCTTGCAAATCTCTTTAAGTGTTAGGGAATAAGCCCCTCTATTCAAACACAAGTGAATTCACTTGAGAGTGATTTGGATTGGAGGATAACAACAGAAAGGCAATTAAAAAAATTTGGAAATCCTGTGGGTAGTTCTGCAGCTAGAGTGAGTCCCTGCAGTCACCCATTTGGGTGGGTATTTCAAAGGTGAGAACGTAGTGTGAACCACTGCAGCGAGATCTGATTCAAGAAATTGCTGCTCTAGGCAGCTGGAGCTGCTCACAAACAACAATTATGGTAATGAAGGACAAAGGGACTCAATTTCCCTTGGCTGTCCAGTAGGCGTGAAAGGAAAGCTGGAACATAACCAATGCTGAGAAAAACGGTAAAGCTCTCTGTCCAGCACCTGGCTTGTGCCCTCTGTGTCTCAGCGGGTGCCCGGTTCAGCAGCAGGCAGTCATGGTCCTCAGCTCATCTGGCAGAAGAAATTCAGTGTCATACCCAAAAAGCAGCTGATTGACGAACCTGTTTCTCATCATGATCAATAAGCCAAAAAAGTCAAAGGCTTAGTAGCTGTAGCTTTTGCTTTAGTGAGGTGTCCACCCGCTGGTGGAGTTATTGGTGATGGGGGTGGCTGCCTGCCACAAAGTTGATGGCTTCTCACTCCCTCCTGTGAGTGATCTGCACCCTCACAGAAGAAAATGTCCAAGTCATGTTGCTGCCACTTCTGCTCCGAGTTTGTCCTGGGGGTTAAGATCGCTTTCCCAAAAAGAGGAAATATAATGCTGCATTTGATGAGTGAAGTCAGCTTTAAAAGCGCTTACTCAAGTGATCTCCTTCAACTAGAAAGGAAAGCAAAGTAGGAGAAACAAGTCTTCAGTTCTTTTTTCCTTCTCCTCCTTTTTTCTCCTTTTTAAAATCTTTTTCCCTTGTCATTTTCCCTAGCCAGGTTTATGAAACAATGAGTTAGTGACAAAATTCACAGCAGGCTAGAGGAATTGTATTTCCCTCCCCAAACAAAATGTTTCAGATGGATATACTAAACACAGAGGAGTTGTTTTTTTTTTTTGTTTGTTTGTTTTTTTCTGCTTTTTTTTACTTGAGATGCTATTGTAGGTGGAAAGCTGCATGACTTTGTTCCTGGTCAAAATGTCAGGTGGGTGTGAGTGCTTGTGCTGGTGCTGGAAGTTGTATGTTGGGAACTGTTTGTTCAGTTTTGGGGTGGGCAGCCTTGCGTGGGACCATGGCTGTGTATCTGCAGTCTCTCCCCAGCTTGCCTGCAAGGGCAGAGTGCAGGCAGGCTTCTGGGGGATCTGGTAGTGCTTCCGAGTGGGTTGCAGTGCAGAAGGTCGTACTAAGTGCTGAAAGCCAGGTGCAGTGCTTTGCTCTTGGACCTATGCTGCTCCAGGTCTCTAAGCTTGCAGAAAAAGTGCCAATATTTCAGTTTAGTACCATACAGTGACCTCCCTATACTTACTTGAGAATGAATGACTTGCTATGGAAGCACAGTTCATCCTTTAGAGAGACTTCTGGATTAGACTTGAATTTTTCAATGTGTAGAGTACCCATCATAATGTCAGTAAAACTTTCTGATTCTTATTTATCATAAGAGGTGAGCTGTGCTTTCAGTTACATGCCTCAAATTCCTGGTGTTGTGTGATCCAATGCCCCTGTCAGAGCTCAGTGAAGCTGTTCCCTGCTCAGTTATTCTGTACCCTGTAGTACTCCTGACCTATAATTAAGCATTTGGCCTTCTCTTTGGCATGCTATGCATAGATCCCACCAAGGTGCCATTTCTTCCCTGTTGTTGCTTTTCTTATGGCTACTCTGTATGTTTTGCAGGGGATTTTTTCAACATCCTTTTTGAAATGTGGGTTGTATAAGTACCCATGTTTAAGTAATAGTGGTATCAAACTGATATACAGGAACAGAAAAACATGCAAGCTTAGCAGGGAAATTATACCTGTTTATACTGGCAAGATATGTGTTTATCTTTTGGTTACAATGTCAAAATAGTATTTTTTATGTTTCGTTTTATGTTCACTTTAGGACTTAGAAGCTTTTTTTTAGTATTATTTCTAGAAAGGAAATTTTCTTCCTGTACTCTCACCTATTAGTGACTGATTCTGGGATCTTCTCATAGTGTTTCTGAAGATATCTGAGGGCCATTTCCTCAAAATCTAAGACACTGTAGGCAAGGATTGGTTCCAGTGCACCAGATAGAGGAAATCACAGCTTTTTTTAAAGAAGTTCACAGTGAGAGCTGTTGCTTCCTTGAACTCAGTCTTATCTTAAAAAAAGGTAATGTATTCCCTGACTCATTTTTCTTAAGTAAATTTAACCTTTTCTAGCAGTACTCTCGCTGTCTGCTGTTACTCCAGTCATATTTTTTTCTGCTTTCTGCCCCACATGCAATCTGTCTTATTTTCTAGTTTGTTTTCTTTTAAAGTATGCTATGGTAATCCAGCAGATAGAAGAGAAATAGGAATATTCACAAAGCATCTCTGGCACCTTGATTCAGAGGGGAAGAGGTGTGGATGGCTTTCTGCCAGATCAGGTGATGCTGTGATTGCAGAAAATCCTTGGGTCTGCCTAGGTTGTTACTTTGGAAGAGATGCTGTGTGGAACAACTCGATGTTGTCAGTGGCTTGGCACAGCTTCTGTGCTGTGTCAGTAGGCTTTTGCTTTAGTTAACTGTCTCATGGTTAAGTAGTGCCCCAGTCTGGTGGTAAGGGCTTTATTTTACTCTCAACTTAAAAAGTATAATTTTTAGAATGCTTTTTAAGCAGCTGTACTGATGCCAAAGACCTGGGTACTTGTGATAAAGCTGAGTTTAATCTGTGTGCAGATTTTTGTAACTGCAGCAAACTCAGCAAAACTTTTTAAGCCTGAGAGCGTCTTGAGTTCTTCCTTCATACTTTCTCACAAAGGTTCAGAGAATTCAGGGAAGCACTGAAGTGTATAATAATTTTACACATGAAGATTTTTTGCATGATATTTAGAATTTATATTAAAAATAAATTCTTTGCTTATATAAGCAGCGTTTGACATTTTGTACTCCCTTTTTCCATCCTGGTTGCTGATCAAGCCTTTTGTAGTGAAGCTGCTGAAGACTCCTAAAGGTAGGAGCTGTGATAATCTGTGACATAAAATTTGGTCTGTACCTTCTGTCCCAGCTCCAAAAACTTCTGAAATGCAGGTACTGTCTGGTAGCTGTGTGGTGTGAGCGGTGATACCTTGGTGACAATAGGTGAAGAACCGAGGAGATGAAACTTACTTTGTTACGGAACAGCGCGCTGAAATGTGGCCAAGTATGTGGTGACTGATTGACTGTGCTGGCTGTGAGCCAGTCACTTGTGCAGCTCTGGCCCAAATGATTAACAGCTGATGAACAGGAAAGTCCTCTTGCCACCCAAATATTTGGGGTCAAGTCACAAGTAGCCTCGGTCATTGTCAGGCCGGTTAGGAACAAATTGAGAACCACGAAGGAATGACAACAGTGGTTTTCTGCCAGCGATGAGTTGTTCTCCAGTCCTGATGGTTAGGTATCCACTGAAGAAATTTCATTTGGTTTACAGGTAATTTGATTTTTGGTTTTGTTCTGTGATACTGTTTGGTTTTTTTTTTTTTTTGGTGTATGGTGCTGGGCAGTGTTGGTTAGGTGTGCCTTTTAGTTAGGAGTGAATAGAGGATAGCATCACCTCAGTGTGCAAGAGGCTATGCAAGAACTTTCTGTGACATCTGCATTTGTGTCCTGCTACAGTCATACTTACAGGATGGAAATGAAAGTCTCCTTTGTTGGGCTTGTGCTGATGTGATTGCTCACATCACACCACATCAAAATGTCCCATTTTTTTCCTTTTATCAGGAATTCTAGATTCCTTAAAAAGGGTCTCTGCTGCTAACTGATCCCTCAGTGGACAAACTTTAAAGTGGGTTGTTTGTTTTGAAAATTGGATTCTGTTTGTAGTGCATAACTTCTGTTAGTACAAGTAACACGCTGGTTGTCATGAAAAGAGATAAAGGAGATGAAAATTAGTTTTCTTTTCTCCGGCACTGTTGACACTGTGCACCTGACCCTATTGCCTGAAAAGTAAGTTCAGTGTTTTGTCAACTAGTTGTGTCATTTTCTAAAACCTGCTCTGGTATTTCCCAGTCCCATGCTGACCCTGGCAGTAGTAGGCAATTTTTATGGTGGGGGACTAGAGAATGATATTGAAACCAAAATTGTGCAGCGAAACCAAGAAATAATGAATCTTCTGCCAGGAGGCTGGAAAGAGCAAGGAACATGAACCCTAGGAATGAACCAGACCTTATGCGCTGGCGTGTGTTGGGGGTGGTGAGCTGTGGGATAACACTGCATCCAGGAGAGCAGTTCCTAGCCCTTCTGCTCAACTGTGAGCACAATTCACAGTTAAGTTTATGAGAAGAGCAAGGCAGGTGCTCTAGTTTCTTCATTTTCATCCAGGGAAGAAGATGTAGACTCAGGCCTGGCAGAGCAGAGCGAGGCTGCGCCTTGCGGAATGGGACCTTACTCCATTAGGAATGAGCCATGATTGAAGGATGCTGTGGATAGTGTGTGCAAATGCAAGAGGAAAGCCAAGGAGGAGCCAAAGCAAAAGGAAAGGTGGTGCAGCTGAAGGAGCCACTTGTAGCACCAAACCTGATTGTGAAGGTGCTTCTGAGGAGACATGTATTTCTTTGTACTTGGTTACTGTCAGGTGTCTGTTTTGTTGTGGACCAGTGTAGAGTTAGGGATGTAAAGGCTTCATGTTAGTTATAACATTAATTTCTTAGGAAAACCTGTCATCCCTCAATAAATGGTAACAGTCCTTCAAAAGCCTCTCCTCTGATTGTGGGGTGTTTTTTTGTTTGTTTTTGGTTTACTTTTTTTGTGTGTGGGGGGTCCCCCCCCATTTGGTTGGGGTTTTGTTTTCGATCTAGAAGCTTTGTAAAGAATCAGACTTCAGGTGTCACACTTCCAGGTGTCACATCTTCTTTTTACTTCACATTCAATACTGCATACAGTTTTCAAATCTTAACTACTTTGCTGTCAGCATTATATTGCAATTAAAATAAAAAGTTGTACACTACTCTGTTCTACATCTGTTGTATAAGTTTTGATTTCTTCTTCATGCTGTGTACTGTTTTTTTGTGAATTCTGTGATGGAAGACCTGTGAATGATTTTCTCACTGAAAGGCTCTAGGATGACAGAATCACAGGTTATAAATTGGAATCTACTTCATCTGGCCCTGAAACATACCCTGCTTCTTTTCACTTACTTTTTTCCCCCCTTCTTTTTACTTCTCTGAGTCCAGCATGCAGATATCTCTGAAAAGCAATTTTGACCTGTGGAAGCTAGACCTGTTCATGAGGTCAGCCTGGCCATGTGTTTGGCATTGGACGTATGAGTTTTAATCCTAGGTCCTGTCATAATTGTTGGCAGGAACATGAGTAGGTTTATGGTTAAGCTTGATGACTTTAAAGGTCTTTTTTCAACCTAAATGATCCTTGATTCTATGAAACTAGCTTTGAGGTAATACCCTTTTCACAGGTAATGTGTTAGTCCTTTTGAACTACAAATCACTAATGCACCTTGGTGGGGTAGGCGCAAACTGCTTTTTGTGTTTTTTTTTTTTCTTAAATGTAGGTCTCTACCCAGTTTTAACAGATTTTCAAAGACAAATTTTAAGTTTTAACACCAAAAATGTCTTGTCTGTGGCTCCCTCAAAAATAGGTGCTTTTACATGGAAAAAAGCAAGGCCAAATCCAAAATTTGTTAATGCATTAACTGCTTTGGCTGCCTTCAACTTGAAAAGGGGCAAGCACATACATTGATGCAGCTGTAAATGAGAATGCAAAGTTTTGTTTCTAACTGTTAGCAGTTACGTCAGGTATGACCTGTGGTGAACAGAGGTTTAGCAGCTCTCATCTTTGGGCCCCAGTTGTGCGCATGTGTGCTTAGGTGTCACAAACATCATCTGTGTGAGTAGTCCCTCTGAAGGCACTTGGTACAGGAGCAGAGAGCTCAGAGTCTCTCTTTTGGCGCCTGGTTGATGTGGTTGAGATGGGTGGCTTTCATGAAAATGCAACACTGGAGGAATTGAAGCTATTTGTCATTTTTCTGACTTTGTGATGTTTGTTTTTTTCCCCTCCAGCAAAAGGAAATATCTAGCTTTGGAATGCTAGTTACTTTGTTGATACTATCAATGTAAGATGTTTGAATTTTAGTTTCAAAATTAGTCTGTTTTGTTCAACAAGAGAACTTCAGTTCTAAAATAATATTTAAAACACTTGAGTAATCTGAAAGTAAAATATATACTGCTACTGGTTGACCAGAAAACTTCTACCCATCTGTTTTTTATGCAACAGTACTCAAGCTTAATTCAGGTGCATTTTTAACTTTTTTTGTTGTTTAGTTAAGCCTGAACCATCTCACTGATTGAACGCATGCAGAGTTGAGCAAGTAAAAGCACGATTAGATATGCTGCTGGAAGGATGGCATATATGAGTCTTACATGAATCATAACATTCTTCTATTTCTTCTGCATACATAGACATAGGGAATTTTACTTTCCTGAATAATTTTGAGGAGTTAGCTGCGCACAAATGGTTAGAACACAGGAAAATCTAAAGAACTTTTCTATTTCTGCTTCTGAAGAAGCAAGCAGCTCCTCAGAGTTGCTCCCTAATTAGTAGGTAAATGTGACTGCTCTGGTGTATAGCAAGGGGAATTCCGTTTGAGAGGGGAGTTTCTGCACTGCATATAGTGCAGGGTGACTCGGTACAAGGTCAGCTACTGTGTGTAGTGTTCTCAGGAATCTGGAGGTGGAGGAAGGAAAAAAGATAATAGAAGTTTTCAGGATGTTTCAGAAGGGCAAGACAGCTAAATAATCTTCTGTTATATAATGCCTAAAGGGATTTTGTTAGGAAGAAGGAAACAATTAGAAACATTGCTGCTTTTAAAAGCAGGATTCGGTCTGTGCAGTATGAAGAGAGTTTGATTTATTGTTGATCATTGTAATTTTGATGCACCTTACACTACCAGCACCTGTGAAGCTGCATAGTTGTGTAATACAAGGTCATACTCAAAAGACTGCAATAAATTTTGCAGGTTAAGCAATTGAAAAGTAAACAGTGAAGGTTTCCAGTGTCAATTTTGTACATTACCAATGTGCAGGATTTTGCGTTACAGTTAAACTATTCAGTGTTGCTTAATATACAGTGTAAGCATGTGACACAATTCAGGTTGCTATGGAAACCTGGCATTTTGGTTCTGTTAGCAGTGTTTTAGATAGGAAAACATTAGCATTGTATTACTGATAGACTCCTTTCTGCCCCCACTCCTCAGCTTCTTTGCTTCTCAGTTGGGAGATGACAGAGAAGAAGCGATGACCTGGAATTTGCATGAATCAGGGTCAATTGTAAAAAGAGGTTTTGAGCTGAAACTTAAAAATTATAATTTTACCTTCAAGCAGCTTTTGTGTCTAGTTGCTTTTTGAAGTAATGACGTGTTTTAATACTTACCTTTCACAATTCAGTGTTTCTGGGTTGATTTGAGATTCTTTTTCTAAACACCTGAAAATGATGGGGTACTTTTTAAAGAGAAATTTCCAGTAATTTTCACAGCATGGTTATGTATATTGTTGGAAATGTGCTTGATGTAAAAAACTGACCATTTCTAGTGCTTTCTGTTAGACTGATGGATTTGTTTCTTGTCGCCTGATCATGTCCTGTAAAGCATTAAGTCTCATTGAGTACAATGGGAATATTTAATATAAAACTTTGGGACCTAAACTAAGTCCTAATTGTAAACAGAAGGTGATTTATGGTACCTGGAATTGACAATATAGATATTTGTGCCAAGCATCAAGCCACATCTTTGTGATTTAGGAGTCTACAAACAGCAGTCTCTCTCTGCTCTACCTCAACTTTATTCACATTTCATATAAATGCCTTTCTTGTGTTGGTGAGAGAAGAGAGCATGTTTGCTGTGAAGCTGAAGTCATGTGTTCGTCTCTTGTAGTGTGTCATCCCATGAATGCTGGCACTCATCTTTGCATGTATGTGCTTGCTAATGCCCACAGAACAAAATAACTGCTCAGGGAGTCACACTTAAGGTTTTCTGCCCGAGCTTTCAGCCATAGGTCTGTGATGTGAGGGTGTGCTTGTAATTCAGCCATGTTCAGCAAAGCCTGCTGGAACGGGATGTGAGCTGGCATGGTGGGATATAAGCTGAAATGCAGATACAGATCCACTTCTGCTGAGTCTGCTGCCTGTCACTGGTATGGTAATTTTGGGTGGAGGTGTGTTTTTGAGCAGCTGAAGTGGGCAAAAGGGCGAAAGGCAAAGGTCAATAATATTTGAAACTGACAGCTGCTTGCTTAATGGACAGATTGTAATAGCCTGAGACAAAGGAAAGCCCAAATTCTTTGGCCTGGCACTTTGACTGGTCAGGGTCCCCTTGATCACAAAAGGATATTTGCTGTTCAGCTGTCTGCTGTGATGCTGCTGTTTTGCTAGTGCAAATCCCACTTTGTGCCCTGTGTAAGCTAATTCGTAGAAGCAACTCTGGAGTGTGACCAGGCCTGCAATATGTTACACTGTGGATCCAGTGGCCTTTAGCAGCATTCTGAGTATGGCAAGAGGGGAATATAAGGAGGACTTGATCATGGCCCTTATAAACCTGGTAGAGAAGCTGTAATTCATTGGGTCTGGGTATGATGTGGTTGCTTGTATGTATCTTTCTTGACCTTATCAAAACAGATATGCAACGCTTTCTTTGAAATATTAAACAGATCATGAAACTAGTTGTTATGGGCAAGGAACATGATAGTGTTGACTGACAAAACAGCAAGGTAGTGCTAAGGGGATTGTCATAATGCCAGTTGATGCATTCATCAATCAGAATGTTCATCTGTCTTCTGTATTTTAGAAAACTGCAAGTATGTGGCGTTTTAGTTGAATGTGGGGGAGCATGTACATGAAAAGTCTTTTGTTTATATGCCTACATGCTCCAGGCAGAGGTACGGGAACAGTGATATCCATGTTACCTTCTCTGGGTATGATGAACTTCATCCTTCTATGGTTCATACAATCACAGAGTCATTAAGGGTGGAAAAGATGTCTAAGATCATCAAATCTTCAACTGAATCCATATTGTAAAGTGCTATGTCTGCTCATTTTTTAAACACTTCCAGGAATGGTGACTTCACCACTTCCTCGGGGAGTACAATGCAATCCTTAACCACTATTCTAGCAAAGAAATATTTCCTAATATCTATCCTGAACCTCCCCTGCCACGGTTTGTCCTTTTCTTGTGTCCTATTACTAGCTGCCTGGGAGAAGAGGCTGACTGCCACCTCCCCACCTCTTTCTTTTCCTTAGTTGTAGAGGGCAACACTCTGTATACCTGTAAAATGGGAGTGTGAAAAGCTATGGGGTCAGAGGGCTTGGACTTGATGCTTAATTGAATTAGGGTAGGTTGAAACAGGAGATACAGTAAGATGAAGGTATTAATTATTTTCAAACATCTGCAGCAATGTTCTTGTTGACCTAAAAATGAAAATCTTCCCAGTTGGCCTGATTTCCAACAGGACTGCACTTTTACATTTGGAATAGCATAGCACTCTGCCTGTTAATAGTTTATGCTCTGTTTTGTAACCTGCTTCTGTCTAGCAACTGAAGGTGAGTTAAACAGTAAAATGCATTGTTCTGTATGGAAAATGCATCTGGTGATATTCAGCTGCCAATGAGGGAAGATTGAACCTTGGCGTTTTTGTCTCGTGACAACCTGACTGGCAATGTGGAATTTCTGGTAGCACATTTGCTTCCTCTTACTCTGTGTGAAACATGACAGCCTGAGTTAGTGGGTTAAAGCCTCTTCCTGAGTAAGGCAGGAATAATTTGTCTGGAGAGTTCTTTGGAGCTGAATCAAGTTTTGTTATTGTTCTGTTTCTGAACCAGAAATGTGTCTGCTACATTGATTGTAATTTATTTTATTTGAACTTTGTTCATGTGGACAGACTGTTGGAAATTCAGTAGGGGCACTGAAGGTGATCTAAGCTTAGCCTGTTCTTACTTCATCAGTAGGGAATGAAAATCCTTGAATTTTTAATGTTCTACACCACTGTAGGGTGGATAATAACCTTCTAAACATTGTACTCTGTTCCTCAAGAGTGAGAATGTTTGTTTTCTTTGCCTGTCTTATGCCCAGATCTTACCTTCACTGTCCTTGAGAGTCCATAGCATATAAATAGCCACATTGAATCTCTTTATTTCTCTGTTTGGAGACACAGAAATTGTGACTGTTCTGTGTTTAATATGAACAAGATGTCTAGACATTGCTTCTGCTTACACACTTATTTTTCCATCTCTTAATTTTTATGTTTTTATTTTTTGTGGATTTTAAGAGTGCATCCTTGTCACAAGAAATGTGGCAGGTGTAATACTTCAAAGATGAGAGGCATAGAAGGGTTGTTCACCTGAGCATGGGGTTGAGTGAACCCCAGGTGGAGTAGCTCTCCTGGGTTAGTTTAGCGACCTCCAGTTACGTGTAATGGACTGGAACTTCTTTATAGAATGTTTTAGAATTAATGGTACACTATGCATTATAATTATAACGTAACTATATAATTGTATTGAAATAATTCCATATTTCAGATAGCTTTAGAATAAACAAATTTTTGTCCATTCTATTGAATGTATTAAGTCTGTGCTGTGTTTTGTTTCCTTGTGCTAGGTACTTTTCTGAAAGCTTCCAATCTCAGTTTTTCCTAGGTCATTCTGCCTAAATACTAAAAAAGTTGTACCTTACTCTCCTTTTTGCTGGCTGCGTATTTCTATTATGTTTCATCTCGAGATGATGTACTTATACAGAAACTTCTATCTTTTCTATTACACCTAGTAAAATATACTAGCAGAACCTAAAAGCAGTAGAACTTAGCCTGGTTAGTCCAGTCAGTTAGGCATTAATGAAATGCTGCAAAGTTTAGCATTTCTCATAAAGTGCAAGTGTGCATTCACTTTTCTGGTTTTAAAAATGGGAGGTCTATGGAAATGAATGCAAGAGTTATTATTAGTGTTTTGGCTTGTGGAGCTTAATAATAGACATTTATCTGACCAGTAGCAAATTAAAATGTCCCCTCTCCCATGTTAAACTGTTTCTGTTGCCTTATGTTTAAGGGTGGTATGTGTTTTTATTTATTTGCATCTGCACAGTGCTCTGGTAACTGCTTTGGACTCATCAGAGGCACAGCTAGCATCCTCCAAGGGTTCAGTTTCAGATCTAATATACTGAAACTCCTTCCCCTCTATCTGTGATTTTTTCTACAATTTCTTACTTTTCCAACTTGAAAGATATTTTTAATACTGCTCTTGAAGTACTACAAACATACCTTTTCTTTTTTTTGGTCTTAGTACTGGCTTATTGGTGTAACCCTTGTCATCTCTTGTGCTGCATCTTTTAGGGGTCAGAATTGGCACATGTACCCAGAAGACTTGTTTTTCATAAGAAGACACTCTGTTGCAGAGTTGCAGGCCTAAGCCAGATCCTAAGTAATGCTTCGTGTCTGAATATGATCAATTTTGAACACTGGTATTAAGGAAATGTGCAGTGCTGTGAACGGATGTGTGTGGTGTTTGTAGTCTCAGGAGCAGAGGTATAATAGAGAAGCAAAAATAAAAAATTACTGTTATGTGGGACACTGTACCAGAGAGCAGATGAGAGCTCTGTGGTGTGTCTGGGCAGCATCCAGTTCCCTCAGCACAGTGGGGTTCTCCCTGTTGCATCATTCTGTGGCCACGTCTGCTTGGCTGTCTCACTGGGAGTCTTGTGCTTTCATCTACTCTGCCTTCCTAACCGGGAAATTTGTGTGTAGACCTCTTACCTTCCCTTCTTGTTGTTCACAGTGTGATTGTTGCCACTGTCTCTTCCATTATGAGACTCCTGCTAAGGTATGGAATACATTGTCCTTGACTTGGTTTTCCTACGTCAGTTAATTGCTTTTTTTTACCTACTTGCTTCTTGCTGAAGGAGCTGAGTGAGCCTGGATCCTCAGAGGAGTTAGTTAGGCTTTTTATTTTCTTTCGTGGATGTGAGCTATGATTCTTACGTATATGCCCACAGCACCAGATAAAATCGAGACTGTGCTATTGGTTTCCAGAGTTAGTCAGTTTAAATTTCACAGAAAATAATAACTATCTCCTTGTCAAAGTAATCTCCTCCCATGTTCTCATTGCTGCTGGTTATTGAGGCTGGATCAAAGCTACTGGGAAGATACTTGCACACGTTGCTCTTCCACTCTCATTTGAGCGTATGGAGGTAATTCTTACAGTTCAGCTCCCTGTTTGCAAAGCAGCGAATTACATAATTTTCCTACGTCAGGAGAGGTTGAGAGATTTTTACTCTATAGGATCATGAAAAATGTCTGGATAATTCCATGATCTTGAATGTTTCTTTTCTCTGTATGTTTTTCCAGGACTTGCAGTGGGCACAGATGGCCAGAGAAAAGCTATCAAGTCCACTGAATGTTCTAAAAATAATCAGATGCTTCATTGGCTTCTCCATTGCTGTGCTGTGGGATGTACAGTTGTTCATGTGCTCTGTTTTGGAAAGTAATGCCCACAACTGAAGGATTACTTGTTGATGCTTTGGAGCCAGCAAACAGGATTTCTGTGTGCTTACCCCAGAGCACAGCAAGTAGGACTTTTTCTTGTTTCGTGAAAATGTGAACTACTTAAACTGCAAGTAGCAAGGTATATTATTCTTCATGGATGAGAAGGGAAGGAGAACAAAATTTTTGAAAAATTGGTAAATTTATCAACATCTTTAAAGGGTGCTCTATTCACACACCAACTTATTTTTAGTCTTACATTCCCTTTGTTTATCCTTGCACTTAGAGCATCTTCTGCTACTGGTTTGAATGTACGAGTGCAGGAGGCTGCTGTCCCGCAGTACCAGGTTCAGGACCTGGAAGCAGGTTCTGGAGGTCTTGAGAGTGTGGTGACAGTTAAGTGGTGTGGATATCCATGGTCAGGAGTTCAGTCTGTTCCTGTGGTTGTAACATTTAGGGGGTTTTTTTGTGTGGTTTTGTTTTTCTTTTTTTTCTTTTGGTGGCCTTGTTGGAAGATTCCCATCCTAATGACAAATTTCCAGTAACATCCCCAGAACTCCCTGGCAACAAGACTAAATAAAGAGAGAAATTATCCAGAAATGAGTAAATATAAATTAAAATATTCAGAGCAGTAGGAATAAAATAAGAAGAGTGTATATTTATGGATTTTGTTCTTTTCTTTATATATTTATCAGATGCTGACACTGGCTATATTTGGAGAGTGGCAAATTTTCAGCAGGCTTCTTACTGCAATGCATTGTTTGGTTTGCCTTGAAAATGCCTAATTAAAGAATTAGGATTGCTGTAGACATGTAATAGGAGCTTTTCACAGTCTGCTTCTGTTTCAGTGTGTAGAAAAGGTTAAACTGAGGCTGAAATTTATATAAAATCAGCTTTGTCATCCTTTGAGTCTGGACTGAAGTCATGACATATGAGTAAGTTGTCTGTTTCTCAGCATATAAATATCCCTCAAATATATACATTTTTAATAGTCTGCTGATTCAGTATTCATCTGTATTAGAAAGGAGCTGCCAGGAAACCAAGATTCATTTTAATCTGTAGCCTTAATAACATTTTAAGCAGGTGATAAAGAATACCTTGTATTTTTTTTGTTCTTGTAAAATATCAGAGGACAGATAGGGGTGAAGTGTGGAGTCGGTTTGCCTTTTTTGCTCTGACTTTAAATTGTCAGTGACATCCTATAAAGTAAATGTGGCTTTTGTGCTGTTACTGCTTAAAAAATTAAAATTGAAAAGGAGCCCTCAGAAATTCTAAATACTAGTTTTCTGTAGCAGTTACTGCAGACTGTGCTATGTTCCTCCTAGCTGTCAGGTTTTCTCTTTTTTTTTTCCTTTAAGGCAACTAGTACAAAATTCCCGACAGCACAAGTAAACTCAGAACCAAAGAAGTAAGCATTCCTAGTCAGTTTGCTGTTTCTAGTACTGTGTTTTCAAAGTATAATTTTCAAACTTTAATATGCCTTTCTAGAACAACACCATTGCTTCTTCTAAGAAGGTAAGCTAAGTAAGTTTTAGGTCAAGAGAATGAGATCTGACATAAAATTATGCTCTTATGAAAATTTACTTTATTGGTCACTGGATATTATGTTACTGTATACTTTTATTAGCGAAAGAAAAAAAAAATCGCCTGAATGCCTTTGCTGTGTCTGGTTTGTAGGTAACATTCCAATTTTCTGTGTGTCCATCTGCTATGAGTATAATTGTTTAATTTTTTTAAATTATTGATTTATTTCTCCTCACCCTGTGAAAGGACTTGGAGTTGCATTTGTCTGATGTGAGAAGAACAGGCTCCATACCCATGTTGGCATTGATGACTTTGTTTAACACTGATGAAAGGAAACAGCAACCCTCACACTTGGGGAGCTGAGCAGTGCCTCTCTGGTTAGGTGCTGGCACCTCCTGCAGCATCTGTGGTTAGGTCCAGGCTCCCTCTCTCCTTTTTTGTGCCCCTTTTTGCTGAAGCAGCGGGTGGCTGCCCTGACACTGGGCCGGACAGGGCTGTGGGCAGGCCGGGCTTTCTCCTCCTGGCTCCCTGGGTAGTAGTTGCCCTCTTTGTCTGCCAGCCTGGAGCTGGGTAGGTACTTCCCTGGTTGGGGATGTTAGATCATGGGAGAGGAAGAGAATGAATGGAAAGAGCTTGCCACTGACTCTTGCACAGGATTAGGCAGAGAGGACACATCTCTCTTGCCTCTGTTCATCCCCAGCTGATCTTGTTTCATTGTGACGAGGACTCTTCCCTCTTCTCACTCCCATGGGTCTCGCTGTCCTTGTGGTCAGGGGTTTAATACTATATTGATCCTTTGGGGTTATTTGATAGTTCTTGGTGTCACTGTGAGACTCAGCTCTGGCCTTTCAGTGCCCTCATGCCACATCACAATGTGGTGAAGGGGGAAAAGTGGTTCCTCTTTTTTTTGAACTCTTTTTGTTATTTGCTGTAGAGGTTGTAGCTGTACACACTGAAAGATTTACTGTAACTCTAAAGGCAGTGCTAATGAAGCCACCAGTTCTGATCCTCTGAAGATCTAAGAGCCTGTTCCAGCAGGGAAGATAAAGATGCATCAGAATTCTCTGGAAGTATGTGCTATCTTCATACAGACTGAACATCTGGGCAGGCCAGTTTGTTCTGATGCTGCTGTTATGCTTTGGTCATGTAGGTTTTTCTGTGTCTAGCTGAAGACTGCATCATGTGTTACCTTGCAGAGGTAAAATAGTATTCTCTTCATGAAGCTAAAGATGTCAGATATTTGCCATTTAAATAGTACCCATTACTGTAATACTACCTGATGTGTAAAAATGAGAGCAACTTGATTCTTTCTGATGTGCTGGGTGTATTAAAAACTAATGAGTTAGAAAAAGTGCACTTTGAAGCAATGGGTTTCATATGCTGTGGACTAATCATCCATCAATAAGGAGAGAAAATTGTGGCAAGTATTTCTAGTAGACTCTAGCATGATTTGTTCTTGGACTTTGGAAGTAGATTAGTCTGTCTTAGCAGCATCATTTCTTTTGTTGATATCTGGCAGTTTGTAGCTTGTGATCTTGTAATGCAGGGGAAAATAATGGGAACTGATTAGGTCCCAGAGGATTTTTTCCTCTTTTGCTATGAATGATAATCTATATGGCTTCCATTTCTTTGTTATACACCCCATTAGACTAAAATGTATAGTAATAACTTATGGTTTGAGTTAATTCTGAAATACTGATAAAAAGCTCTAAAGTTAACTTATTTTGTGCATGTGCACAAGCCATCGGGGTAGGTTAAATGCATATTGAGGAGGGAAAAATGATAAAACATTTTGGCAGGGATCCTGGACAGCAGTTTATGTGACATGTTAATTACAGTAATTATAAAGCAGTTTGGAAATTCTTAGCTCCAGTTTTCCAAGTGCATTCTGCCAAGAGGTGGTGATTTTCATGTCAAAAACCAGTGTTCCTGGTCTCCCTTTTTTAATTTTTTTTTTTTTTAACTTGTCAGATAACCTAGATAACCTTCCCTAGTCCTACCTGTTTCAAGGTGATTGCATTTTGTCTGGAGAGCCAGAGGTTCATCTTGTTTCTCCCTGTATGGTTGTTTGAACTTGTATATTGGTCACAACAATCCGACCTTGTATAGAATGTAGATCACTCTTTTGTTCTTTATATTATTTTAAAACTTTCAGATCTCTCACAATCTTATAGTATTTTTAGTAATTTAAAATTTAAATTCGAAGCAAGCATTGTGTGTCTTAGTGATTATTCTGTTTGTACTATATCTTTCCAAAGCTTCTCTTGATCTGCCTGTATAGGAAACACATGAGACCTGGAAGATGTTTTGCTATGAACTTGAAAGTAGTTTGATCTTTTTAGAGTTCTAAAACTTAGCTGCTGTTTAGGTTACCTGCTTTGCAAAATGTCTCTTCTACTGCTGAGAAACTGGCCTGAGTGCGTTTATTGGTTTGTCTCGTTGTATACTAAATGGATACTGCATGGCATTGGTTAAAACATTGGTTAAAGTTTTACTTCACTTTGTCTCTGGGTCAGTTGTATTTCCACAACATCTTGGGTTTTGTAGATATTGTTGACATGTTGATTTATGAACTTCCTGTTTTTAATTGTTATATACAGGAGACTCTGCCTGGATATGAGGTACTGACGGAAAAAGAGCATCACGCTTGGCTGCTCACCTTGCCCATTTGACTGTAAATAATGGAGACCAAGGAAGAGAAGAAGGAACGGCGACAAGGCTATTTTGCTCGGTAATCTTACAGGGCTTATTTCAATGTTGATTAAAATACAGAACTCCTTATTCTGCCCTTTTCACAAGGCTTTATGATTTTTCAAGTATGTATAAAAATGAAACCCATGCTACAGTATGTATGCAGAAAGTGCTTTCCTTGCCGTATCCCTGATGTTTAAGTGGTGATTTTTTTTTTCTTTTCGGTAGTAGAGGAAACTTGAATTATAATTCTGATTTGTAATAGTAAACTGTTCTTGGGTACTCAGTTGCAAATTGCACTGTATTTGTGCTTCTGGCATCGAGTTCCTGCACAGTGTTGATGAAAACAAGCATATCTGAAATGTGTGTGTCTAAACCTGAAGGTTATTTGTTTTCAAATAAAATACAGATTAAGTAGTATTATCTCATAGGGTAAGGCTAGCTAAGAAAGGTTAATCTGACTAAACCATATCATCTTGATAAATAAAAGCAATGTTTTTTCAGTCAATCATTTTTATCATTTGGAATTCATGATTAGTGATTTTTAAGAAACGAATGATGTTGCTTTCCTAATAACTTGTCTTTGTTAATTTAGCAAGTTTCTAATCATCTCTGAGCTCTGATGTACAAGAAGAACCAATGCTCACCTACTCTTGGGAGGGGATAGGAAATAGGTTTATAAAATATATCTTTGCCTCAAGAATGTTTTCTGTTCTGTTGAAGAAGAGAACTGTATCCCATCTCCACTCAGTGCTAAATAATTATAGCCTTAGTGCATTGCAGACATTTAGAAACATGCCTGTCACAACATTTTGAAGTGGTATGGGGAAAAGTTGCTGCTTCTTTATTGCTATTCAGGTTCTGTGTAATGGTGGCTGAAGACTGGAGGAAGTTTTGGTCATGTGTTAATGTCTGGTGACCTGCTTTCCATCTGGAGAAGTACAGTTATGTTGATGTTGGCAGAATGTTCCATTTTGGGATTCTAAGAAGGGGAAATGGATAATAGCACTGAAAACAGAGGAGGTATTATGAAGGATAAAGCAGAAGTAGTTAAAGGGACTGTACTAAGGAACAAGTAATTTTGTGTTAGAGAAGACTCAGACTTTGAGATGGATGTCTGAGTAAGATGCTTTAGTATTGACAATGTGTTCTTTCTAAGTGCTGTCTGCTAAGCAAGTGGAAAGCCTCAAGAGGCTTTCAGGAAAGTCCTTGACAATTGCATTTAATCTGCTTTCCTCTGTCATCTTGTGAGTGTTCTCTTTTAAAAATTCACAGGGGCAGCACGTATGGGTGTAGGACCTTGAGCAAAGTTCAAAAAGATGCAAAATCAATTTGTAGTATTAGCACTTAAATGCTGTGTAACTTTGGGGAGTTTACCTGTCTCTTTCCCTCCCAGCTTGCATCTTTTTTCTTTATATATAGGTTGCAGGCACTAAAGTCCCTACTCCAAGCAAACTTGTGGATGATTTCTACAAAAATGTCCTTGCAGACCCTCAGGTCATGTGTTAATAGAAGCCGAAGTCTGTCAGTAGATGTCATTGCCCAGCTTTCCTTCCTGCACATTGTGTGTGCAGTCAGGGACAGAAGCAGAGCTGAATTTACGTTTAGCACCCTAAGTGTGGCACATTTCCTGTAGTGAACAGGTGCCATAGGGTCTTGCAGATGAACTGTTTAAATGCTTTGCGCGATGACCCAGATAAATCATACAAATACCTGAAAAGAATGGGCAGATTATATTGCCTTTGGAACAAAGTTCCAACAATGTCCCTGGTTTTTTTCAAAACTGTATAAAATTTTGACTTGATGTCAAAAGTCAGATTTTGACTTGACACAAAAGTTACCAGATTAGGTGCCTCATATCGGGATGCAGATAGTTTAATCAGGTGCATGCTTTGGTGTTGCTATCAGTTTGGGTTGTTTTGTACCTTAGAATTTATAAAAACTTGTTCTGTCCTTAAATTTAAGTACCAAAATTTGATAAGTTCTGGCTCTCATACAGTTTTGTGTTCTACTTCAAACACACTGCTCTTCCTGCCAGCTTGGGCTCTCATTTATTATGCTAAGAACAACCTTACCTGGTTCCCAATCACATGTGCCTCTGTACTTCCATTACTGATTTTTTCCCTTTATGTCTTAATACTGTTATGGGTTGTGAGTCTAAGATAAGAGTAGTATTTACAAAATGTAAATTTATGTGTAGTAAACATTCTCATGAAGGAAAGACTCCTCACCTCACCTTTACTTTAATCTTGTTGTTTTTGTCTGTGATCAGATGCTCATGGAGAAGACTCTTTTGTTTACCCCAGAGGAGAAGAGGAAATGGATTAGACTTATTGCCAGCAGGAGGAGAATCTGTGGTGCTTGTTAGAGAGGTGGGGAAAAGGACTCGACTCAGGGCTGAGAAGAGGGATCCCTTTTGCTTTATTATTTCCTGGTTATAAAGAGTAAAATGTTTATATTCAATGCTGGTGGAATAAAATATTTAATACAGTCCACTAAATATCTATAAATGAAAAGACACGAATTTTAATAGAAAATCTCCTTAATGTGAGGGGAAAAGTTATAATTATATTAACAAGGTCAAAAGCATTAACTGAAAAGTGGGAGATGATGCTTTTACTCTTAAGCTCCTGCTAACAGAAACCCAAGTTCTCTGTTGGCAGAGCCAAGGAATATGTGGACATGAGCAGCGGGACGAACAGTTTCCTTGCTGCCCTGCCAGCATCCCAGTGTGTCTGACTTTCCATCAGAAGGTAGCTTTTGACCTTCAGGGTAGTGTAATCTTGGTGCCTCCTGGGCAGCTTTTAGTAGGTCTGGTACTCAGTGTCTGAATGGTTATGCTTGCAATTCTTGGAAGGGTTAGCTTGAGAATCCCAAAATACGTGCTGACAAACCAGCTCCTGAATTGCAAGATGAAGATGAACATGAAATTGTCTGCGTCTCTGTCCCCCAAATTTAGTGTTGTTTACACATTTATCCTCTAAAATATTTAAAATTGCTCTGTAGAAGAGACCCACTCAGCCATCATATTTTTCCACTACAGGTAGTTATGGTCCTAGTGCCATAAGTTTCCCCGGTCTTACCCTGTCCCTGTGGCAAGTGAAGCTGAAATAAAACTTCACCCATCCATTTTTGCTTCTTACCAAATGCAGTTTTACCCACAAAGATTGTTTTTTTGCCTTGATTGGCAGGAAACGAAAAGAATGTGTTTTTTTCAAACAAAATAGAAAATTCTTCAAAACTTTTTAAAAGAGTGATTTAGATTCTGTGTGTAGATAAAATGCTATGGCTCGTAGGAGTTGAACAGACAAGAAGTGAAAGTATAAGTGTAACATGTGAGCATATATTTCTTTTATGCAATTGGTCCTTATTTAACTGTTACTCCTACTTAAAGACTATTCTATGTAATTAAGTTCTCTTGCCTTCTTTTTCCAACCATGTTTTTAGGCTCTTCTGTTGCCTTCTGTGTCACTGGTTCCCGAATGGACCAATATCTGTGTTGGTATTCAGCAGGTCCAAAAGTAGACAGCGCAGTGTAATGGATGTACATAGTGGCGCATCTATGTATATTGACTCTACTGTGACATTTGGTGCTTTTTGTTGTGATTATGTTCCCATGAACAGATACAACTTCCTATTTCCCTCTGCCTGTGCGTCTTCCCTCTCACAGGACGTAGAGCCTCTCTGTTTTCCCTTGCCCATTGTGTAGGCTTGAGTTCAGGGGTACTTCACCCATAAAATCAGTTGTCATTAAAATTTTAACTTAGTTTAGAAAGAAACTACCAAAATGACTGTTGTGTATAACATGGAAAGAATTGCCTTGGATATAAATTGTAGTCTGGAAGGCTGAATGTACAGCTTGAATGTGGATTTGGTTTGCGTGTGGCATTATATGATACCCAGTATCTTTGGACAAGCAGTTAAAGGATATGAGAAATCATAAGGGAAGAGTTTGAATAGTTTTTTGAAAGAATGAGAAAAGGGTCTCTTTCAGGTTCAATTTTTCTGGGTCTCAGCATTCATCACAGCAAGTTAATGACCATTTTCTATGCTTCGTACTATCCTATGTCAAGTAGCTGTCTACTACTGTTGTAGGGAAAATAAATAAGTATGCTGTATTTGAAAAAATGCTGCTTTTCAACAAGTTGATCAAAATACTTACATTAATTTTATTAATCATTATGTATTCAACTTGTGGTGACCTTAATCTGAACAATCCGTGTGGAGATGAACTGTAAAAACCATACTTACACTGAATGATTTCTTAATGGTTTCCAGGGGAATTATAAATTTTAGTTTTCAGATTCTTTTTGGTCACCCCGAGAGCCATATTTCAAGCCAAAAATGAAGCACTTGTATTAGGGAAAATATTCTCACTGGGATTTGGGTGCTTTTGTATTTATTGAATTTACATTGGTCCTGCTACCATCATTCTGTTGAGAAAACACCATAAATGTCAAGGACATACTCCAAAGGCCATCCCAGTAGGCAGAGACTCCCTTTAGCTGCAGGTTGTTAATACTTTTTCAGAACCTGAAGCCAGTTGTATAACTTGATGCTCACCTTCTGTTTCCTTATGATGTCAATATCTAAAGGAAGTAAAGGAATCCACAGCATATTTTAAGTTCATTTAGGTTCTTGTCTTAGATACCTAAATTTTCATCCATATGGATGAAGGTTTATACATTAAACTCAAGATTTAAAGAAGACAAATACAAGTGTTTACTGCAGTTGTTTACTTGTTACCAGCTCCAATTTACAACTTTTTTCCCCTTCTGATTATTTTTAATATTTAAATAAAACCATACAACAAATTGTGTACAGCTTTTCAGTCACATAGGTGGTTATGACCTAACCTTAGCTTTCCTTTTAAGTATTCACAATTCCAGCCGTAGGAATAATTGAAACACAGCTACTGAGCTGTAAACAGCTAGAGTCTGGAAAGGTTAGCTCAGGAAGGCATTATATGTACCTGTCATGTTGTTAGGGTTTTTCCCTGATCCTTGCTCTTGGCAGCTGCTGGAGGCAGGGTGTTGGCTTGCACAGACTCTTGGTCTGACATGCTGTGATCATTCCCTTGGTCAGTTGTTTGCATATTGTGAGCTATCAGATTTGTAAGCATCTCATTTGGACTTTTCCTGTCTTCTGTTTTGTTCCCACATTCAGTAATTGTGCACTTTATATTTTTTATTCCTGTGGCTATTAAAACACAGTAAGATGGTGAAATAAAAATGCAGTAAACACAGAGGGACCATGTGGAAAAAGGGATTCAGTAGTGGCTATGACAGAGGAAAACCTAGATAAGAAATATATGCACAAAAATACTTATTCTTTGAGGGCATCTCATGTATGTGAGACCTTGTCTTAAGTTTTTCTGTTAGGTTCTTATTGGCCAGACTCATTATATCCATGGAACAGACTTCAAGTGTTGGGTGCTACTGAGATCACTATTCCTCCAGCAATTGTTCTGATTGTTCTCATTCCAGCCTCCTTGCAATTGTTCGAATTCTGCTGAGCCAACTTGTTGATGTTTATTCAGGTTTCCTGTAGCACCCATAATTTATTTTTTGCTTTTAGGAGGAAAAGTTTTCCACACATTGTTTTTAAAACAAACCATCATGGAAGTTTATCTTGGGTGTGAAGAATAGTTCAAGTCAAGATCCTGGAGATGCTTAAATATTTTTTAAATGGCTCTAGGAAATAATACATCATTTCAGTTCATCTGTACAATGAAAATATCTTAATTCTGCTTCCAGATATATAAACATTACCTCATAGTCCAGTTACTGAAACTGAGTAACAGTATTGCATTTTATTCATATTGTTTCAGGCAATATCATGTGTGCCTGAGGCATTCTATTTTGTAAGAAAAGGCTGAATATATCACTAGTTAAGATTTATGGGGTGCAAGGGTCATTATTTGCTCTGTTATTTAGGGGGTGTGTCTGTGCAGGGTAGTTGATTTGCTGTAGTGGATAGCTGAAAAAAAACCCATAAACCATTTTCTGAAACATACAGTATTATGATTAACCTTCTAGGTACTTATGCTTGAGGGGTTTCAATGTTTTTAGCAGAGTTTCTGTCTTCTGTGCTGTAGGTCAGTATTTTAGCTGCCTGTTGCAACTGTCATAGTGTAAGATGTAGAAAAATATCTCAGATTTCACAGACAGCATCACTGGGACCTGTTGGGTAGAGCTTTGGGAAGTTGATCAGGTCCTTCAGGTGCTTGAGAGACACTTGCTATTCATTGCTTACAAACTTCTTAGTTTATATATATATGTGTCTATAAATAAATATATATATATATAAAATGTTCTTTTTCTCATAAGTGTAAATCTGGAGAATGAGAATTGAGATGGAAATTGAACCTGCTTTTTCTGAAGTGTTGCATGATAAGACTTGAACAGCTGTTTACCTTGGGAACTGTTTCCTCATCTCACATTGGAGCTGCTGTCTGGATTCCAAAGTTTCGGTGTTATCATTCTTGTAATTCTGTGCTGCAGGACAGAATTCAGCATAAGAGCATGAATCACCATTTTCTGATTAGTCTTTAAATCACAGAATTATTCCCAATGTGAGTGCTTCCTCTGGGGAACAAACAAGAGAGTGGTTTCTGCGGCCTTGGTTCTTTCCAGTGCCTTCATCCTCAAGAATAGTGGAGCCATTTAGGATTGAAGAAGAATTTTGTTACTGGTAACAGAATTAGTGAAAGTATTTAATGGGGCCCTGAGGCTTTCCTCAGGCTTATTTAAAGCTTTCCAGGACCAGAAACACTGTTTATGGAGATACCAAGCTTGGGTAAGACAGGAAGCATGGTTAACCTCCTCACCCATCCACTTCCCCCTGCATGTGAAGTGAGACTTGGGTAGCAGTGTAGCCTCTGTATGAAGAGGCTGTTTTTAGGACAGAGAAGAAAGGTGAAGTTTTGTGATGATCTTGATTTCTTTGGGAGTTGTATCGCAGCCTAGGCAGAGAAAAGAGTTTAATCTTCAAATGTACTGTGTCACACCATAATTTGACAATTTTTCACCTTGCAAGATTCTTGTTAAGGTTGGCTTGTTAAACAGAGGCATGCAATGACCTTAAATTTGCTTTTCCCAAAAGGACCTTTGGGTGTCTCTTATCAGCCTTTAGAAAGAAACTTATTTAGTCTTCTTTGTAAAACATAAATAGTTACACGATAAGTCTTTTGATGTAGACATCTGTGCAGTTTTGGTAAGAGTTGCTATTTACATAGTAGTAATGTAAATTGTTTTCCTTTACTTCCCTTGCCTGCAGCCTACAGCTGGGAATGCCAGGCACCGAGGGGTGTACTGGCTGTTCCTGGTGGGCCATGCCATTTACCTTTTTGCTCTTGGAGGGATTTCAAGACATACCTTAAAAATTATAAAATGTGTAGGCTTCGCAAGGTGGCTTTCTAGATAGGTGAGATACAGACTTCTTACTGTATCTGATATAATGACATTTTTAAATTGCACTGTTTCTATAGTGTCTGCAGATATGGTCTTTATCCTTTCAGCCTCCTAGATGTGTGTTCTTTTCTGCTCTTAGGTGCTTTATGTATCTACTGCATAAAATTCTGCCTAACCCCAGTGAACTGTTTTAAAATTAAGTCTAGCTTAAACACTGGTGGAAATATAGCATAAGACTTGGCAGAAGTGCGGTTGCATGGTCAATTGGTCAGTTTTAAAGTGATGTTGTTTAAGATGCTGCTGAAAGGAGGTGGTCACCCTCAACCTTCTGGTTTTGCCATGTCTCTTATGGATGACAGAGCTGTCATCACTGAGCTGCTCCAGCATGAAGGCGCCTTTCAGAAGCAGCTACCTAAAGAGATGCCTGATGGTACTTTTCAGTGGTGCTCTTAATCATCATCTGCTCATGCTCTGAGAAATAGCAACTGCTTTACCTCCTTTTGACAGCTGTCCTGGTCAGCTCTCCTGTGCTTTGTACCACGTAGTAGTAGCAAGTAGGCTGTACAGTATTTGGAGAAGGGAAACAGTCAGCATTGTAAGTTACGTTAGAGTTTGCTGGATTGAAGAAAACAGAGGTTGATAAGAAACTAGACATGCACTTTCAGGGAAGGTGTTTCTGGCTCACAAATAAAATTGCCTGCCTTTGTATCTGCCATCATTGGAGGCTTTTTCCTGTATGGTTTTGCCATGTGCCATGCTACATTGTATAGTCTATTTCTGATAAGGGTGCTGCATGTTTAAGGGGAAAGGTATGAATGATACCTGCAGGAACATACTTTTGGAAAGGGGCAGTTATCCCCTTCTGTCTGAGAGATTGGAAAGCACTGTATAGTTCGCTAAGGGAATTCTGCTGGTAAGAGAGGAAATACTGTGGATCATCTGTGAGTACACTGGGTATCTGTCTGCTTGCACTGTATCGGAACTACTAGTTGCATGTTCTGCAGTTTTTGCTGCATGCCTCTCGGCATTGGGCTCCCCACTCATCCCCCCAAGGAAATGAAGATTTTTGCCTCTGCTCTGGGACTTTGAACAGGGTAAGAGGCTGTGTGGATATTCCTGGTGGCCTTAAGTTCCCCGAGGTAAACTCTAATGCCCTCAGTGTTAATCCAGTTTCCAGACTTGTGTTTGGAATGGATTTCTTCTGCCCCACCCTGTGCCTGCCAGTCTGATTATGTGGAGGTGAGTTCTAAGTGTAGGTTTTTGGTGAGGTTTGTTTGTTGTTTTTTTTTTTTTTGTCCTAGTCTGTAGTCTGAGCAAGGAGTGTTTCCTAGGATAATCTGAAATTTGAAGATGTATGTTACCTATGCTTTAAGTCTCTCATGCTATTCCACTGGGATCTGTGGGATTCCTCCTGTTGACTTATGTGAGAGAAAATCCCAAGGAGAGCAGCTGGAGTGTTTAGGATTTTGGGGAGGAGGGAGATAATTGTCTTTATGTGGGGAAAACCTTTGTAATGTAAATGAGCCATAAATCAGCTCCCTGGGTGTCTTAATACACTGAGTATTTTCCTGTGAGACAGCAGTTTCTGGCACAGAGAACTTAATATACTGCTAATAACTTCAAGCTTTTGCTACTATTTTTCTGGACTGGCTATTTTTATTTCAGTAGGTGTAAGCTTAACAGCTAGCCAATCACTAAGTAAACTTAGTTTAAATTATATTACGGCTTTGGCATAATAGTGCATTTCTGTCATGGATTTTTACTTTCAGTAATGCTTCTATAAATAAATGGCTTGAAGGTGTTAATCACATATTTCAATCAGACAGTCTTCAAAAGTCACATCTCCTCAGGCAGAAGATTTATCTGTATGTTCACTATCTGTTAGTGAACTAAATGTTAAAAAGATGATGCTGCTCTTTCTACCTGGACCACAGCAGGTGCTGCATGTAGCAGTTCTGCTTGTCTGAGACTGAGAAGGATTTTTTGCTGTTGCGGAGATGTTCTGTGTTGTAAATACTGCCAATTTTTTTTTTTTTTTATTTTTTTTTTTTTTTGGCAATCCAAAACTACAGCATATGACTCTGGTCCCGTGGACTGATGCATTTGAGCAATTTTATGCATGTGAAGAATCATACTGTTAGGTGTTACAGTGCAGTGAAAGCTGCTTGTCGGAGCTGAGCTGTCCAGGCACGAGTGGTGGGAGCAGGTCCAAAGCACTGCGGCTGCAGGGAGAAGTGCCAGAGCACTGGAGGGGAGGGGAGGAGAGGGGAGTCCTCCATCTCCCTACCCACCTGCCATAGCAGGGGTAGGACCCAGCATGGCAGGAAGCTTTCCTTCCGAGCCCAGAAGGGAATGGAGTAGTGGGCATAATGGCAGGCAGCAGGACAGAATGTCACAGAGCACCTCCCTTATCTGGCTTGGGCGGGCTGGATTTGGTAGGACGTCGTTGTCCTTGAAAATACCAGGAGGCTGAAGATAGCTCCTGGCCTGCTTCTCCCCCACCACCCTCCTGCTCTGCATCTGCAGGGAGGAGGCGGCAGCACTCAGCCTCCTGGGCACTGCTGCAAGGGGCGAGGGCGCTTGGTGCTAAGCAGAAGGGCTGCCTTACAGGATTCAGTTCAGGAGCGCTGTAGCTTCCTGGTTTCCTCAGCTTATTATTCTAGTTCAGCTACTGCCTCAAGTGCAGTAAGATGTCATGGACTTGCAGAATCCAGAGAACATGGAGATAGAGCAGAGCCTCTTGTGTCTTCCTCTTGACCCATCTTCTATCACACTGACAGAGGGCAAGATTACTTTTTGCCTTTTCATTTTTCCTGAAGTAATTGTTTCTTCCCCTTCCAGCCATGTACATTTTGATTACTTGTTAGAAGTTTCAGCTGAAGTGAAAATGAAAAAATGCAAACTATTCTTCAGGCATAAATAAACACATAAATAATATAATGTTTGATATCAAATCCACAGAGGAATTTTAAGATGTAGTCATTAATACATACTTTATCTCTTATGAGTGTAATTGAGCACCTACTACACTACCGTAATGGTACAGCTGCTGGAAAATATCACTGTGTCAAATTCTCATTTTAAGGTATACTGTTAGAAGTTGCTCTTGTACTTGCCTGCCATGTGACTGTCTAATATAGACAAGCTCTCCCTGTCTTGTCATCTTTACACTGTGGTTAATGGTCTTTTCACTACAGTATTAAAAAGCTGGCGCCATATTATTTTGTATAGAAGATAATGCAGACACCTGTTCTGGGTGTAGATTGATCACGATTCTCACTTTCGAAATATCTGTTGTATGAGACAATATCAGCCATTATTCTAAACGCTGAAACTACAGATTCCTTTTTTTTTTTTTTCCTCCATGTCAGCATGGCTGTTTATCTTTTCAGAACTTTAATCTATGTTAAAAGATCTTAAGTGCACTTGGACATTTCTTCCATGCTGCATGCCAGTTCATGGGAAGTCTGTTCAGGAAAGGCATTAAACTGCCTAACATGCAAAATAAGTTGCAAGTTGTTTGAGGACAATGAATGCAAACAGGGAAATGAGATATGCAGTTGGTTGAGATTTGTTTTTAGCAATAACTGAAATATTTTTAATAAAACCTTTTGGTACTCATGTTGCTGTGCTTTTTGTTATCAATTTGTTCCTGAATGGACAAGTTTTCAACCTGTTTTTGGGCGTGTGCACAGCATCTGTTATACTGTGATCTCCAGCTGTTACTAACAGAATCCTTCAGAAATATGTGGTGACATTTGGATAATTTTGGTGTTATTATGAAAGTTAGCATTTAAAGCCATTGGTTTGGCTTATTTTTCAGTGCCTTTTTTTAAAAGAAAAAACCTTGGCCTTTTCTATCAATAATAAAAAGGACAAAGTGTAGGTATTTTTCTGTATTTTTCTTTTTTTTAAACTACTTTTGTTTACAGTTGTTATACATTGATACTTTGATGCCATAGAGGTTGGTGCAGTGATGCAGAGCACCTCGATATTTAAATAGTAGTTTGCAAAGTAACTTTCTTAAGAAAAGCAGAGGCTAATACAAAGACACATACTTTAAATGCAAGTCGCCTCCCTCTGTAAGATATCTCTGTTATTAGCCATTTAAATAAACTTGTATTTTTGACTTTACTTTGGTCACTGACTTCTCAACCGTAGCCACTTTTGGATCACTCCACCTCTTTTGGTCAGCAAACACTGACTTCAAACAGGTGACTTCACTTACTGAGTTGTGTCAACTTACCCAACATTAAGATCCTTTTTCTGGAGAAAACCAATACTTTGCTCTCTCTCTGCTGCTGCTGGAGAAGCAGAATCACTGTTTCCTTTCTGCAGCAGGGGAAGTTCCCACCTTGCAGCTACTGAAGCGCCAATGTTTATGAAAATTTCCCATCCTCAAAGCACCTTTTCTGGGTAAGTCAGAAGAACCTGCCATGACCACTTCAGTGCTCCTATCCAGAGGTCTGTTAGGCATGCTGTGGTGCGTGCCTGATTTGGCTTTCTGGCATCCTCTTTTTACTGATTTCAAGTAACATAACAGAACAACCAAGGCTGTTGCTTGACAAGCCCTTCCATCTCAGCAAAGTGCCTGCTTGGAGGAGCAGTCTTGCCTCTGCTTATGGCCTTCTCCTTTTGTGTTGACACCAATGGTAGCAAGCCAAGTGGGATCTAATGGGGGAGCGTTCCAGTTTTGAAAAATTGATTCATGTGGTGGTATTTTTGCTGGGTTACCTTTAACCTACATAGTTTCCCAGAACTGGTCCCTGTGAAGCTGCAACAAATGGGTTTATGCAAGAACGGGGATAACTCCTGGGGCCAGAATCGGTGGTGAGCAGAGAGAGAGGCACCTTCTTTTGCTAACAGAAGTGGCTTAAAGGTGCTTCTTTGAGCTACAGGCTTTGAGACAAGGCTCCTTTTCCTCGAATAGCCTTGTGCTCCGGAGGTTTGCTGTGCTTTTTGCCTCGTTACTGTTGCACTCACCGTTCTTGATTTCTTCGAGGGGCCAGGCACAGATGCTCAGGAATGGGGCCAGGGGGAAGGGAGTGCCTACAGGTATCCTTTTGCCCACATGTGTACAGCCTTCTAACAGTTTACCATGTGGATTCCTTCTGAGAAAACAAACAAATAAACCCCTAAAACCAAAACGAACCAACCAAACCACCAAAACTGAAAGTCTGTATTCCTGTCAGTGTGTTCTCTGTGGCCTTGCCATGGTGAATTTTCATATTTGCTCTTTGTATCTTTTTATATCTTTGGCAAACAGCATGCCTAAGCTATTTATTTTTATCTGCATTTCACTTTTATCGGAATGTAATTCTTGAAAGAATTTAAATTGGTATCTTTAGTACTTCTCATGTAAGAAATACTAAGATTGCGTTCCTTAAGGTTTTTTTTTTCCTGGAGGTAGGTTCCAGCTACATTACTGCTGCATAATGTGTGGCATGTTTCCTGTGGGTTTTGCTTTAAATGACCATTGATTTTCACCTACGGTTTTATTGCTTCCTTGCAAATGTTTATTGCCATTTGAGTCACTGAGAACTATATTTCTTTCTAACTGTTTTCAGTCTGTTTAATCAATACTAAAACTGCTTTCTATTATCAGGGAATTTTGTTACGTAGGTGGGTGTGGACCAACCACTGTATGGAGCAGCACACATCCCCCAGAGGTTTCCCATGTACCCTATTGTTGTCTTTGGGGTTGCTCTCTATTCTTACATTTTGTTTCCCTATGTTAATGAAATATTAATTTTAAAGGGCTTTCTCTTTTTCATGGAATTTGCGTTTTATGAAGAGTGTCCAGCTGAGGCAGAGAGTGAGGAGTGTATCGAAATTTTGGAGAAACTTGAGATGTGTGTCAGCCAGCCTTATGAGCTTATTGTCCTCATCAAAATAAAGTTTTACTATGGTGTGACTCTTTCTGTGCAGCGTCTCTGTAACATCCTCTTTTGCTGTGTAACTGCAGTTCCCTTTTTCTTGCAGTTTCACTCAGCAGATATGGAGGGGAGTGGTGGCTCCAGGGGCTGGCATTAAGTGGGGGGGAATGGCTGGGAGCCAGCAGTGTCTGGAGGTGACAGAGCAGGGCCATCCCTCCCTTGCCAGGGCTTCAGTGCAGGGAGAATGACTTGTTGAGCCACATTTGGAAGAATTCCTGGCATGTGTAGGAGCCGTTTGGGGTGATGAATGAACACCACAGTAGGAGAGAGCGTCTGGCATTGTCAGCAGAAGAAAGCAGGAGGAGCACGATGGGAGTGTGTTAAGAATCAAGATGGTATTTGTGACAAAACAGTTCTGTGATGCTGCTCTAATTGAATAAGCCTATTAAGTGAATTTCTGGCAAAGTTAAAGGAATCATCCGAAGGGAAAGATTTCTTCATTTTGCCTTCTGCCTAAGGCTGTTCTATGAGAGCTTGCAGTAACTAAGATTATAAGGGAGAGAATAAAATAGATGTCTAAAGCAAGCAAAATAGCTTTCCAGAATCATTTTCCTATGGAGAAGATTTTATTAAATTGTTATCATAGCAATGGAATGCTGAATACATCGCAACCTCTTTTGCTAAGTAAAGAGAAAAGATGGGGATGCTTTTGCCTTTGAAAATGGAAAATTTGTTAAGGTGTGTGGGAACATTGTAGTGTTAAATTTAGTAAAATAAAAAACTTCCTGATAGCTCAAAACCCTCTTGAGTTTTACCCAGGGAAACAGGGATTATTCCTACCTCCTAAATAACATAATATATGTTAGATGGGATATTTTAAATCCCTGATCTAAGTCAGAAAACTGGGGAGGAAAGATGAACATGTTTTACTTAATCTAAGAACTCATTTTGTCAGAAGGTGTACTGTCTTTAAAATTCCAGAACAACTTTACTACAAATCCTTCCCTCCACATTACAGATGATGAAACAGATGTAGTGACTTGGTTTTTAAGCTAATGGCAGTATTGGGAAGAAAATAGGCATACCCTGGATTGTCAGTACAGCACTTCACTGGAACATGCCAGCTTTCTTGAGCATTGCTGCTGGCTGACCATCTGTGAAGTCTGGTGCTGGTACTTGTTGTCAATCAGTAAGAGAAGTTTCAATAAAAGTGGAAATTTCCAGCTTTGACCTGTGCTACTAATATCAGAGCTTTCAGGGTTGTTTTTTGTCCTTTGGAATGACCAGGTTATGGTCACTTTTGAGTGTCTCCAGCCACCATACTGGAACCACACGGTTGTCCTTGATAACTTTTTCAGAATTTTTTTTTTGTAATTTTTTCCTTTCTGTGGTTAGTTCTTTAAATATCTGGCAAAAGATGTGTTCCCTCCCTTACGTTTGCCTTAATAGTCTGTTTTAATAGTACACATGCAGCCTTGTGGCTTGCTTGTTTCCAAAACAGGACGTGTGCCAATCTGAAATGGCTGGTGTTCCATGGAGTGTGCTTCCTTGCAAGGGTGGACGCTGTTCACTTTTAGGAAGATTTCTGAGGGTGAATGGCTTTGTATTTGTTTCTGTGCTGATGTGAAAGTAGCCGCACTGGGGAGGTCTGGGTGAAGTGTTACGGTCTGGCAAGCAGTCTGACTTCCTTTGGCTTTGCAAGCAGCAACGATTTATTTTGTCTGAGATCTGCTTATTCTTCAGGTTCCATCGGATGGGATGAGGGCACGGCCACGCCTGGAGCGGGCTGAGTCGTGCTGGCTCTGCGCTGGGTGAAGGGGAGAGGGGTGATCTGTGCAGGCTGGGAGAGAATGGCTGGCTAAGATCAGGCCAGTGGGTGCCTAATGGAGATTTTTACTGTAAAATTTCTGTAGGTAAATATGGGGGGGTTTTCACATGAATTTGATTTATTTAGCTCTTCTGGATGGGTGGAGAAAGGCACGGAGGGTAGAAAGAAACTAGTATATATTATAATCAGTGCAGAGATTTCAATTAACATTAAAATTATTACTTCTGAAGTAAATAATTGTGGTGCATATAATTTTAATATAAAGGAATCTTAATGGGAACAAAACAGATCAGGGTGTTTAAAGTGTTTTAAAGGGTTTTTTTTTAAATCTTACTGTATATGCGCAAAACTAGATTTTAAAAAATGGTATTTGAGGAACATGATGTGCTCTGCAGGATGTTAAGATGATTGTATTCCAGATATCATGGCATATTTTAGAGGATGCACATTATGGAAAATTTCTAAAAAGGCAAACTTCTGCTTGTCAGCTGAAAGATAAAAAGATTTCTTCTTCCTTCCCCCTTCTTTTGTTTATATTTTTTGAGGGCCACTTTATTAGATGCTTTTGTTTTTAAAGCAAGAGTTGTGCATGGTGTATGACCTTTATTAATCTAATACATCATAAAAAATATGCTTTACTATCACAGGACTGTTTTAGAACATCCTATGATATGGACCTAGTGCTCTTTGACTGTGATATTATGTATTGAATGAGATTATATTGAATTGTCTGTTAGACACCTTTACTGAATAAATGTTAAGCAAAAAAAAAAAAAAAAAAAAAGAAAAAAAAAAAAAAAAAGAAAATTCTAGAAAAAAGTTACTGTCAGATTTCCATGTCTTTATTGTCTCAGTGTCAGAGTTACTTTACTGGTTGCTTGTAGTTTCTAGGGGAAGTTGGGCAGATAACGTGTAGTAGTTTAGCCAAAAAGTGATTTTTCAAATAGTTATAGTTTAACAAAACAATTCCATAGTAATGGAATTCCATAGTAAAATAAAATTCCATAGTAAACTAAAAGAGACTCCTCTCCTAAAAAGCTGATAAAAGATTATTTTTAAGTAGTTAAACTGACTGAAAGTCACAGATTTTGTTTCTTTATGTTGTTTGTAATAAAGTAAACATTGTGTAAGGGAGAAAAATAGTGTTTTGAAAGTTTCATTTTGATTTTTCAATTTTCTTCTTTTTAGTGTGTATTAATAAAACTATTTGTTTACCTTTAAGTTAAGCCTGTTTTGCCTTTTTCTCATTCTATCTCACAGCAAAAAAACCACTTAAACCACTATACTAAATTTAGCAAACAAAATCAAGTAAACATGAAACCACTACGTAATATCTCCCCTCTTTCCTCTGAGCGGTTTTCTTTTTACCCTAGCCACCTACCCTGTAAGTGTAATGGGAAGTTCAGGCTGTTTTATTCTAAAAACTAGTTATTTGCCTTTCATAGGCAGTCAGAGTTGAATCTGGAAAATGAAGTAGGCCATTTCTTGGAATCTTTCCTAGCCCTTTTCCTGTAAGTCAGTGCCCAAGGTATGAAACAGTCAGTTGCAAATTCATTTAAGTAAGCACTGTTAACCTTGCATTTTTACCTGCCTACTCTGAGATTGTGTCCATTTCACATCATCAGTCTTTATTAAATTAAATGATCTTTGTATTGCAGTAAGTTTTGCTTTTGCTGGTAAACTTTGTATTTGGACAAACTTAGAAAATGACTTGCTGGTTGTTGCTCAGAAAGCACTTGAAGGGCTGGAAAAGGATCCCTCTGAATAAACTCAGAAGAAATGTTTTTGCCTGTCAGAATCAATTAGCTTTAAAAATGTTATCTTGTGTCTAAATGAAATTACAAATGTGTAAGACTTTCTTCATAAACAGGAGTGTTTTTACAGATGTTTGTTTATCCTGCCTTCCCTATTTCTTTTTCTGTTTTCTCCCAGCAGCTTTTGTAGTGGAACACAATATATCCCTCAACTGATACTGAAAACCAAGCATTTTCTGCAGCAACACTTTATGAATTCATTTTATGCATCTTGTTTTCCCTGTAAGGCTGATTTAACTGCAGGACATGATCAAACTGAGGGGTTTAATTTTTTTTTTTTTTTGCTCAGTTCCCTTTTATAACTATTAGGACAAAACTAAATGTTGAATTTGTTTACAGACATCCCCTTATAAGCTGAACAAACCCACTCAAAATCTTCCAAAGTAGCTGAAAAAAAGAAATAATTCAACAAATTGTATTCTTAAAACCATTGTCCATAGCAGCTCTTGTCATGAAGGTTGGGAAATACCTGAGAGCTGGACAAAGGGTAGATTAGACTTTCAGCCCCCACCTTCTTTAGGAGGTGATGGGTTTGAAATCTGAGTGGGAGAAGGACTGGCAGCTTGTGTGGGATATACAGGTCAGTGTGAGAGAAGGGTGAGTGGGGGCTGAAGGAGGTACCTCAGGGGGATGGAGTTTAAGAGGCAGTAAAGCCTTCAGCTGTGCTCTTCACAGCCCAGTTTCTGCTGCGCTGTACCAGTGTGCATTAATAATGAATTGTCTCGTGTGTATACGGGGCTTTGCTAAGAGGGTGCATAATGTCAAAAAGCATAGAAGGTTTGAGGCTGCCATTATGGCTTTAAATGCTGCTGAACACTTGTTTTGGTTCCTTGGGATATTACTGGCAAGGCTTTTCAGGAGTGGTGAATTGGAGGAGTTTGGGTAATTTTTACTAGGCTTCAGAAACCTCTGGAAGAAGCATCTTACAAGCAAAGATCATAACCCTAGACAGAGTTGAAGTTACTCTGAGTCTGTCTGGAATGTTATAGATGCTTGGTCTTAATTTAGTCTTTTTTTCTAGTGCCGAGGTTACCACTTTGAGTTGGATGGTCATGGCCTTGAAACGGAGCAGTGGGCAGGAGTAGCTTGGCACTATCTGAAAATCTGATACCTGCCATGGGGATGGAATAGAAACTATGGAGTGCCCAGATTCTTTATCACTCCTGAAAGATGCCAGTGGCACTGTACATTCACAGCAGCAGCAGCTGCTGTGTGCTGGGAATGCTGTACGTTGTGTAATGAGCCCCCAGTGTGCTGTAGTAGTGGGAATGCAGCAAGATTAAATACTGAGGGCAAGAACCAGTCAGTGGCATTGCAGTGAATCAGTTCAGACTCTCCTTTCTGCTTTTCTTTTTTCTATCACTAATGGACCAGTTCTGTTTTAGCTCTTTAATCTGAAAGTTGCCAGGGGCATCTTTCAAAACTCCACTTCAAATGAGAATGTTTTAGGGAAAGTACTGACAGAAGCTGTTAGTATTGTCACCAGGACTGCTGACCTCTAGAGAGGTTTTTCTCTTTATTCTTTTTTTCCCCCTGCCAGAAAGGGTTCTATGTTTCCATTGGTGGCTCTTTTGTTGTTTTGAGATACTACATTCATACTACAGAAAGCTTACTTAACAGAGTTTGTGATCAAAACAAATAGACTGTGAATATGAAGACAGAAGTCTCTGATGCAGTGTGAGTAGATATGGGGTGCCAGTGGATGCTTGCTGGTTCACATCTACTGAAGCAGGTGGTTTGGGTATCCTGTGATACGCACACACACAGGAAGGGCATTGAGTCTCTAGAGTCAAAAGTCAGGAATATAGCTCATTTAGAAGTCTGGGATCAAGTATAATCATGGTAGGAATATGCCATTTCAGTGTAGAGGGCTGCCTTGCCAAGATTTACACCAGAGCTAAGTATACACACTGTGCATGCAAACTGTTTGTAATGTTTTGTGATTGCTAGAGCCAGCCTTTCATTAGGGCTGTGTCTTATTAGTTAAAAATAAGCCTCCTTTGCATATGCAAATTTTCATTAGTCTAGTTTAAGTCTTTATCAGTTTAAACACATCATTTGTTACATAAATGTAGTCACTTTTATCTTTTATGAATCCCTGTGTGGTGTTTTCACATGTAGTCAGGACTGAATCCATATATTTCATACACAGTAACTGTCTCTTGCTGGGCAGAGCATGAACTACTACTACTGTTGTCTTATAGATCTGTGGGTTTGAATGAATGGGGAAGCGCAGCATCGTCATTGGGTTGGCTGCAGGATGTGAGTCTTCCTATTTTGGGAAGTGTTAAAGAAATATGTATACATACATGCATGATAGACACATGTAAGACAGTATTTTGAAGTGTTTCACTGGTAAGTGTTGGTCACATGTAGTCTGAGAAACTGACCCTTCTCAGTCTAAACATTCTAAACTTGGAACTGGTTTTAATATTTTATTTTTTAATAAAGGTGTGTAGCCTCAAGTGTCTTTCTAAAATTTGCAATTGCTCTGTGTATTTATGTTGTAGTCTAAAAGAATACATGAAAAGCAAATAAACATAAAAGGTAGAAGACAGAAATTCCTGCATTATATTAATAACTTAATGTATTAAGTTTTCACTTACGTAAGCTACTGCTGTGAGCTCATGTAACCTCTTCCCATTTGTGGTGATTCACTGGTTGTCTGTATTTTCTACACATAATTCTTCCTGTGCACAAAACAAATTTTTTGGCATCAACAAGATAAATATACTACTCATTCCCTTAGGTACCTTGTAACCAAGAAGTTAATGTACTGAAGAGAAGGACCATTAGATAGATTAGTTTTTCATTTTGTATGTTATGAGTCAGTGATTAACTGGGAACTATTTTAGTGACAGTGGCCCTCAACCCCTAAAGTCAGTCTGCTCTCTCACTAAGCAAGCTCAGTGCTGTAGATGGTGATTTAGCAGAAAATTCTGTGTTAGGATTCCTGAAGCATCTTTCTCATTTGAACTGTGCTTTAAGGAGTCTTCTAAGAAGAAAATATTCTTGTTGCTATAGTGATAAGTTGGAAGATTTATAGGCAGCTCATTAAGATTTCTCTCAGAAGAAATCTAGGCAGCTGGAAAATGTTCTGGCACAAAGAGTTTGTGGCCACATTGATAATGTTGCAGAAGGAGCTCCTGTGTGAGGCTTGGAATACCAGCTAGTGTGGGTTGTGCCAGAACAGCTGTGGAGTAGCATGAGTGGCCTCTAGGAGATAACCTTGGACAAAATGGAAAACAGTAGCAAGTTTATATGAGAACAGATGGTTTTTTGAAGCAGGAGCAGTGAACTGTGGAATTGTTGTTAGCTGTTCTGTTATAGTACATTGTGATCTGAGGTTTTATTTTATATCAAGCTTCATCTTGAAAACATGAATTCAGTATCTTGTTTTTACATTTAGAGTTATGATCCTTTTAAAAACCCCCAGCTTTTCCATGGTTTGTTTGTTTGTTTTTCCCTGTTCCTTCTCAGTAAACAACAGTAAAAACTTTACTACCTTTTTTGTTACTCTTGAGAAGGTATCTTTGAGATTATGATATAATGGAAGAAAGAGTATGAGGTGGGATCCTCTTAGTTATCAAGTTGCTGATGCCACATGTGTGATTTTTTTTAAAAGGGTTGTAAGGAATTCTGGTATTAAATTCATTTTTAAAAAGATAATTTAGAAAGTGAGTTAACTTGTCTCTAGAGGTCAGCTAAATCTTAATGTGGGTTTCTTTTCTTTATGCACAGTTTGAAAAAGAAAAGGCAAGTCAAACAAACCACCGAGACTGTCTCTGCCAATTCCCCTGGATCTCCTGATTCCAAAATACCTTCTGAGAAAGATGATGAAAGTAAAGTTATTTTGGAGCAAATCAGTTCCTCTGAAGACAACTGTAAATTTCCTAGGGAAAAGGAAACGGCTCCAGACAAGGAAAAGAAAAAGAAAAAGTACAATCAACTGAAAGACATCAGACGCACAGAACTTAAAAGATACTATAGTACCGGTGAGTTATGTTCATGGTGTAGTATTTTAAAATATATTTGTTTTGATAGCTTGCTAATGTATTTTCCTCATATTCTGTAGGCCTTTCTTAAAAGGATAATTAACTTTGGCTATCCTTCCTATAAAAGCAAATATAATTGGATAGTTCAGAATATCTGCTATTACCATAAACCTTGCATTCTCACAAAAATACCTATATCTTGTTTCTCAGTTCCAAAACTCACTGTTGTTATAGGCAGCAGGTAGTGTATTATTGCATTTTATTTTAGTTATTTTTAAGATTAGTCTTCAATGTTTTATGGGGTTCAGTGTTTTTGGTGAGGCTATTTCTTTTATGAATTGATGTATACTATTTCAGGCTTCAGTCTTAATTCATATTCATGTTTGTTGAAGTGCGAGGAAGTAAGTAAATTAACTACATATTTTTAAACAAGATGCCAAAGGGCTTGTGTGACGGCTTGTTTCCCTCTCATACCCCTGCTGTCTAAGTAACTCAATTAATTATAAATTCCTTTTTAGATTTTTTTTGCAAGTACTTCAGAAAAAAAGTAATTGTACATTAATAATACGAGTCATATACACATCTGTTTGCAGTTCTGGGTTGTAATTTGTTAGATACTCTTAAATGATTTTAGATATGATTTATGAAGTACTTCTCATTGCAGATTTTGTCTTGGTATTTAATTGGAATGAATTCCTAGATCTGGAGAACTCTAGTTCCATCTTGTAAGGAATCCTTTCCCGAAGAGAAGGAATGGAACAGAAAACTGTAGCTATCCTCAAAGCAGATTCAACTGCTGCTCACACAGTATGTGTGTGGATGACTGATTCCTAAGGAGTCGTCCTCTTTAGGGTAAAAAAAAAGAAATTTGCAGTGAAAATTTCGGAGTTTGAAAATTGCAGAGTGCCTTTTATGAGGCAGTATAGGCCTTGCCATAAAGAAGATAAACCCTGGAGTAATGCTTCCGGACAAGCTGAAGGGTTTACAGTGATCAGGCTGTAACTTTTGGCAGATTTGAATGTGATGAGATCAATAATTTGAGGTCTAAAAGAAAACTTTCTTCTCTCTCTCTGAAGTTCTGATCCCATTTTTCTGAAAATAAAATCTGTAAAAGGCAAACTGGAGAATTGTTAATGAACAAACCTGTAAATTCTTTCTGCTTTGGTAGTATGCTGATATAAAAAATCCCAAACACACCAACAAACTTCTGCTGCATTCCTATTAAAGTGCTTCTGCTAGAAGCACTTGTTCGTTTGTACCATTTAGAGGAATTTAAGGGTTTGTGAGGTAGCTGAATTTTGTTTCTCAAGTTTTCCAGGAGTAAAATTTAGAAATTCTGCAACAGTTGGCACTTGGGATGGCAATATGGGGGGGCAATGGGATCACTCACTGTAACTGAAGAATGTGGCAGTGCTAGCTAAGGAGAATGTAAAAATGTCTTTGAGCTGTCTTTGACTTGTAATCCAACAGTAAGTACAAACTCAGGTTTTACTTACATCTGTTTCATAAGTGTTCCCTGGCTTCATGTGGACTGGCATCATTACAGGGTGACTTGAAATGCTACTGATCATCATGTAGGTGTGCAAAGTTTCTGGGTTCTACAGAAATGCAGAATTACTGCTGAAAAACAATTTAATGCTGCTGTTGAACTGAGCACAGACCCAACGGGCAAAATCCAAGGAGATAAAAACCTCCTTCTTGTTTAAATGCTTTCTTTTGGTTGCTCCTAAAGGCTTTTACTCAACTGGAACATCAAATTGCAGAAGTGAAAGTTTAAGTACAGCCAGAAAAGAGATGATTGTGAAACAACTGCAGTAGCTCCATATGCAACTTTCCAAATGAAGGCTTTTCAGTAGAATTGTTAGTTGCCATGGCACTGGACTACATGGCTTATACTGCCTTCACACACTGCAGCTATAGCTCGCAGGGTTACCTGCTTAGCTGTTTGTTAGTGCTACTCTCCAGAAAGCTGCCACCTTTGCCAGCATCCTGAGTAGCTTCTGCGAGCTGTCTGTACACCCACAGCAGTCCGAAAGAGCGGGACTTGTTTAAGTAGTCTGTCTTTTACCTGCATATGGCGTGGCAGAGGACAAACCCATTTGTCTCACTGAACTGAGTTCTCTCCTGGAAGATGTGTCAGCTGCAGTGGTGGGAAGGTACTGCCAAATCTGTAAAGGCTTTATCTCTTCATTGTTGATATACTTTCATATGAAAGTGTCTGAGAGGGATTATCCATGCATATACGTCTGTCTTAATTATTTAATGTCGGGGATGCATATACCTCATTTCCTCTCCCCCCCCTTCCCTTTTTTTTCCCTCTGACTTGTCCCATTATTGATGTTTCTGAAGTGCTCTGACTAAAAAGCACTCTCCCTCCGCTAACCATTTTTCTATTTAAGTTTTCTGAAGGGCTTGGGAGTTTTGGTGTCTGATTCTGCCCAGCTATCCAGTTTCGACTAATGTCTAGAATGTGGCAGGGGAGATGGAGCTAGATGATCTTTAAGGTTCCTTTCAACTCAAACAGTTCTATAATTCTAACTTTATGAAAATCTGACACAGAATTTGCTTCTCTTTTTTTTCCTCAAATGCTTTTTGCGCTTTATCAAAATGTTTACGTTTTCCTCAGAAGAAAGATTTATTAAATGTAGCAACAGCCTTGCATATTCTCATGATACACCCAAGCTTTGTGGCTTAATGCAGGTTCTGTCATTAGATGATTTGAGTCCAGGGGAGTTGTGTCTGCCAGTCTAACAGAATGAAGACCACTGTCCTCTGAATAATCTCCCTTTCATATTTTACAGGACAATAAATCCTTCTTTATTTACTGTTCTGAAAGATGTGGGAACCTAACACCTCATTATAATTTGTTCCTTGCACACCACGTCCCTTCATTAGAGGCTTGTGAATGTGTTTGCCTTTTTGAATTTGTAAATGCAGTGACATCCTGACTCCCACTTTGAATGCTGTGCTTTTCAATAGATTCCTGCAGGCTCCAATGCTGTCAGGAGGATTTTGTTGACTCAGTAAATTGCTCTTCTCCGGTGGAAGGACTAACACAGCTTCTGAAGGCTGTGCAGAACTGGAGGTGGTTATCCCTGCCAAGCTTTGTGTAAAAGAGAGTGGTTAAAGGACGTGGATTTTTTGAGGAAGGTGGAAGTGCAGCGATGCAGCGAGGATCCTCTCCTGCACCCAGGGGCGGCGTTGTGTGACAGCCGGCGGGCGGCACCGCCGGGCCGAGGAGGTGCGACTGGGCATCCTCTGCGAAGGGTTCCTCCAGCGTCCCTCTCCCAGCCGAGACTGTTCAGTACGGCATACCGGCTTGCACTATGGTGGCACCCTCACAAATAACCTGAAGGTATACCGGAATGAGCATTTTGCTTCAGGCACTGCTAAGTGGCAGAATAGGTCCTACTGCCAGAAAGTTTCTCTAGTGTAGCCTCATAGTTTCCTTTCCTCTCAGCACTTGCACTGTTCTTCAGTGCAAGTTCCATAATAATTTGCAACATTCAGTCCCCAAATCTCATCCTATAAGACATTGCCTAGCAGATACAGCCCTTGTTCTCTTGTCTTGAAACAAGAGAGATGCCCGTTGTTTTTTTCCTGAAGATCATTGGAAATAACACTTCCTTCTCTATATTTCTGCCACATCTTTTGGCTTACGTGGTAATCTGCTTTTTAACTGTCTTACTCTTTCTGCTGTTGTTGCTGCAGAAAACAGCTTTCAGACTTCTGAGGATATGTCTGTCTGGCACAGTACAATGGTTGTGTGGGGGCTCTGGCTGCAGTACTTGGTGACCAGAATGCTCTCCCCTTCTTCTTGGGATAACCCAGCTGACCTGCTTTTGCAGTTTGGCTTCTTGGTTCTGACATGCTCCCTCTGGGAAGTTTGTTTTTATGGAAAGATGTTGATTTGACTCCTGTGAGATTAGGAAACCACAATTCCTGTGGACACTGAAGCAGGTAAAAGTGTGAGCTTCTGAAAACAAGCAGTGTAACAGTGGTCAAAAATGACACTGAATTTCATCCTTGTATTTACTCCAGCATGATATAATGTGTCTTTCTAACAGATGTGCATAATATTCCTAGATTCCCTGATTTTGCTTGAAAAATCTAAGCAGACAACATATGTGAGGAATCGATCGCTATTAAAGAGTATGTCATAAAGAGAAGTTTGGTTTAGATGGCTTGTCCCACGTGACAGAGTTACTTTTGTCAAAAAAATAAAATTCACTTGACTAGCTTATCATCTTGCTATAATCATAAAGCCATCCTTTCCCATTCACTGCATGGTGTTCAATTTCTGCAGGAGTGGGAGGTGAGAGTAACAAAACCCCCTCTTATTATAGCTCTGCTTTACATCAAAACAAGCAGGACTCCTAAACACCATGAGAAGGAAAGTGGTATATGTCCATTTAATGAGGTAGTATGTCACATGTTGAGCAGGAGGTGGCAGAGTATCTCCCTACGGGCAGAAAGCAGATGCCTTTTTTTTCAGTTGTTCTCCCTGCCATCCCTTGAGTAGGGGGTGATACAGGAGCAGTGCAGCATGTGTGCAGTTACCAAGCCTCTGAACGGTCTGGGTAAAAGACCATGAACAAGCAGAGAGGGCATAGCAATTTTCATTACTGATTATGTGGTGAGATTGGCTCTGACTGGCACAGAAACAGCAGAGGCAGCTCCCATGATACCAGAAGTACTTTGTTTCAAAGATGAAAGTTGCTTGCAATGCAGTGAAAATGTATAGAGAATTTAAATGAATGTAATGAAATGGTGGGACACTTACTGAACACACGTTGCATGATAGTTAGGTCATCTGTTAAGTAGGCTTAATCTGAAGTGGACTTTTCAATACGTACTGAGTTGAAAAGTTGAAGCTTTCTTCTGCTTATGAGTCGTGGCTTTGTCTTTTGTATTACCTGGTACCGAACAGTAAGATGTAGTTGAGGACCTAATTAAAGAAGAAATAATTAAAAAAAAAAAGGGAGAAAATCCGTATAATTTTTTGCTCATAGCTGGCTAACTGTAACCAGCCCTAATCTCTGGGGGCTTGATTTGGTCAGCCCTATTTGTGTAGCAAAGTACTTTCTACTCTTAAGTAATCCAAGTGGTTTACAAAGTGGGCTACTCAGTGTTGTGTTGTTTAATGCAACAGTAAGAACAGGATCTAAATTCCCTCAGGTTCTGAGACCTTGCCTTAGTGTTAGTGCTTCAGGCCAGAAATGACTGTGGATATAAGGAGGGGTAAAAATACAAATAGTATGTTTCTTTCAGAATGAAGATCTCCACTAAAATTGAAGCAGCATAGGAAGAAGTCAATTTGGTTATAATTGCCTGTGTAGAATACCGGGGGATTGGAATAACTTGCATATGAAGGTAAACTGAAGGTACTGACTTGGGCTGTGGCCGGTTGGGAAGCTTCAGGAAGCTGGTTTATTAGCACTGGTTATAGAAACCATGTGGAAAGGGTAAAGTGGACAAATGACTGAAAGGCAGCTGTTTTCAGGTGACTTGTTTTGGAATGAGAACAAATGGTCTTGAATCCCAGTGGATCAGTGTTAAGGCCACCAGGTTATATTCAAGCTGTGCTGTTAACAGATATTGGCTAGAAACAGTTGTACAGAGAAGGGATGCCTTGTCCACTGGCAGGAGAATTCAATCCAAGCAGTAAGTACCAGTAATAATGTTGTTAGCATTTAAGTTCTGAAAATAAATGTCTTAACACTGGGCAAGCTCCCCATGTGTGGCATCCTCTTCAAATTCTCATCTAAGCTTTTGTTTGTTGTTAAACTAAGCAAAAGATGCAAATAGTTGAAACTTGATGTTTTTTCTGTGATAGGTATTGCCCATCAACACAATCTTGGCATTATTAGCACCATGCACAAAGCAAATGAGCTAATCCCAGTGGCACACATGGCAACCAAATCTTGAGACAGAAGACTGAGCTGTTTTTAAGTCTGCTGTTAGAAGGAAATGAAGCTATATGGATATTTAAAACCAACTTGTAGACTCACCTGTTGATAGTCAGTAATTTAATGTATGTTTCAAGTAGGAAGCAAGGGAATTGAATGGGAAAATAAAGGACAGAACATGAAACCTATCCGGGAACATAAAAATTAAGAGATTTCTTAACTCTGTTAAGAACAAAAGAGAAATTAAAAATAATTCTAGCTCAGTATGTGATACTAGCAGTTGAATTTTCAGACATTTTCTGGTGCTTCTGACAGCAAGGAAGACGAAAGGAGAATTGATCTATTTAGATACTGTGGTATGATTTTCTTCACTCAGTTAGGAATGGAGGTAAACAGTAGCTTAATAGACACTTTTTTTTTAAATTGACAAAGCTGTTTTTTACAAAGGAATCTTGAGAGTTTATTGATGAATTTATGATAAGTGATGTGGGTTTTTTAGTAAGCCTTTAAAAAAGGTTGATACAAGATTTTTATATTCCTTTCTTAATTTTCAAATAGTCAATCAAGGCAAATCGCATTTGTAAGCATTACATTGCTGATGTCATGTACTAGTATTTTGTGAGGCTCTTGAGTTTATATTCTAGAATGTCTCAAGTTTAAAATTTAGATGGTAGGTCCCTAGGGTAGGATGACCAAGGGTGTTTAGCTCTGAAGGGTTCAGTAGCTTTCTGTGTGATTTAACACTTTGTAGATGAGGGGGGAAAGTGCCAATGCTGAGTTTACATGAATTGAGTGGTAACTTGAGTACAGGCAGATTACATGTTTAAAGGTAAGTTGTAGAGCAAAGCTTTCCAGGATGAATGGCCTATTAACTATGAAAAATTACTTGGAGTACTTGATGTGCCTTTTTACCTGACCATAAACTTGGAAAACATCATTTTGGAGGCAAAAAAATAATACGATACTTGAAAGTTTTATGCGAGTGAGTGAAAGGAATTACAGTGTGACTGCCGCTGAACGCTGTGTCCAGGCCTGATGGTGTGTGTGATTCCAGGGTGAAGAAGTGCTAGAGGGGCAGTAGGAAAGCCCATGCCATTTCACAGCAGAGCCCATTTAGCGTAGCGTATGTTCTCCCACAAAGGCCACACCTGGGTGTCTGAGGAAGTTTATGAACACAGTGAATTTTATAAAAGTGTCCACACTACTGTCCTTTCTGAGCTGCTCATAGTTCGTGCATTTAGAGTGCTGTATCATATGCTTATCTTGCCTCTCCCTGGGCCTGTGCAGGTTTCTGCAGTATCTTTGGGTGGAGAGTGCACAGGTTTGCTTCCGTTTTCTTGAAGAGCAATCTTGCTTCTGCTGGCTTTGTTGAATGGCCATGGCTTCTTGCATAAGAAACTGAACAGTCAATCCCCTAGTCACCATCTCCAACACTCCTGTGATTTTTCTTGTGCATTTCTTTGTTGTTTTCTGGCTGGCTGGTTAGGTTTTTGTTTGTTCTTTTCTCTCTGTAAAATATCCCTCTTCCATAGTTTCCTTTCCAGGCTGAAGATCTTTGGCATTCTTTACATGTAAGCTGTTTCATGGCTTTGCTTGTCCTTGTTAGCCTTCTCTGGATCTCCAGGACCCAGGATACTGTAACAGAGGATGGTTTTGCTCTTGATTCAGGTTCTCTGACTTGGTGTACTGTGAGTTCTGTTTAGCACAGCTCAGGGAAGAAGGTAAATGTTGGAGACTAGAGGGAGTTGTTTCTCCCTTGAAACAATTCTTCATGAGGGAGAAAAAACCCAATAACCTTATCCTAAATTAATTGTGGAATTGAAATATCATAGAGAAGAGCTTTGACAGGCTCAGCAGACCAGGACATGGAGATAAACAAGTGGAAATTAGAAATCAGGGATACCCTTTTACCAGTGGCATAAATTACTGAGGCAGAAAATTCAAAAGTGGTGTCTCTGTCATGGGAGAAAAAATACCAAGATTTGCTATTTTACAAAGTTACGTTCCACTGTAGCAATTACTCAAAGTAAGATTTAAGGCAGTGACAACTTGTGATCTATTCTGGAGAGGTCAGACTAGGGAATGACAAGCTGCAGTTTGGTTATTTAAAACTGATCTCACTGCTGAAAGACTCAGGTGTATATCCAAGGGCTGTCTGTTATCCCAAGGCCTGAATTTTCAGAAAGAGTGAGCACTTACGTTCTTAATTATATTTAAACTCAGATGCATTTAACATCTCTGAAAAGTGGTCCCAGAGGAAGAGGGGAAGGCTGTGGAGTGATTGGTCCCATAGTCCATGGTGAGGTTGTGACAGGTGTGTGTGTGCAGGAGGTGAAAAGGAAGCATGTCAGGAGAATTAACAAAAAGAGTTGTCATATTTCTGCCAGGAATAATGAAGGAAAATACGTCTTTGTGGTTAGCAAGTTCATCACTTCCAGGATCCACTGGCTCATCCTGCCTGGGGTAGTCTGGCTTTCCTAGGTTGTGCCAGCTGCCTGCTGAGTCTTGTGCTTGCTGAGCACAGGTGCCCTGTGAAGTTAGCCTTGAGTACCTGCAGGGCACGTGCATCTCTTTGGAGATGGTCTTGGCAGGGTATCCTGTGCTGGGATAAAGAGCTGGACTCTGACAGGTCCTTCTCTTCCATGTTTCCAATCAACCAGGCAGATTGGATCCTTTCCCTCTTCCCCTACCCAGGCTTCCGGAACCGGTACCCTGAGTGCCTGCAGAGCAGTCCTCTGCAGCACCCACGTCTGTCAGCTCTCTCCCCAGTGACTCACTGTTGCTCTCTTGGGATTTCTGCCCTCAGAGAACAGGCAGAATATGCTCATTTTAGTTTTGGGCATTCTTCTCTAAGGCAGGAATATTTATAAGCCAAGTATGTAAGGAGCACAATATAGTGCATGTGAAATCATGTTGCAGACCTTTTGGTATCCAAGCAGAGGTGAGGTAGTAATTTTTAGGGTGTCTGCGTAACTCGGGCCTGATATCCTCAAGGCAGGCTTTTAATTTCTCTTCTTCATCAAGTTCCCATATTGTGTTTGAAAAACACTGTTGAAAGTTAATATAAATGCTCTGAAAAGCAGCACTCTCTTCATGGGCATTTAAATAATAACACAAGGTAAACCAGATCTTTTTGATTGTGTAATGCCCTCACCCCCAGCTTTCTCTACTGACATTTCCTAATCTCTTCTCAGTCTGTTGCAACTTGCTGGGTCACACTTGAGATCAGTAGCGTGTATAAACTGAGTTGCTCTTTTCCATGGCTTCTGAGGATCTGCTTGATGAAGTGATGACAGTCAGCAGCAAATCAGATGACGTTGTCATTTCCAGTCACAAAACCAGAGCATGTGTCCTGTATCTTTACAATCTTTATGATTTTCATTTCTATTTTCAACCTATGACCTTGTAAACGCCAATCAATAGACAGGACAGTGCAGTGTTTGATTTGAGGAGATGTTGTCCTGGTTGACTTACATGGCATAGCCTTCCCAGACAACCTGTGGTGTGTTCAAGCAGCAAAATAAATGAAGAAAACCAGCATGCGTAGTGTTAACAGTTTTCTAAAATGTCCATATTTTCTCTTGTGATGCCTAAGTATTCCCTCCCTCAGCCGTGCTTTGTTGACAGGCTGATTTTCCTCACTCTGTACTGTCCTTGAGTACCTGATGTAGTGGATAGTCAAAAATTTTATGGTGATACTTTAGTGAAAGATGTATTTAATGCTGACATGTTCCTGAACAGGATTCACAAGTAATGCTGTCAGACTGCAAAGGAGCTAATGCCACTTCTTGCGGATGAAGTAAATAAAGAGGAAATTTAAGTTTCTTCAAATATTTGCAGTTTTTCATGTAGAAGCTGCAGTATGTGAATATTACATGAATATCAATAGTCAAATTTTTATTGAAGTGTGCCTAAAAATACCTAATAGCAGAAGGAGTTACTGCCTTTTTTATCAGTTCTTTGAACTGATTGTCATTTTTCATTGAGGCTCTGTATTTTCTGATAATCTCTTTATTCCTTTGAAAGAATTGCTTGGAAAATAATTAGTGGACAATCCGTTTTTATTGAGAATGGAGAAAAGTTATTCAACACATAGATATTTCAGAATTGTGTATCTGGATTTGTACTGCTCAGGGAATTGCTATTTTTGTATGTCAGGAGAAGTCTCACTAATGAAGGAGCACAAGTGTGGTCGTGATGGATGACAGTTGCCCTTTTCTTTCAAGTGACTTCAGCAGTAGCAAAGGAGGAAGCTATCTGATATGATTCAGTAGAGTAAAAATATGCAGAAGTAAAGGTGAGGGCTTGTCAGGAGACTCTGAGGAGAGTGGGAAGCAGAAAAGAAAAACAGCTGAGTTTGTGAGAAAGTGTAGGGATTTTTTGATTTCTCTTTTAACATGGTAGCAATGCACTGTCCAAATACGAGTAGAGAATGTTCCTGTCTAACTTGCTGGTTTTCTTCAGCGAGATAGGTCTGATCAGATGGCCAAAAAACCTTTTTATATGTCCCCTAACTGCTGCAGCTGGCTAAAGGAGGGAATGGGGCTGGAGTGTCTTTCTCAGAGGCTGCTGCAGCTGAAACATCAGAGTGGGTGGAAGGTGTCCCAAACCAGGAATCTGGCCCCTGTGGTGGTGGGGTTCACCCACAGTTGACAGGAGCCGAAAGAAAGACTTTTTATTTAAAACTACTCATTTTAATGTGAATGCTGAATTTTAAAGTTCATCACTTTGAGAGTCATGAGAAAAGCCTTTTTTAAACCATCTAAAGGATGCTTTAAATCACGATTACATCATCCTATGCACAACTTTGCACATGGTGGAATTGCTGGAAGTTATTAAAATGTCAGGGTAGAAAGTAAGAATGGAAAAAATTGTTCTGATAAACTGATTTATCTACCCTCTTTATCGCCCCAAGTAAGTCTTTCATATTCCTGAGATTTCTGTGTTTAGAACCACTTAAGTGATACTTACAGTTCTTCATCTCTGACACCATAATTGGTATCAGGCCTCATTCACTGATAAGGAACCTACCCCAGGAGGTCTTGTTTGCTTAATTTCTTATCCATACCCTGATTAGGTTACTTTGAGGGATAACTGTTCTCCCATGAATTTATTCAGATTCTTTTAAGGTACCTGTAGGTTTTCAATCCTTTGTTCTGGTGCTTGGCTAGACTATAGTAATATAATTTTATTGCTTCAACAAATCTGTAATAGAGATGTGGGACTGGAGTGTCCTGAAATAGCCGTGATGTACTGAGCAGCCTGGAAAAATAATTAATGTGTGATGTGGAAAAACGACTAGTATCATACAGGTTTAGGGAAACCCTCTTCTCTGTCACCAGCACAGATTATTGTTTTTTTCATAGCTTAAAATTTGTGTTTGATTTTACTTCCTCCATCCCAAAAAGGATGTAGTAGGAGAAGAAAAGCTAAAAAGAAGGCCAGCCTGTGTAATCAGAGAAATAGGAGAGTCCAAAGTACCACAGTATTAGTCAGCTGAAAAAAGTAAAGTAACTAAGAAAAGATGCTGAAAATCTGTGACATCATGAATGGCATGCGGAAGGTGAATAAAGACTATTTATTTGTTCACTCTTAAAATAGCATTAATTAGGATGTTCAGTGAAATTAATTACAAAGTACAAGAAGGGAAGCACTGCTTTATGAGCACGTCATTTTAGTGTGGGGTTCATTGGCATAGAACTGGTGTCGAGTTTTTGAAAGAACAGAGCGGTTTAGTGAATGCTGTTATTCTGGGAAATCTGTGATTTCTGGAAGCCAAGGGGCTAATCCAGGGAAGGATTTCCCTGCTTACAAGCAGCCTAAATGTTTGGTAAGACACAAATAATTGAGTAAAATGGACTTCTGCACCAAGTATGCCATTGCCTGTATTCTCTCAGGCTACTGAGTTTGTTTACCAGGTGTGGAAAGTGGTCAATCCTTTGTCGCCGTATTTGCTTCAGCCTTCCTGCTGGCTCTCCCAGACCAGGGGGGCTGGCTGGTGGCTCGGGACCTGCCCTGCGGGCTCGGCTGTCGCTGCCAGCGCTGCCTCGCCTGGCGCTGATTTGGGTGGGCAGGTTGGTCTGTAGCATCGGTGGCGATGGTATCGCCCTGCAGTGGTGATGGCCCGTCCTCCATGTGGGCAGCCCGCGAGACTCCCAATGCTCCTTGACCTATCTATCTACTTCCAGAGCTATTTACACAGTTGTAGAGGCGTAATTCTCCTATCATGTGTCAAGGTCTTTTGAGTGATAAACTGATTGACCTCTTTATCATACTCCTTCCATAGTTGCTTTCCAAATTACTCTTAGGTAACTCTTTTTTGTAAGGTTTCCTGTAAAACTGCTAAATGAAATGTCAGGAGTCTGCTAGAAAACTGAGGTACAAATACATCATTAAGGGCAGAAAAATTCCCATTCTAGACCTGTCTGTTTTCAGTAAGCCTGTATTTTCTTTCCTGTTCTCACTTGGCATTCTTCTTTTCGATGCTTATTATTTTCCTATTTTCACATAATTCTTAATTTACAAGTTTCCCAAAACCACAGAGAGGTTCAGTCCACCCACTCTGCACTTTGCCTAAAAATGAGGTGTGATCAAATTTGCATTAACGTCTAGTTACTTCTCATGGCTGTGCAATCCCATCTCCAGTGTACATGCACTGCAGGAGTATTTGGGAGGCAGAACCGTGAGTCATGTCACCACTAAACAAATGTTCAAGATAAAAAGGGAGCTAAAGGCAGTTGTTTAAAGCCTGTGGAGCTTTTCATCTGGTTCTGACTGAAAGAAACGTGGTTCCTGAGGCTTCCATTATGCTTGCATGTGCTCTGGGTGCCTTTGTGGCTTGGCTGGACTAGAACTACTTGCCTTCCGATCAGGTCAGAAAACGTTTGGCGTCCTGGAGGAGAAAGGAGAGGAGATAAGGGGAACTGGAGAGACAGTATATTGTGGTGTGTTGCTTTGCCAGGCTTTCCAGTCACTCTGCTGTAAACCATTCATGTAGAGCATGATTTGTGACCTCAGCCTCACCATGTGTGCAGTTTGTGGGCTTACCAGTACCTGTCTGGTTTAATCGATTCATTGCAATATTTTCATCTGAAGGTCTGAAATTCTAAATTTGTGATTTTAAATCTTTAGATTCACAATTTAAAAATAGACTAGTTAAGAATTCACACTATTCAAATAATAGGATGTGGTTTTGCATTGCCCAAACCTGTCTAGTAGTTAGGCATAATGTATGGACGGTGTTCTCGACCCTTTGTTGCGTGCATAGAAAAAGAAAGGGGGCACTAGAGGTTAGAAGAAAAAAGTATCCAAACACAAAATGTCAGATTTTTGTTTTCCAGAGACAAATAAATTCACAGACTGTGACTGCTTCTTTTAGCCTGTAGTTAAACAGACTCTACAACACATACTCTTGCACATAGGTGTGAAAGAAAAGTGTCTAATTGTTCAACTTATTTAGCATTTATTAACATTTATTGACAAAAAGCATGGTATTTTGTTGAATCTAAACTCAGCTTGTCTTTTGAACTTCTCTTTTTCTTGTCTTGCAGTTAGAGATTTTCAACTATGTGTGCATATTTAGTTCAGTCTTCTCTATTGTACTGTGCTTGTGTTCAGTACCCTGCTAAACAAATAGGTTCACAGTCCTGTCAACCAAGAACTAGAGCATATTATATGTCTCCTGTGAATACAGTATTTCAAGTTATAACATTTTCCTGGATAGTATTTTTTAATCTACAAATTTAGCAGGCAATGCATTTAGGAGGAACTGGAAAATACTGATATTTCACAGAGGGAGAGGGAGGTGTCTTACCTTCCAGGTGGGAAGCTACAGGGGAGAAAGTTGCCTTTATTGCTATTTTGTGGTCTTTTTGTGCCATGGTGTATAGTGGTTGCTGTTCTGGTCAGCACTCCATTTTCAAACACAAAGCTTTGGAACAAAAATGGTTTTGCTAATAGCAAATATTAAAAGCCCTTCAGAGAAACTGCTTTTATTGCATTTCGTTATTTCTCCCATCTACACCCAGACTTTAACTTTTTCCCATTCAGCAGGTGCAAAATCTTTTTCTCTCTCCACATCTCTCTGGCCTACTTTATTTTTATTGCCACCCTCCAAGGTCTCACTTGTGCATGTCTAGTTAGTGTGAGATTATTGCTCTTAACTGTTTCCTGCCTTGTATACTGCTTCAGAGATAAGTAAGGGTAAAATACCTGAAAATTTGTCTACTTTTTCCAACTAGACCAAATAATTTACTTGAAGGTGAAGTCTACCTTTCTTGTCTTTCTCCAGGGAAAGGTCACAAAAGGTTCAGGTGGTTTGCCTACATGAGTGTGATACGCAGTTGTAATTATAGTTATCCTGGACTAATTGAAGTGATACCTCCTGGTAGCACAAAGCACTGTGAAGTCAGTAGTTGGCAGGGTTTCTTCAGGCAGGATTGTGCCATAATTGCAGCTGTATGTAGGTGATGGATAAAGAAAATACCCAGTATTTGTCAGGTCTTTTGTCTATCAAGTTGTCCCTGTATTTCTGATGGTTCAGTACTGTGCCCTGTTAATGCTGCCATTACCTGTTTTTTCCACACACTGCTTTCACTTTGATCAGCAGAAGGTGGTGTGACAATAGTGAACATACAAATGGTCAGAAAAACAGTAAGAAAGCTAATTTTAAAAGTTTCATTGTGGATGTCCAGTCTCAGAGATTAAGTGTCTGAGATCATTGAGTGATGCTGTCTTTCAGAATGCTGTCAGGGAAAAGCCAACATCATCCTGATCTTCCCCTTCCTCCTGCTGTCCTTCATGCCATGTACACTATGTGCATGTACTTAAACTGTCTGTGTTTGGTTTCTACATGCTTTCTGCCTCTCTTGCCTTATCTGTAGTGTCCCCAGGCAGTGCACTTCTCATGACTGCATCCCTGGCAGGTGGTGGGTGGCATATGCCAGCAGTGACACCTGGATGCATGTCCAGGGCTGTTGTGAGGCTGCTGACTGAGGGAAGGCAGCCCCACAGCATTTCATCTTGCTGTGGACATGGGCCAGCAGAAGGGTCAGGTGCAGCACACTGGGCCCCTCCTTGTTTCTTGTGTACATTACAGTGTGGCAGGCGAGTCCTCGCCCTTCCTTTTACTATCTGCCTCTTGCTCTCTGAAATAGCAAAGGTTGCAGCAAAGCCTGAATGCAAGTCAGAAGCCCTGCACTGCCATTCCCAGTCCTTTCCTCCCTGAGCTTCCAGAGCTGCTGTCTTCGACCACAGGAAGAGTCCTCCCTGGGGGACAGCGTATCCCTGCTCCTGGTCCTGTCTGCTGGTTTTGCTGGGCCCAGCCTTGCCTTGTCTTCTTGCCTTTCTCCACTTCGTCCAGGCTGCAGCATCCTGCCAGAGGCAGCCGGACCTTTCTAAGAGCTTGAGGGCAGTCAGTCAGGGAGAGCCATGAATTGCCTCCTGGCACCCCATCCCCACTCCTGGAGCTGGGGCTGCATGCTGCCCTCGCCTCCCCCAGGTATGCGGGTCTGGGCTCTGGGTTTGGAGGGGAGCCCCGTGGGGCCGGGGCTGACTGGGCAGCTCCATCCTCCCTGAGCCTTGGCTTTGCTCACCCACTGCTGTCGTAAGAATTGCAAATCTCTACCCTGCTCTGGTGTTGGCAGCTGGCAAGTGCCTTTTGGATCCTGCAAGGGTTTCTGCAGCTGCAGTGAGCCGTGTGTATTGCAGCTGGTAGAAGAAGTCTCCTGAACCAAGCTTCTGCTTTCTCATGCTTGACTGCATACGTGCATGCTTTGCAGGACTCTTGGCACACTTTTACCTTCAGAGATTAAAGTAATGTTTGAATATAATGTACTTGTGGTGAAGTGGTGATTAACCAATATTTGTTGTGGTTGTACCAGAGCAGTAGATATGTGTATATTCACCTGACGGTGCAAAGTATCCAGCAGCTGAATTGTGTAGGAATCGTAGAAGAAACTGTGGCAGCAGTTGTGTATTGCTGTGGTGTCACATGTACGTTACTCTTGCAGAGCTCCTGAATGGATTACTAAACCTGCTGTACTTCATGATGTTTTCTTGCCTTAAAATTCAATCTTAAGGCCTAATAGGCATTTTAATGTGCCCTCTTGTTTTTCTTCACAGCTGCAGTTTGTACATACTGTAGATCTCTTTCAAAACATGCTGAAAGGTGAACATCTTGACAGTCAATTTCTTAATTTTTTTTTGCTCCTTAGATGACAATCAAAACAAAACCAATGAAAAGAAAGAGAAGAAAATGGTTTCTCAGAAGCCCCATGGTACCATAGAATATACAGTAAGTACTGGTGTGTGGTGTGTTCATACCTGCTTTTGAAAGTGGAGTTGTTGAGGTTGAGAGGGAGGCAGTGGCACAAAACTGTAAGCACTAATTCTTTCTCAGTTTGTACCTATCTCAATAGGGATTGCCCCTATTGATACCACTCAGATACCACTGTATGGGGAGAACTAGGGTCACATCCTGAATCTCTGTTCCATCTAGGATCTCTGCCTCTTGCAGCTGCCAGTTCAATTTTTACTTCTGCATTATGGCTCTCTAGTAGAGCAATGGTTTTGTTACTCTGAAAAATACTCCCATTCTGCCATGTTGCCTAAGTCATCGAGTAGTTGACCTGTGCTTGACGAGATCTGTTTCTCTAAGTTAGAGCAGGGCAGCAGCATGCTTGCTCTGCCCAAAACGTCTGTGTGAGCCCTCAGGCCCCTAAGTGCATTCCACTCTCTACCATAAAGGGCCTCTGTGCAAGGTGGTGTTCCAGCTGGGAACTGCACAAATGCCTGACATGCGGGGGCTGCTGGAGGTGCAGCGAACTTTACAGTGTATGACCTTCTCCCCCCTTGCCAGACCAGTTCTAAATACAGTTGTGCTCCTTTCAAGTTTTAAGAGAAAGGGAGAGGGACATCTATAACACCTCTACATTTTATCTACTGTGTAGTGTGAAAGAATATTTCTGTCCTTTTTTTTTGATACTGGTTTATCACCTAAGCTATTAAATAGATGGGGTGTTGAGGTCATCAAGTCTGTCCTTGCAAACAGTCTGTTAAATGGGTTTAGTTCATGTGTGGTGCTGTGTTCAGTATGGCATCTTAGTCATTAACTCTTTCTTCAGGCTGGAAATCAGGACACCATAAACAGCATAGCATTAAAGTTCAACGTCACCCCAAACAAGCTTGTGGAGCTCAATAAGCTTTTCACACAGACAATTGTGCCAGGCCAGGTAAATATTTTATTTATTTGGGGTTTTTTAATACCTGAAACATAACTGTTGGCTATGTATTTAGAAGTTTTTTACTACTTATGTGTATCTTTTAGATACTTGGACACAAGGATAATGGACAGTAATTTAAAGCCTTCCCTCAAAGTGAAACTCAGTAGATTATTATTTGGAATTGGTATGAGGGGGAAGCTTTGTAATTGCCATATCTGAGTTGTTATTTATGTACTGTCACTAAAGCTTAAAGATGACTCTGAAGCTCAAGAAGATAATACAGCTGTTTCAAGGGAGTTGGATTATTGGGAAGTCTGGATAAATGCAATTTATAATGCATTAAAGAATTAGAGTTAGACACAGAAATTGAAATGGCTTTGTGCTATTATGTTGGGTATACGTCAGTTTCCTGTAAGATGAGAAATAAATGGAAAGAGACTTTAGGAGAGTCCAAGACTGGACATGCGTGTGTGGAGATTAACTCCTAGTTTATAAAGAGCAGATCTCTACTTTTGCTTCACAACCATGAGGAGACTGAAGAGTCTTGATTTGCAGAGAGGGAAACCAAAGCACACAGAGATGGTGTGACTTGCCTGAGAATACCCAGCCGACAAAATAATAAGGAATAAGTTTTATTTTTCTGAATGTTTTTAAGGTGTACATTGCAGAGATGAGTGATCAGTATTGTGCTGTCTTTCTAGTAGAACACAGTTAATAACCTTTTAAAGCTTTTGCCTCACTGTTTTGAAATACCTGTTTGTATTTAGATTCTCTTTGTGCCAGATACAAGTGCTGGGAGGCTATCTTCTAGTCCTGGTGCTCCTGTTTCTCCTTCATCATCAGATGCTGAATATGATAAACTCCCTGTAAGTCAAACAAACATGGTTCACTGGCCTTAAACTCTCAAAATCTTTTCTGAGTCTGAAGCTGAGAATCAAGGCTGTGTAAATAGCAGTTGTCTGAGTTTGCAGGCCTTGTGTAGTGTCTTGCGTTAAATTAGTTTGCTGTGCTACAAGATTTACTATTTCCTTAAAAATACTCCAAATTAAGGGAATTCTGAGTGTGGAAACGCATTACAAGCTCAGCTGGGCCCTAAGTCTGTCAAAACTACTAAAAATAGTGTAGTGCATAATCTTTAAAGAATACAAAGCTAAATTTGAAAAATTATTTAGTGTTTCCTACTGGAGATTTTTATGCTGCTCTACAGGTCTGAGCCTTGATCCTGCCATGGCATCCTTGAATGGGGAGGCTGTTAGTTTAGTCTGAGCAGTCAGTTTCTTTCTAGTTAAACAAATTGTGGTAGTACCCATATACAGACTTGTCTTTACACAAGACCTATTCAGTCTTTGTGAAAGGCCTCAGCATTAGTTGATCCTTCAAGGATGATTGGCCATGATGATTTTTAGGTAATACCTTTAGGCAGTTTAGCTGCCTTTAACATCTGCTGAGGTTAAAGTAATAAGTAATTTCAAATACATCATTAATCAAAAGTGGAGAGAAGCTTGGAGTGAATAATTGTGTTTAACCTTACCCTTATGCCATCTGCTTAGAAAATCACACTAATGCTCTGAGCGTGGAGGTCTTCAGTGTCGATGATGTGTCAGGCCAGGCCCCCTCCCTAATGAGAGTGTGTAATTGAATTTTAGTGAGCTGACCTGCCTTTGGTGATTTTTAATTTCTTGCCCGTAATTTGTATGGAGTTTCTTGTAAGGTTACAAGGGGTTTTTTTTGCAATACATGATACTGTGGGAAGTGTACATATATACTTACATACATAACCATTGATTTTCTTCCTTATGCAAATGGAAAATAATTGTTTGAACCTGGCCTTCTGGTTTTCAAAAATCTAGAAGTATTTGATTCTGATCCTGTTGCTCTGTACTGAACTTTTTTTTTTCTAAGGATGCTGATTTGGCAAGAAAGGCTTTCAAACCAGTGGAGAGAGTCCTGTCCTCTACTTCAGAAGAGGATGAGCCTGTGGTTGTCAAATTTTTAAAAATGAATTGTCGTTACTTCACAGATGGTAAGGTAGGTAGAACCTGATTTTTGGGCATTGTTTGAGACTCTCTTTGTGTAAGTGAAAGATGAATACTGGGGGAATCAAATGTGCTTCATGTTTTTAAAGAATGTAAAAGTTGTGTTGGCTTTATCTATAACTGCTGTGTCTGTTGGTACTGTGATAATATGCTATATAATTGTATTCTTTTGCTTGTGTATTGCTAGTAGACAGAGAACTGCACATCAGAGTTATGACATGTCAGGATTAGTTGTCCAGTTCCATTAAATTGAGCAACAGCTTTATAAAATGAGCACATACCAATCTATTTCATTTATGACTTGAAGATAAATTTTAACTGTTTCCAGAGCAATGTTTCCAAATATGCTTATGTTGCTTCTGCACTTGCTAATGAATGTTGTGCAAGCCTAATAAAAGGATACATATTGCATTATACAATCTTTTCTTTCTGTTTCTTGTAACTTAGACCAGGACTGCAATCCTAAATTTCAGCAAGTGTTTTAGAAGCAAAGGCACAAAGCTTGGGTAGTGTTTTAGCCCTTTTCTCAAGGTTGCAAGACACTGTCTTCCTGAACTGCCTACTTTGATATATCTGTCCTTGTTGACTCTGGTTTCAGTTAGCTATCTGCGTGTTTGGGTTTTCAAGTTCTCTGGAATTTATAACACTGGAGATGCTAATCATTGCAGTTGCAACATTTTTTTTCCCTTAGTCCTGACTTTTGTAAGATAGATGTGTTTACACCTACAGTTTCTGGCTTCTTTTTTCATTGAGTGGATGTAGACTGTATTTAACCACTCTGCAATTTTGCAGTCTCCTATTTTGTAGAACGTAATAGAGAACTATTTGGTGTCTCGCATGTAAATTAGAGCAGTGCTGTGACTTGCTCTGTGATGCTTGTTAGATGCAGAGGATACAGATTGCCAATTTTATGGCTGCAGGATGGAAAAAGTAATTTTCAGTCAGAGCAATGAAAGATGAGATGATTTCTTTGCCAGTGTAGCTGAAATCCCTTGTTGCCTGGCTTCCTGCAGTGGCTGGGTGGGAAGTACGGCCTACTGATGTGTTGTCTTCTGGATTCTGGGGGAAGCCTCTGCACTTTGTTTTGATTCTGTCATCCAGGCACCAACCAAGCTTGTCAACTGAGTCATAGAGGAGAAGCAAACGGGAAATATGAACAGACTTGGCTTGATAAAGGAGCAGGCATTCATGCACCCATTTGCTGGCACCAAGCCATCAGCTTGATATCTTACTGCTTAAAAAAAAAACCCAAAAAACCAAACACAAATCAAGCTTGTGGTCTTTAACCTGCCTATTTATGAGCCTTCCTTGGCTTGCCTTGCTGATGACATTGGATACTTAGTACTATCTGCAGGTCATTCCAGTTGATCCATGTCTCCCATTTATCAGATGTCATGATTTACACACAGCTTCTGAGTTGGTCTGGTGAATTTTTTAGTTCATCTGGAAGAGAGGGTGCAGAAGCAAGACGGTGGAAATCTCCTTTCTAAACCTTGCAAAATGGTCAGTTGCCATGCATTGATGCTGAATAGTGGCTGATGCAGCAGCCTTTTATCAAATGCTTTGCTAGAGCACATTCTATGGAATTAAATGAGCCCTCTGCAGCTGTGCAGAATATGCTTGGACCAATCCCAGGAGCTGTTTCTAGGTTGTGAAGAAGCTTGTCTCATATCAAATCCCTGTATGAAGAAGCTTTTTGCATGTACCTCTGGGAAAGTAAATCAAGGGGACCTCTGATGTTAGCTTGGCATAGTAACCTGGACGTTTCCATGAGTAAAAATGCATGTAGTGTGTTGGTTGTGTGTAAATTCATGGATCAAATGAAAGTAGCTGCATCCAGAATAAAATGCTATATAGTTCTTTAAAAAAACAAATCTGTTAATCTGTTTTGTCTGAGATTGATTAACAATCACATTTTTAGCTTGTAGCAGTCAGCACTGAAAGTTGTATAGTTCAGATATTCTTCCTTATCAGCCAGGAACTTGGATGTTACTGAGAATTTTTTTTTTCTCTCCATACAATATCTGACTTGCTGCAGTTGGAAAGCAAAGTATTTTACTAGCAAACACTGCATGACACAGTATAAAGAGGCAGAAAAGTTGTTTTGCTTTTAAGGATAGTAGCCTAAAATCCAATATCCAATGATAAGTGCATTACATGTGATGTGCTGACTCTTTCTTCTGTTTTAGGGCGTTGTTGGAGGAGTCATGATAGTAACTCCAAACAATATCATGTTTGACCCACATAAGTCTGATCCTCTGGTAATTGAGAATGGATGTGAAGAATATGGGCTCATCTGCCCCATGGAGGAGGTTGTCTCAATAGCTCTCTACAATGACATCTCTCACATGAAGATTAAAGATGCATTGCCATCGTAAGGAGTGTTCTTCCCTGAACTTACATTTGCAGATTTTCAGTAAGGGTCATAGAAAAGAGATGGGGGAAGGGGGAATGGAGGGGTAGAGTTTTAGTGCAGCAAAATGCCAGCAAAGGAACGATTCACTTGACTTGTTCTTTAGAACGATAACTTTCTCTTTAGAACACTAAAGTGGCATTAAACACAAATGGGTCACAAATGTGAGAACCAAAGTGCAAAGGAGACCAGTACAAACTAGTAATTAATAAAAGTATTTGTAATATGCCATGGTTGGGCTGTTGCACTAACGTGTCTCTAGGGCTCTTTCAGTGGATGTGAAGAGGTCTAGATTTTGACCATTATTGTGTTACCAGGACTATTCTATTGTCAGAGGAGTATTTTAAACTTCTGAGGATAACAGCACCTTAGCTGCCATGTTCAGGACTTACAGAAACACTAGATTCTGGAATACTTCTATCTCAGAACCTGAAATGCATTGATAGTTATAATTTATAATACATAATAGACTTTCTGAGGTGGGCTACTTTCATTTATGCACAGACCAGTTACTGCTTATCTATTTGTTCTAAGCAGGGTATTATTCTTATAGACAATACCTGTTTGGACAGTGAAATTCATTGAATTCCCTCCCTTTTCTCATTTCAAGAAAAACTTTCAAGACCCTTGCTACACTCATTTCCAGAGTGTTTAATAACTTAGTAATTTTTAAGTGATGAGGATTTTGTATTCTCATTCCCTTCAGTTTTAGCAGTAACAAAGAGCTCAAGTTTTATGCTGGTACATTTATTCAGAATTTTTCATTTTGAAACATTTTATGATTGTCCTGCTTTAAAAAGAAATACTTGGGAAGCCTGCATTCAAACAGTATGTTTGAATAATGGAGACAAATAAAAGAAGAAAGCTAGTAACTGTGTTGCCTGTTACTGTTCTGCAGTAAACATGTTCAAACAGGACGTCTCTGATTTGTTACGCTCAAAAACGCAATTGTACTGACTAGGGAAGCATGGATGGTTGTAGATGTTGACTTATTGTCAGGTGTGGGAAATTACAATATTAATATGATTTGAATTAAATTCCAGCAGCTAAATACATGTCCTCTGTTTTTTGTTACGAAACTTCTGATGACTTGCACATATTACGTATTACATTTCTTCACCCATGTGGCATATTCTGCCAAGTGGTTTACTCGTTTTATTTTATTATACTTTCAGCATTTTTCTCCATTGTCTTTAAAGTCACTTATTTCCAGTACTGTATGTTTATTTTGGAGAAAGTTATTTTTTGTCAAGTTTCATGGTTTAAGTTAAGTTGATATTTAGTTTTTCTTTTCATTTTTTTCTGTTTCCGTTTTGCTTTTAACATCATACGTACATCCATCATTTCCCCTGACAGTGACATACCAAAGGATCTTTGTCCTCTGTACAGGCCAGGAGAATGGGAAGACCTGTCCTCTGAGAAAGATATCAATCCTTTCAGCAAATTCAAATCCCTTAGCAAGGAGAAGAGGCAGCAGAATGGGGATACATCCATTGCTCTGGGTGCCAAACAGATAAAGCCTTCTGATGAGGAGAAGTCTGCTGATTTTGAAGTTCTTCAGTCATCGGAGAGTATGGGCTCAATCAAATCAAAGTCTCTGGAGTTGCCCAACAACATCACTGCCACTGAACATTTGGAAAAGTTTGATGCAGATGCATGTACCAAGGACCCTTCCAGGGAAAAAAATGCTTCAGATACCAAAACCAAAGAAAAATCCCTTCTAGGAGAAGGAAAAGAAGACTTCACTGAGCTGGAAAAGACATCTCGTATGGATAGAGGGCTGGACAGGAAAATCTCAGTAATGGAAGGCTTGCTGGCTGACCCCAGGGACCTGGGGAGAACTAAGCAGCAGGTAACCAAACCTACTACAGAAGTCCAGGAGCACTTGACACTTGATTGCTTGGAAAAAAAGGACAGTGTTGAACCTAAAGCTGACTTAGACTTAGAGCTGTGTGAAAAGCAAGATGTTATTCCAGAAGTAAACAAATGTGTCAGTACCCCGACAGGTAAGGTGGAGACTGAATTGGACACTAAGAAAGAGCTAGAGAAAGATAAACTTATTGAATTTTACCTCAATAAAGATGGAAATGGGTCTCAGTCATCTGAAGACTTACACAAGGCTGAAATCCAGGAAGGTGAAAACAATAAAGCAATTGGCATAGACCTTACACTTAGCTGTTCAAAATCCCAAGCTAATGAATTCCATACAGTTAAAAGTATGGAGCTTGATTCCTGCTGTGTTGAAAGGAAAGCACCTTCATTAGAAATCAGCTCAGCAGCAGCAGAGGAAAAGGATCTGAAAGAGTCTGTGGACTCTTCATTAGTACCAGCTCTAGACAAGACCTGTCAAGAAACACAGTTAGACAATCAATCAGAAATCAGACTGTGGCTGCTGCAGAAAATTCAAGTGCCAATTGAAGGTAGGTCTCTGGTTATCCTTGTTTCCTCTGAGACTTGGACTGCATTATGACGGTAACCTTTGAATTGACAGCCTTCTCTAAATTTCTTTCTGTAATACCTGGTCTCTTTTTTACTCCTTGTGTATTTCCATTTTATATTACCTGCTACCTTCAAATTCTGTAAGCTTGTCGTTTGATAAGTAGCTTGTGTGCTCTTTCCACATTCAGTGATCACTGCTTATATAATCTTTACTTCTGTTTGCTAGCTTTAAGAAGGATAGGGGAATGTTATCCAGTTTCAGTACGGGCAAGGACACTTCATGGCGTAGGAATTGTCACTCTGTGTTGGTAACCACTGCTGCCTCATTGAAGTCTGTCAGTTTTGTTTCTGATAGTATCCAAGGTAGTAGAGCATTGCTGTGAAGGAGTGCACCAAAGTATTCTTGACGATATTTGCATGTGTCTGGTGTCTCTCATGCTATGGAAACCCTTAAAGAAATGATAAATAGGAATGAATACGTGTGTAGTCCTACTGACTGTTCACTTTTCTCCTGATCGGTCATTGTGTTATCAGAAATAATTCAGGCTGTTCCAGGAAAGCACATATCAGAATGAAATCTCTGTTCAGAGCGTGTGCACACCTATTACCATTTCTATGGCAGCCCAGTGTCTCTAAGCACTAGTCTATCCTGGAGCGCTGATGCTCATCTCTGGGTAATTCAGTGAATCAGTGGACATTGCCTTGTTTCACATTAGGTGGTGGGGGATGATTAAAGTCTTTAAAAGAAATCTTTATTTTATGAGCAATTGTTCTTAAAATGGTTTTTCCTTTTTTTTTGTAAGGGTTTATGTCTTGCTGGTGGTATTTGGCTGTATGTGTGCACCTAAAATAAAGCAACTTCAGTGTGATTGTGGCTATAGTTTAATAAGCAGGTTTTTTTGTCACACTTGCAATTTAAGGAGCTTAAAATGATTTTAGGCTTGGCCCAGTCTTGTTCAGATAAAAGGTGCTTGTATGGCTGTGTGACTGACAGAGTTGAGAAACTGATTGGGCTTTTTGTGTGTGTGCATGCAGGATTTCCCTTCAGCCTGGATGGGTTTTCTGGAGCCTAACACGTCCCCTTTATTTGCCTGCTTTGTGTTGCAGGCAGCACTGAGCTTGGTCATCTTACCTATTTCTTTACAGGGCTATTCTGTACATAGCTGTACAGGCTGTACAAAAATGGGAATAAATGGCCTCAGTTTAGGATGAATGTGGTTTTACTAAACCAGTTGTGCTGTTGAAGTCACATGTAATTCTATGTATGGTGCCTCTGAGTATTGCCTTGCACAAGATTATTAATCCTTGTCACAGTGTTTTATCAGCTGCAGTATTTGGACTTTCCTGTAAGCAGACCATTTCTCTTGTGTCTTGTTCAGATATGCTTCCTTCAAAAGAGGAGAAGAGCAAGACTCCTCCAATGTTTCTGTGCATTAAAGTAGGCAAGCCCATGAGAAAGTCCTTTGTGTCTCAGAGCATGACCATGTCTCAACAGTACAGTAAAAAGAAAAAGCAACCAGAGTACTGGTTTGCTGTTCCTCGGGAAAGGTAAGCTGCACCTGTTAGCACAAAAACGTCTGTTACCTTTTAAAAATGTAGTGCTTTCTAGAGCTGAATCTTACATTACCTACATGGTCCAAGATGTGAAGTGCAGCAGGGATGCTGAGGGGTGCCCTCATTTCATTGCATGCCAGCGGCATAAAGCAGTGTTTGTTGCTGGTCTAATATGGCTAATATGGGGGGAAGGAAAAAGGGCTCAGCTGCCACTTGAAAATGGAAAGAGGTATATATGTGCAGCTAACATCTGATAAAAGAATTGGGAGATGATCAGGGTTTCAGCTGTAATCTAGGAAGTGAGGGAAACGGGAGCAGTGGCTGGAGGGGCATGGGATCCACTAAAGTGTCAGTCCTAAAAAAAGTAGGTATTTCACATGAGCAAAGGGCATCATGTAGGAAAAGGGAGACGCTCCTAATGAAACAGGTGTAAGTACTTCTGTCTTTTGTTCCATTAAAAATAGTCCCATTGCAGTAAAATTGAGGAACATAAATGTTTTCCTGTAGGTGTGTATTAATGCGTAAATAGTACTCTAGAAAAAAGCAAACCAACAAACTTGAAGACATGGAAATCTGTGATTTTTCCACATAAATCACCCAAGAATTTTCACTGGCTGTGAAGAATCAAATATATGATTCTTTTCTTGACAGAAGGCAGCTAGAGCAATTTTCTGATCTGTTGATGAACCAAAATCAGTGATTCTGGTAAATTAGATGCCAGTAAGGAGAAATCTGAACTTAGGATCCATCTCAGAAGTGTCTCTTTTAGATGCAGTAAACTTTTTAAAAATAATTTTTATTTAATAATTTTCATTTCAAATATGTAGCATGTGTGCTGATTTAAGTTTTTAATATCTTTTGTTAAAGATAAAAGGAGTAAAAAGGAGTGTTTTGATTGTAGTAGTATGGAAGTTGCTGTCCTGGAACTCTTCCTGGAGGAGAGGGAGAGGTTTAATCCAGCTGGAATGTGGTCCTTGGGAGAGTAGCTGGATAGCTTTTGGTTTGCTTGTTATCTGTGGATCCCAGTCCTTGGCTCCTCAGGGATTGCAAAAGGGTGGGTTCAGAAAATTCCAGGTTGAAGTTTGAGTAAATACTTCAAGGAGTTGGAGTGATGCTGTAATACAACACAAGGTCAGTTAGTGCTTTGGGGATAGTGCAGCTAACAGTGAATAAAGCTGCTGAGCTGACTGAGGTCATCTCTAATTACTGCTCTGTGCAACAGGTAAATCTATCAAGCTTCTAACCACAGACTCGGAAAACAGCTTTTCTACTTGTCCTTTTATGAGCAGAATTTTTCTGAATGGTGAGCAGACCTAATGCATATATAAACTGAAGTTTTGACAACTGTTTTGTACTTCAGTTTTTATGAGAAAAAAGTAACTTCTGCAGTGAGCTGCTGCAGCAGCACCCGGCCATACTCGCTGACAGACCAGGTCTTGGATGTCAGGGCTGCTGTTTGGATCTTGATCAGAAGTAGTGGTGAATGACTGGTTTAAGTTTGGGTCTTCTTGGTGCTATTCATGCCTGTTTTAACACCCCAGAATTGCATGAAGATTAAATAGAACTTGGAGCAGAAATAAAATGCGAGACCCACTCCTTTGTATTAATGCAAGGCATGTCCTTGCCTCTTGAACAAGACGGTGTTTTCTCCAAGCTCTTGGATGCTTTCCTAAAGCAAAACACAACACTTCCTACCTTCTAGGGATATTCTTGCATCGGTATTGTGCATTTAAGAGTCACATCTTGATAGTGCCATGAACAGTAGGTTGTTTGGGATAGCATTGCCATATATTTTAGACAAAATATGAGATAATTTACTAAGTTTAAAACTACTTGGAATGCAGTTTATATTCATGTGTGAAAATATCAAGAATACCACTCTCATCTTGTTGTCCACAAAGCAGCATAAATAAAACACTTTTTTCTGGTCCAGTCACAGTAGCTTGTACAGCATCTTTAATGCTTTGTAGTAATTTAAAGAAAAACTGAAAACAAACAAACCAAAAAAAACTGTCCAAACTCGGAGTGAGATTGTGAAAAAATTTGGTCTGCATGTCTGTATTTAGTGTAATTTAAATCTTCCTCTGATTTGCTTTTAGTTACATTTTCTCTATGGTCATAGTGTTGCTGTTAAAACAGCTTCTGTCATCAGTTGTGAAAATGGCTCCAATTTCAGCCTGATCCCATAGCCCACAGCTCCCAGCACCGCTGCTCTTCAATGTGCAGGCTGCTGCTACTTTCTGGGCCCGCTATTTTTACTTTTATTTTTTTGTTGGAAATCTCTGGAAACTTTATTAATACAGAAAGAAGACTTTTAGGCTGATACTCTTTATAAAGGCACTAAATCTTCTGTCTCAATTTGCCTTTTGTGCCTGCCGTAGGTGTTCTCTCTCCATGTGTGGCTTCCCAGGTACCTCGTTTGTCCCAGCACACATCGCCCTGTGACCAGCACGGTGTGGCTGAGTTAATCAGTGACTGCAGCACTGCTTTGTGCTGCCTGCTTGGTCACAGCAGTGCTGTGCAGAGGGGGTGCTGGGCATCTTGAGTTGCCTTATATACAGATTGCTCAGTCTAAGGCAGCTTTTTGCCAGGTTCAGCTGGGCGGAGGGGCACGCGTGCTTTTGGACGCAAATAGAGATTGACTATTTTGCTGGGAAGTTTTGCAATGGGTATAGCTTACAGTATTAGAGGGTAAGTCTGTGTGTGCTCTTACTGCATGGATTTATGTTTAAATGGTATGTAGGTTTCCCACCCTAGTGGATTTTGAGTAGTAGTAGCTCAGTAATTAGGTCACACATTTCCTCAAGACCTTTTACAGGAAAATGCCTTGCAGCAAGACAGAGATAGTAATGCAGACTTTCTTTGTTTGTAATAACAGCATTGGCTAGTTCCTCAGTCAAGAAGTAAATCTCTTTAATATTCCGCAGTGTAAATTTTGCAGAAAGATTTGCTTTATGAATGTATAATTTGCACTAAAGTTGATGTAAAAGACACTACACTGAGATCATGCTGCTGAGAGACCATCCACTTTTCTGCAAATTTAGAATCCTTTTGAATTAGCCTTTTATACGGAGGATACTCCTAGACTCCTGATAATAAGATATCAAACTGTATAGAGGAAATTTATGAGAACCTGTTTGTCTATAACTTAATGTCTTAAGATGAGGGCTTACAGAAATCTCTATAAGCTCATAAAAAACATATGAGGGCTTACAATACCTTACAAGTCCTCAAGATTTGGGAAGAATCATCATTTAGTCAAGCACATTTATAACAAAGTCATAGGATCCCTCTGGAATGTCTTTCTCTGGGCCAGGAGCAGTGGTTGGACTTAGAGCCTTTTGAATATTTTCTTTCTGGAGTTACTAACTTCAGGTTTCTATAGTTGTCTCTTTTCAAGTACTTTGTTTTATTGATGTCTCTTTTTTAGTGCATGATACACTCATAAGCATGTGATCGCCAAAACAGCTATTGAGTTCTAGGATAAATTTTCTCACAGCTATCAAGTTGGTTATAAGAAAGTTCCTCAAGTGGTTTTTCAATTTAAGAATTGGCTCAAATATTTTTAATTTGATAGCTTGGAAATACCACCATAGCATAATGTTAGAATTTTGTTAGCAGAGCATCCCTTTTCAGAATGACATCACCTCTGTAATCACCTATTCCTATTTTATGCTGCTGCTTCGTAAATCTGGACTGTCTAGATTTATTTATTAACTGTTCATTGCAGAGGGAAACTTAGTTATGTACTGCTTAAATAAACTGAGCATATACAAATCCATGGGACCTGACAGGAAACGTTCTGAGTATATTGAGGAAGTTAGATGTTATTAAAAAGCTGCTTTTTATCATCTTTTGAAAGGTTGTGTTCACCACGAGTGTTGCTTAATAATTGGAAAGACAAATGCTGCAACAATTGTCAGAAAAATGAAGAAGTATGTGTGGGAGCACGGGGCAGTCAGCTTCACCTCAGTCTCTGGGAAGCAAGTCCTCATAGACACCATTTCCAAGCATACTGAGGGAAAGAAGTGATCAGGATCAGCTGTCATATATTTACCAGGGGCAAATCGCTTTTCTACCAAGCAACTTTTCTGTTTGAGATTGCTAGCTCCTTGAGCAAGGAGAACGCAAGGGATTGTTGTTTTACCATCACGTTACTAAGATTTTCAACACAATCTTCTATAGTATCCTTGTAGCCAAACTGGAAAGATACGACCTGGACAGGTAGGCTGCAGGTGATTGTAAAATTGACTGGACCATTGGGCTCAAAGGGTTGGTAGTTGGTCTGAGTGGCAGCGAGGTACAAGTGGTATTTTTGGGGACAGATACTGCTTAATGCCTTCACTGGTGCCATGGACATTGAGACAGAACACACCTTTGTCATTTTGGGGAATGATACAAAATTTGGAGAGTGCTCATGATTAGAGGGCAGGGCCACTGTTCAGAAGGGCATCAACACAACAGGCTGCCAGAAATGTCAGGAAGTTCAGAAAAGGCAAAGGCAAAAGTTGTGCACCTGGGATGGAACAATTCCTGCAGCAGTAGGTGAGGACAGATGGCCTGGGAGTAGCTCTGCTGAAAAGGGGTTGGGGAAGTTGAGAGCAAACTAAACATGTCAGTGGTGTGTCCTTGCATTAAAGAAAGCCTTGCTTCTTGCTGACTCAAGAAGTATAGCCAAACAACTTGGGTCGTCATTATCCCCCTCTTCCTTTTAGACATGTGGTTAAAACGTGGAGGGGACAAAGAACAGAAAATGTAGGATGGCACTAGACCCTTGTAGAATGGCACAGAGAACTTGTAGAATCACAGTTGGAGATTTTTCAACTCAAATGGACAAGAATGTGCAACCTCCTCTAACTTTGAAATTAGCTCTGCTATAAGCAAGAGCTGGCCTAGATGACTTCCAGAGGTGGCTTAAAACTTAAATACATTTTATGATTCTGAGATACGAATGTGCTGCTCTCCTTCATCCACCTCCATAAATGTGCTTTCAAACTGATTTTAGCCAGACAGCAGAAACCACTATTTTTTTGGTCCTTTCTTAGGGATTTATAGGAAAGTAGTTAGCTTTCCAGAGTGGGACTACTGTATGTAAAATACAGTGCTCAAGCCAGTTGTCTCTTTCAATTAAAGCTCAAATGAATTAGCAAAGAGCTACTCAGACTGCTTTTTCTGAAACCTCTATAAACAATGCAAATTTATTCATTTTTCATTATTTCCATAATGAAGCAAAGTAAAACCTTTATTCTTTTTGTAGATTCATTTGAAAAAATCTGGAATTATACTAGTGACTCTTACAAATGCTGACAGTAACAGTGCCGAAAGGGTATTTGAAGATTATTTGTGCATACATACAAATCCAAGTAACTTAAAATATGAGGGGTGGGGGGAAAAATGTCTAAATTTCTGAAAGGTTTTTTCTGTTTTCTATAGATCTAAGAGTTGCTGGACGTAGTGGTCTGGTGAAAAGCTGGAAAAAGATCCAGTGTCATAAGCACTTACTATGTTTCTATCTGCCCTCTTTACTGTGGGTCTGATTTTTTTACTGGCAATTCAGCTTCTTGTATAGTGGATCCACTGTTGTATTCGTGTTTGAAATTGCACGTGTTCGTTTTAAGTTAATACATAAATTCCTTCTTCAGATATTGTTTTGTGATTTGTTAGGGATGTTGTCAAAGTATCTTTTTAAAAACAGTGGCTGAGAGCTGACTGCATTTATGGAAGAGCATGTGCTGCTGGTACTATATCATTAGCAAAGCTGTCAGTAACAGCTTATTTTCATAATGGTAAGAGAATGAAGATTGTTTTGTGGTTAGCCTCTATAACTTCTAAAGGCCAGCTAAAACTGTCGTGTGGATTTCACTGGTGATCTCATTACTTGTTTCATGCTGGAAGTCAAACTAAATGGGTAAAGTGAATGTTTTTCGGAGTTAAAGTTTGTGACTATGACCTAATATCAATTTGACTTCTTAATATGAACTGTGTGGGACTAGACAAAACACATTGTTTTACCATGATGCTTTGGCTTTGCATATAGCAAATGGAGGAGAAAAATACCTTGTGGGGAGTGAAAGTGGACAAACCTTGAAGTGGTTCAGGCTGCCAGGTGGAGGGATCTGTTGCCTTGTGTGATCTGGGAGGGTGGAGTTATATGGGTATCCTGTTTGTGTGGTTGTTCCTGCTCCGGCATTGGGCAAAACACCTCTGTGCTGTGTGAGTGTTGAGTTCACAAACCACTGAACAATGGTTGTCTCATCTTCTCCTTGCAGGGTGGATCACTTGTACACATTTTTTGTTCAGTGGTCACCAGAAATATATGGGAAAGATGCCAAAGAGCAAGGTTTTGTTGTGGTAGAAAAGGAGGAGCTTGACATGATTGACAACTTCTTTAGTGAGCCCGCTACTAAAAGCTGGGAGGTGAGTGCTTTCTGCCTTTATATGAAGCATGTGTGTATCAAGTGTGCATCCTCTGCTAAGAATCTCAGTGGTTCTTCTTTAGAGGATTTTTATCGTGTTTCTTTATAGCAGTTGCTGCTTTATATAGAGGATACCTTAAGGCTTGTATCTGTCTCACAAGTATATTCCTATTCCTTCAGTCTTCATTTCTTCTCTCCCTAGGAAGAGCAGGTAAACAACTGGGAGCTCTCTGGTGTGCAATCAGCAGAAATTGTGTAAATATTTTGACCATGTGATATTAATCTTTTGCAAAGCTATACAGGCCTATGTGGTCAGCATAGCTAAATTCCTAATGTATATATATGCTGCAGATAAAATCTCCAAAATATATATATATGCATGTAAACATCAACTCAGACTCTGGTATGCTGGTCGAAATGGATTGATGTGTGGTGATAGGCCAGACCCTTGCGTCTCTGGTACACCCAGCAGTCGTGTTTGAATATTGGGTGTAAGTGGGATAAGTTTATCATTGGACTTTGGCTTTTTCCTGTGTGGTCTTCTGCAATATGTTCTAACCACTTGGCATGCCTGTGCTTGTTATCTCTTTCTTCTGTGTACAAAGCCTAGTTTTTAAGGGAAATTAGCTTGCACACACTTTTAAAAACCATATTTCTCAATGTTCAAACACTTTCTATGCTAAGGATATGGGATAATGAAATAGACACATAAATTCCAAAGTGGGAAGTATCTTGATTGTGATCTAAAAAGTAATCTTATTATTCATCTTAAACATAAACTTTGCTTTAAATTCTACTACCCTCTCTTTTTTTTTTTTTTTTTTTCTTCTAAGCATTTTTATCTTCACAGTATGTTCTGTTGAAAAATGGAGCTTGGAAGTGGGACTTTTAATTTGAAATGCAGCAACCTCTATTCCCAAGGAGCTAATATTTTTACAGTTTTGTAGCTTCTCAGTGTTGGTGCTTTGTGAGCTGAAAGATTAAAAAAAGCCTTCTTTGCTTTGCTTAGAGCTGAGTGCAGTCATACATTGCTCTAGATTTCACTGTACAGTTATTTGCATGCCATTTTCATAAAACCTCAATGAAGGAGTGTCAGTGATCTGAAGACATATGTAGGAGAGATCTGGCCACACTGGGAGCTTGTCTCTCATTGTTTTATTTAGATATTTATTGAAAGGAAGAAAAGCTGGAAACTGCTTAAGGTGTGTCTCTTTTATTAGTAATATATTCCAGCTTCACTAATTTACAGTAGGTCTGCCAGGAAATCAAGTCCAAATTTGGTCATGATGACTGTGAAAGTTTCACTCTCCCTTGCGGGGAAACAGAAACTCTAATTGTAGAGAAGCATATATATATCACAGCATGCCATGGCCAGTAGCTGTCTGTCAGTCTTGTGGCTGAGAGCTCTTGCCACTAGAGCAGGGGTAGAGTATTTAGTACTGAAAATAAACTGCTAGATGATGAAACAGAGACAAATGCCTATGAATATTCGAATTATTTACTGTGCCAGACCAGACCAGGAGGAACCTTTTGTGGAGGTATGTTGAATTGTTTCCCATTTGAACAGCATGGACCTGATGATGGAACTTCTGTGTTAGTAACAAACGTGCTCTGTACTCAGGTGGGGGGCATTTCCACCTCAGGTAGCTTCCTTTCTCAGCCCTATAAAATCTTTGAAAGACTTTGTAGATCTGGTTTCTGTAGTGGTCAATTCTTTTCATCCATTTCTGGTTTTGTGTGGTCTGTAAATACCTGATCTTGCAGATGCCTCTTTCTGCAGTTGTTGACTGAACTTCATTCACACATGCAATTCAGAGACTGAATAAATGTGTATGCAGAGAAGATGGGGGGCTTGTCAGTCTCTGGAGCCAATTTGCAATTTACAACTGTGTTAATAGGTTTTCTCTGGTTGCCTAAGTGAGTTTGGTTGTATTTTGCTACAGACACCTCTTGGTTGATTTGCTGTTGGTTGATACTTTAACCTCACTCCTGGAGGGGAGACTATTCCTAAAAGAAAGTCCTCAAAAAGGGAGTTGTGTACTTTTGATTTAAGGTCTAAAAGGTGTTAATTAAAACAAATATATATACGATAATGGTGTGGGAGATGAGGAGGGAAAGCAAACCACTCAAAAAGTGCAAAAAGAAAAATTATACAAGTAGAAAGATTGTTTTCTTTGAAGTTTGTTGTGGGCGGTTTTTTGATTTTTAATTACCGTAATTTTGCAGTGCAAACCTTTCCCAAAATTGACCATAGAAAAATTTTCCAGCGCAGGATTATCTGCAGTCTCAGAAGGAGAGGCTGGAGGGACAGGGTGAAACTGTGGAGCTCTTGCAGTATCATGGGCAGGAATACCTGCTACTGCTCAGATGTGCAGGCATACAAAGCAGTGTTTGTTCTGCAGGCTGGATTTTGCCTTGTGATCCTGCCTTCCTCTCTCTTCCTGACCCTGCACTGGAGTGCTGGTGCCCAGGTGTCCTTGCTCAGCTCCAAGCATCTGTGGGAGAGCATGGGCCTGACATGAGTGCATGCAGCAGATGTGTAGCTCTCATCCCGCTGGAGATGCTCAGTGTGACTGAGGGTATTAGGGCTGAGTTCATCACCAGCCCTGGTCGTCATGCAAAACTTCTGTGCTTTTGTTGTGTGATTAAATCCACACCTGGAGTCAGTCTAGGGTATTTGCTTTCTCACCTGAGGGGCAGGTGTGTGTAGGACTTCCAGGCATTTCTTCCCAATTGGCTGACTGTGGACAGCTTCTGCAAGTTCCAGCAGTGATCATGAAGGTGTGGAGGAATTATGCGAAACTTGATCCATGTGTAACATGAAAGCCATTTGGAAGCCTTATTAGCAGCGAGATGCATAGCAGAGCACAGTGGGCTCTGCAGCTGCATCCTGGAATTTCTGCTCTCTGAGATATGGCCACTGTGGTGATGCACTCATGGAAGGAAAAGATGGTTTAAGGTTTCCTGTTTGTTTTGTAGCTAGGCCTCATTGCTTCCCTTTTTCTTTATCAGCTCCAGAATGGAGCTGCTGATGTTGCTTCCTTGGTGCCATGATGGTACTGAGCCCCAGCTAAAGATTTTCTCCACTTGCTTAAGGGTACTTGTGCTTGATAAAATCTATCCCAGATGGTGTTTTTTTTCTCCAAACAGTGTGACAGCTGAGGAGTAAGTTTTAAATTAATTGGCTTCAACAGAAGATTGATTGTGTAAGAGCTGTGCTTTAGGTTGGCACTTGTTCTCTTGCCACAGATCATTACTGTAGAAGAAGCTAAACGACGAAAGAGCGTTTGCAGTTACTACGAAGAAGAAGAAGATGATGATACTTTGCCTATCCTAAAGCATCACAGCGCTCTCCTGGAGAACATGCACATAGAGCAGGTACAGCTGGAAAACCCTCGGGTTTCCTTCTTAGATGCGGTTCTGTCTCCGTCGAGTGTGAGAAAGAGAATAGTCTGGGGCACTGCCTGTGTTGCTTGTGTAACCCTTTCCCTCATTCCCTGCTCCCTGCCCAGCTTGCCCGGCGCTTGCCCGCGCGGGTGCAGGGCTACCCGTGGCGCCTGGCATACAGCACGCTGGAGCACGGGACCAGCCTGAAGACTCTGTACCGCAAATCAGCTTCTCTCGACAGTCCGGTTCTCCTTGTCATCAAGGATATGGACAACCAGGTAAGGAGCGCTTGTTCGGCGGGGCTTGAGCAGAAAGGGCAGCTTTTTGGAAAGTGATCATTGTGGAATGCTAGTCTTACTATGAAGTGATGTCATACCAAAATGAGACATCGGTGTATTCTTTTATATTTTCTTCTGTCTGAACTAGAGTTTCCACAGGAAAATACTTCAGCACTAATAAAAGCTTTAGAATTGCAGTGAGTGCAGTAGTGCCTTTGGAAATACCTTTCTTAGGTATCTCAGTTTAGGAGCTGTCACAAGCAATGCCTCTCTGGAGGTATCATTCTTCAGTAGCTGCTAGAGTCAGCAATGCTGCTGCCATTGTTGCCATCTGGCTTTTAACTTGCAGAATACAGAAGATGTGGAGGAATACTTGCACATCTGATACACGTCACCGGTTAGTTCTTCTAACTTGAAAATCAGCTTAGTTGTTCTTAGAAAGTATTTTGAAATGTTTGGGGGTTTTTCTCTTGAATTCTGCACTTTCCACAAAAGTAGTATAATCATTTTATCCTAACAGATATTTGGAGCATATGCTACACATCCCTTCAGGTTTAGTGACCATTACTATGGCACTGGTGAAACGTTCCTCTACACATTCAGTCCACATTTCAAGGTAAGTGGGTGTCCACTCTCTGAAATGAGATTTTTGAGTTCCACTTCTGAAACATTTATGAGATTTTAATGATGATAGCATGTTTGAGTGTAGAAGATGTGCCAGATGTTGATGAATGCAGTTAATCATTCATTGCTTCAATGCAATACTTTAAGCAAAAGTGTCTGTCATTATCTGAAGAGAGGACAGTCTCTAAGGGCGAGAAGAGGGTTTCAAATTAATTGAAGGGGGAAGCAGGAAGGAGTTAAGGAGTGGACTGTCAAAGACTCACCTTGGAAGGCAGTGACATCAAGAATAGGATATAATTTCATGCATTCCTAGGATCACAGTGACAACAAAACAGAGATAAGAGTGCTACTGAAATACCCCTTGATGCTCATGGCTTATGTACTTTTTCCATATTGAACACCATGGGGACTGACAGTAGTCAGAAAATAGATTTTAGGCTTCAGGCAGTAGCTTGAGGCCTGTGGGAAAGCCAAGTATGTAACTCTCTCAACTCTGGCCTGGGAAATCATAAGGGGGAAACCAAAACAGTCCTTGTAGATGTTCCTTCTCCAGACACCTGGTGTTTTTCCAACTTGTTTACTGGTAAAGATGTTTACAAAAAGGCGTAGGCTCTAATGACCAATCATATTGATTGTACCGAAACACTGTATAAAAGAATCTGTCCTTCAATAAACTTCCCCTATGTGCCCTCCGAAAAGAAGGCTCGGAGTTTTATATCATTATCCTGCCATCCCAAATCATAAGGATATAGAGCACGTTGTTCCTTTTTAAGAGGGTCCCAGAATTTAAAAGTAAGGATTAGGTTGCTTTGTTCATAGTTTTAAATATGTATGTCTATTATTTTCTACCTTACCTTTTTCCTTTCAAGAAAAAGATGAAAGATGATTGTGCCTCTTAGCTGCTAAGAGTAGGTACCCAGTAGTTTGAGATTACAAGGATCTTCACAGTCCAAATATGTTAATGTTTTTTCCCCACCTCAGGTATTTAAATGGAGTGGAGAAAACACCTACTTCATCAATGGAGACACTACCTCTCTGGAGCTTGGAGGTGGAGGGTGAGTGAGTGTTTGGTTTTCAAATCATATAGCCAGCTTTTTTTTTAAATTTTAAATGGAAATAGGGACAATGGTAGGTGCAAGGAAAACTTACTAGTAAAGGGGCTGAACTTACTTTTAGTAAGCTGTTTAGCAGAGATACCTCAGCAATCTGATTTCTGTTACAGGCTGAGAGCGATTTTGTTTGCTTAGAGTGACTGATGGTAGGCAAGTAGGGTTTGTTGCAGAGTTTGGGCTTGTTTTTAAGCCAGGAAAAAAGCAGATGTTTTGGGTGGATACATCACTCATTGCTGAAGTGGTTTGTTACTGGAAGATAATCCCTAATGTCAATTTTGCCTTTAGTTTATAGAGTTTAATCACATGGTCCTCACTAAGTTGTTGTTTTCCTGTTGATGCACAGAGCAAGGATACACACAGGCCATAATCAGGTCGTAAGTTTCAAAGGTCAATATGTACAAAACCAAGGGCTACGGCTGTACAACCAACTAAAGCTTACTTGGAGGTTGCACCATGGGACAGCTGGGCGTGGTTTGCATCGGGGCTGGATAACCAGAAGGTGCTCTGTCCACATCCAGACAGCCGGGGAGGGGACCCCAAGGTCTGTGCCCTGGTGAGGCCACAGCTGGCAGTGTGAGCAGCCGCGTGGCCCAGGGCACTCGTGGGGTCCGTCGCACTGCCCCGCTCACTGCTGCAAACAAAAGGGGACTGCTCCATGAGCTTCTTGGTCAGTGCTTTGCCAGGACTGAGCTCTTCACATTGGGCCTCAGAGTCACCTAGATTCCCCTGTATCACTTCTTCGATTGTTTATAAGGCTTTCAGTGCTTTTACTGCTCCATATAACACCAAATCTGTTGTGTATCTCCTTTCTAGTGGCCGGTTTGGTTTATGGTTAGATGCAGATTTGTATCATGGGCGAAGCAACTCCTGCAGCACCTTCAATAATGACATCTTAACTAAGAAAGAAGATTTCATAATTCAAGATGTAGAAGTATGGACATTTGAGTGAAACACTGACTGCCTTAAGGACTGGATCCATTAGGCACTTAAAAGCTATCCAGAAGGTGAAGGCTGCCTCACAATGTTACACGCTTTTTCCTCAAGTTTGTACCAGAGCATGACTACGCAAAAAAAAACAACCAAACAACCCAAGATAAAAGAAGTGGTTTTGAGAGGCATTAAGAGACAGAACAGTAAGAGATCACTCTGAAGTGTTTTTTACTTCCTCTTCAGCACTCTTCCATTGAAGATACAATGCTTATGAAAACATTCATGATGTATAAGTTGAAAACTTTTTATGTAACTGTGAAAAAGATCCTGTGGAAGAACTATAACTGTCTAGTACATTCCATGTGTATTTATGTTCAACATGCAAATGCTGACCAAAAATAAAAGGTTACTTTACCAAAATGTACAGCATACTGTTTGCCATGGAAAAGAATTAGAATTGGGTGTATACAGCACTTAAGGGAACATGTTTTTAAAATTATTTTATTTATTGTCACTGTATAGTAGATTTTTTTTTGTAAATGTATTAGCTGTGAATTTTTTTGTTTAATGTTTCAAATCTCATTTTGATAATTACTGTCGAGGTAGGTTTCTTATTCTTTGGCATTTATTCTGAAAAAATTTATTTGATTTCTGAAGTTAATTTTTACATTTTTATTTTGTAAATGAGATTTGGTTTTCACTATACCCTGATTAGAGGGTTTATTTTCCTGGCAGAAACACTTGAGTGCATAATTCTGTTTCATTTTCTTTTCCTGAAATGAGGGAGAACGTGGATAGTGCTTCTTCTTGACTCTGCTGTCACATTCCTGTTAATAGATTACTATTTTGGCAGTGTGTGGAGACCCTGGGCAACTGTCCCGTGGTGTAGACTTTATCAGTTCTGTTACAGTCCACCGAATTGGGATAGCATGCTCTGAACAGCTGCCTGAGTATTATTTGACTGTTTATGAAGGACATTTCTAAGAGAACTAGTTTTCTGTATCAACGCCAAATGATTCAAAGTAAGCCACCCACTGTGCTTCCATGAGCATTTCTCTAGAAACTGAAGTATTCGTTAAGGAGAAAATACAACTGAGATTTAGAGAAGAAAGTTCTTTTCCTAACAGGCCAGGTCGTGTTAGTGCAAAACTTGTTTTCCTAATAATTACATATATAATTTCCTTTAAAAAAATACTTCAAGCAGCAGTCTGGTTTAGGATTTGACAGGCAACTAAATATTCTTGTTTGTTTTTAATGAAATTATCAGAAACTTCCCCCTCCCCCACTGCCAGAGCTGAAAAGACTCTATATTACAAAATTTGTAAAATTTATTTTATGAATAAAATACATTACAAAATTATAAAACATTTGCTAAATGGGGAGAGTGTGAGAGAGGACTGGCAATCTTCACTACTTGCTAAGGAATTCTGCCATTAAGTTCTGGTTTTGTTTACACAATCCAGGCCTAACTAACATTAGGATGCTGTCGTGCCCTGAGACTGGAATGTTTCACTGTTCTAAGAAAGGCAGGTTTTAGAGACAGTAGTGTGCATTAAAACAGTACAGTCTAATGTTGGAATATTATTAACTGAGTAATACAATTCAATTTAGTTACTGCTCTTTCCTTTTTGAATAGATTAAATTAAAACAAAAAGTCAGTTTCTTTTCTTTCAAAAAGCATTTCTAAATCTTAATCCTGCACAGAAGCTTCACAGTCAAAAAAAAAAAAACAACAATGCTATACACAGTAAGCCTGTAACATGCTGCACATGAGCTTTTCACACTTCTTTCTTTGTGGTCTATTACAGCCATGAATAAAGTTCTTATTGTTGATGCTTTAAAAGATTTTGGAAGTTGTTAACAGCATAATGCTTGGAAGATACCCAGACTGACTAACACTCTTTGCTCTTTTAAATGGTGGCGGAAGACCACTGAATAGTTAAAAAAAGCCAACCAACCAAACACCCAACAAAAAATCCCCACAACAAACAAAATGAAACCAAGTTCAACATTTTGCATACATTTCACTATTGCTACCTACAACTTATTTCATTATATTATCCTTGTCAAAGCATATCTAAATGCTGTGGTCTATATTCAAAACAGTGTTGTTCAACCAAAATTCTGTGACCCTTGAAACTATGAATATTGAATATATGTAATGCAGTGCTATCACAATATTTTCAATAAAGGAATTTATGCATTCAGAAACTTGTTACAGATGCATTCTCTTTCATTCACAAACTTTAGAACATTTTAAAGATGAAAGGATGGATGCAGCTTAAGTTACAAGTTATGCTGACAAATACCTGTGCCACCTCATAAAAAGAGAATTTCAGCAATACTGTATTTTACAAACACAGGTTCAAGATTTTGGTGGGGTTGGTTTTGGGGGCTGGGTTTTTTATAGGTGTAGTATGGTGTGTCCTTAAAGTGAGATGTGTTTTGAATTAACTGAGAGTGTTACAAAGGGCTTAGAAGTGCCAGGAAACAGTTAGCAGTTAACCTGGTAGTTCTTGCTGTTACTCTCAGCTGCAGTGAATGTATGCCTTTATATTTTTTTTGACAAACTATTACATTTCTGAAAGAGCCAGGTGTTATCAGCTCTGCGAGGGTTCAGTACTTCTGAGGGTGTCCAGCACCTCACAGAAAATGATGTAAATAATTTTGTGAGATGGCATGGTCGAGTATGTCTGGAAAAAGCAAAAGGGTTTTAATAAAAGAAGAAAATAACACAAAAACAAAGAACAAAGCTGAACACAGTGTAGGGACAGGTCCCACACACCTGCTACAACCCCTAGAGAATGCACTGAGAAGCCTCATGCTCTCCCTTAAGTATTGGACAATTTAGGTGGGTTTTTGGCAAACAGCCCAATAGGGAATAGCTACTTTTCTGAGGAACAGGCAAAGAGACCTGTCAGGGGTTTTTTTTGTCTTGGCACTGAACCAATTACTGTCAGGAGAGCAAAGAAACTTGTAGTGTTCTTCCCTTAAAAGGTTTTGGGGTCAGTCTTAAACCTTTCCCTATATGGAGACACCTGCTCGGGTGTGGAAATGCATTACTACCAACAGCCTCTTCCCAGAAGTCCAAAGTCCATGTGCATCATTTTTGTATGCACCCTTTTCCTATTTCCAAAACGTTCACATACATTTTTATGTCCAGCCAAGCAAAGCAAAGATGTTTTAAAAGTACCTGGTTCTAGGGTTTTATTGGTTTTCATTGTGTACAGCAGTGGCATTAGAAGAAAATAAACTACAATTACATGTGAAATTGAACAAGCGTGCTATCCATGAGCCTTGCTCTGAGTGAAATGGCAGTAACAACTTTCCTAAAGTAACAGGAAAATTATGGTCACTAGTAATATTTCTCTCCAGGAGAACAAGATCTTGTTCTTGCAACATCAAATATGTGTTTCTTCAGTGGTACTTGGATACAGATTTTTGATTCAGGACCCTGTTCAAATACACACTCACAAATCAGGCTTGTCAGTACCCAGGTAATTGCAGATGTTTTATTTGGTGCTGGTTTAAGTGGAGGTTTTGTGTTGGATGTTTTGTACAAAGGCTGGCTTTAGAGCAAAGGAAAGTCTAGTTACATTTAGAAGAATCCTCATTTGTAAACTCTCAAGATTTGATTTGCCTGTTTGTAACAGAGAAAAGGTGCAGGTTAGGTCATTACAAAGGGACTGCCTAGCACTCTGCAGGTTGGCACATCTGGCAAGTGAGCTACTTCAGGTAGAACAGCCAACCATGCCCTGTTTGTACAGGCACAACTTGCTTTTTAAAAATAAAAGCATTTTTGAAAATCTCAGTCTAAATTTTTCATCTCATTAGCTTTTAAAACACTGTAGCCTGTCCCCTGTGTGACAAGCACTTTGTCCCTTTTGAGCTGCATGAAGAATACATTTAAGTTGCAGGGTCAGTGGTTCTGCAGCTCTAGTCTAATAAGCAGTGCAAATGATTCTAAATACAAACTATTAAGAAAACATTTTTAGAACTTGAAGGCTAACTACCACTTACCAATACCCTCTGTTAGCTTCGTAAGTAGTTGGTAGGAGGGTGGTGAGGCACTGGAATGGATTGCCCAGAGAAGTTGTGGATGCCCCATTCCAGGACGTGCTCAAGGCCAGGCTGGATGGAGCCCTGAGCAACCTGGTCTAATGGCAGGGATGGTTGTCGGAACGAGATGATCTTTAAGGTCCCTTCCAACCCCAAACCATTCTGTGATTTTAAGAAATACTTTACTTTGGCTGTGCCTTAGCGTAGCTGTCATGAGCAGGCAACAGGCAACAATTCTAGGGCTGTCAGCTTATGCAGTTAGAGCTAACATCAGATTTTAGCCCTCGCTGCTGGGAGTAGAGAAGAAAAAATGCACACTCAGTTGGAAAAATCTCTGGAATATATATTAGTGATCCTGGACAAACTGCAACAGTCCTGAAATGGTGTTTTAAGATTATTTGTGCGCCTATAAAAATCCAAGTAACTTGAACTATAGGGGCAAACCGTCTAAATGTCTCAAAAGTTTTTCTCGGTTTGTATTGATCAATGAATTGCTGGACATAACTTTCGGGCGAAAACCGAGAAAGATCCAGCGTCATAAGCACTTTTTATCCTTCTACCCGCCCTCTTTACTGCATGTTTGATTCCCCCNAGGGGGGCGAAGCCGGGAATGGCGGCGGCGATGGCTACGACGGGAAGTGCGTGTTCTGCAGGATCGCCCGGCGGGAGGAGCCGGGCACGGCGCTGCTGCCCTGCGAGGTGGGTGAGGGGCGCCCGCTCTCCTTCCCCGCTACCCGCCGGGCTGGCCCAGGGGTCGCGGCTAGGGCCGGGGGGGCGCGGCGGCTCTGAGGGCTCTCCGCTCCGGCACGGACAGAGCGGGGAAAAACATCGCCCGCACGGCGAGCACCGTGCCTTCCGTAAGTGCTGGCACGGCGGCCGGAAGCCTCAAAGCTGGCGCCGAGGAGTCCGGACTGCCGAAGGTCAGCAGCGGACGCGCCCCGCGCCTGGAGGCTTCCTCCAGAAAACCTCGGCTTTTGCTGCTGGTCGTGTCAACCAGGACACTTGGTATCGCAGCGATGTGGGGCTTATGGACGTCGCTACCTACTCTGTGCCGCTGTCCTCGTCCTAATCCATTCTAAAACGTTTGCATCCTTATTTTAGGATGAAGATCTTGTTTGCTTTAGAGATATAAAACCTGGTGCCCCGCACCACTACCTGGTGGTGCCCGTGAAGCACATGGGAAACTGCAAAACACTGAAGACAGAGCACATACCTCTAGGTAAGGCTGCGAGTGTGTGCGTGACTTAAAGGAAAACTGTTTTTCACAGGCCGAAATAGGGGGTTGTCAGGTAAATTACAACTTTGGACACTACTTGTAAACATGGAAATAGCTGATGTGAGTAAGTGTAGGTAGGGACTTACCCTTTCTCAGAACTTCTATGTGATGGTCTAGAATGGCACTTACTTTTGGAAAAACGTTCCAGTTTGCATGGAGTATAGATGCCTCCGCGCTTTGTTGGAAGTATGGCTTTACTTTTAAAGCATTTATATGCTGCTTCACTGCATTTTCTTAGATATGCATGTGCAATTCTAAAAGTTTACAGAAGAATTTTATAAAGTGTATACTTTCAGATAAGTGCTGTATTGTTTGTCAGGAGAAAAGGGAGTGACAGATGAAAAAGAGAAATGGTGTTTCAATTAACTTTAAAAAATCTGAAAAAACAAAATTCTGAAATGTTGAAGCCATTATTTATTGCTACTAGGCTTACTTTGGTTTTTTATTCCCTTAAGAAGACATTGTCCTGGAATTTGTTTCACAAGATATGGCTAGCTAAGCGTGTTGAGTAACAGAAGAAACTGCACCCATGAAGAAATTCCACCTTAGGGAAATTTATAGGTGATGCAAGGAAAGAGTTATAGTTGCATTTTGCAAATCTTGTATCACTGTATTTCTCTTGTTAACATAGCCACATTTCTGGTGGTTTTCTCCAGAAAAAAACCCAAAACACTTCTCTATGTGTTTAGCTTCGAGGCCATTCCTCTGACTTCTGCCTTGAGTTTTTGTATTGGGTATGCTGCATTGTTCAGTGATAATGAAACCGTGTGCTAGTAATAAGAAAGACTGACAACTGTATTTTAACTTAAATTTATGTACCGTCTCTGAAATGTACTCCAGGCTTCACAGGACCTGGAGAGCAAAGTCCTGTAGCTGTGTATAGAGATACAACACTGGAATTAGTGTAAAGTCATCATTCTGACCAATCAGTACTTGTTGGGTTTTTTAATAAGGGTGTGGTGATAGCATGGCTTTGGCCAAAGTTCTTATAATAATATCACACTGGAAAGCATTGCAGGTGTGGAAGTTAGTATCAGTGGCAATTTTCAAGTAAATCATTGCACACACTCTCTTGATTGTCTTTTGTTTGACTAGGATAGTTACAGTGTTTATATTTTGAAAAACCCATGTCTGTGATCTCAATGTAGATTAGTCTGTTGAAGTTAATATTCTGAAGAATTCTTCTTAAAATGAAATTTATTTGTGTTTTAATAGTGAAGAGAATGATGGAAGTTGGAAAAGCCGTTCTCCAAAAGAATAATTTTAGTGACTTGAATGATGTAAGGTATGTAATAGAACCCTTCCATCTTTCTGTTGAGTGTGTTTATTACTTTTCAGAATGTTAGTTTAGAGATGGTGGCAGAATTTGCACTGTGATTTATGGAAGAAATCAGGTCTATATTTCGCTTACTGCATGAATTCTCAATTAAAATCTACTGGCATTGAATATAAACTTTTTTTTTTCTGATAAAGTTCTGGCACAAATTGGGTTCCAGCTCTGAGATTCTTTCTTGAACGCCTCTTGGAGTAGGGAGGGCACTTCAAACAACTCACCAAAGAGGCTGCTCTTTTGTGATGTGCTGCAAATATGCTCCAAATCCTAGATGCCAGAAGAGAGGTAAACTTTGGCATATTGAAGCAGGGCACTACACTGTGTTTCAGTCATACCAGAATTCACTGGAATTTGGTGCTGGACGTTTCAGTTTAAGGCCCTTGATATCTGAAATAAACTGTTACATAATTTAAGCACTGTAGAGAAATAGGGAGCTGGTTCTTCATGATGAAAATTGATAGTTGGCTTTCCAGCTGAAAACTAGATAGGATACATTTAAGATACTTTAACTCCTTTTAAAATGTGTCTTAAATACAGAGATGTGAAGGAGGAGTTTAATGAACTTCTGAAGAGCTTTTTGTGGTATAATGAAAGGGCACGTTTTTGTTCTTGCTTCTATGTACAACAAAAATGCGATGAGTTGTTAGTTCTGTGGGTCATGTTGAATAACCTATGATGTTCCAACTCTTCCTGAATTAACATCACCGCTGTTTTGTACTTCCTTTCCTTTTCTGAAGGATGGGTTTTCACTGGCCTCCGTTCTGCTCGATAGCCCACTTGCATCTTCATGTCCTGGCCCCAGCCAGTCAGCTGGGGTTCTTATCCAGGCTCTACTACAGAATCAATTCCTACTGGTTTATCACGGTAAGTGTAACGCAGGTGAGCTTTGCTGTAGGTTTTCAGTTGTGAGCTGAAAATGCCAAGTCTTTCTCACCTTTTAACTGTGTCCAAAAATTCTCTGACCACTTACTTTTGTTGTTACTTTAGTTCTCAGTTACATATATTTTGCATTAACTGAGAAAAAATAAAGGTAAAAACCTTAATGTTTATGCTTATAAAGGGGAATGTAGTGCTAATAACTAACAGCAAACTGTACAGTAGTTCTGGATCTTGCCTGAAGCTCAGGCTCTGTGATGTGCTTCTGTGGACTTGGTAAACATTTGGGTTTTAATGTAAAAGGCTATATTCAAGTGTGATGGACTGTTTCGCACATACTCTGGTTAATCCTGTGTAGGTGAAATCATATCCACCTAATGACTGCATTTATCACTTCATGTGCTTTTCCTCATCTTGTCATGTTTAGACTAACCTAGTGTCTGCTTTACAGAAACATGGTTTGTATTGATTTATGTCAGTAGAGGTTAGCAGTGAGACTGTACTGACACTGACTCAAGCACTTTGAAAATCTCTCTGTAGAGATCTAAACCTCGCGCTCACTGCTTTGATACAGCAAAACACCTGTCCTTGCAAGGTAGCTGCCGCATCCTAGTATCATTGCACATCCTCAAATCAAAGTTGCTTAAAAAGGTCTGTCTCCTCTAAAGAATATAGACAGCTTCTTCACAGTGGGACCTTGCCGAACTTCACTCCTAGCTCAAAAAAAGCACGTGTCTGCTGTGTTATTGACCATCTTACAGATATTTGTCCCTCAAATACATAGAGCTGTCTAATTTTACTGCTTATTATCCTGGATTAGTTCAGACAGATGCATACTAATTGTGGTTATCCAGTATGGATACACTTTGGTATTTTGCCCTGCTGTCAGGTTGGAAAATGCTCTTGGGTTGGTGGTGGCTTTGTTTTTTGTTTGGTTTTTTTTTTTTAATTACAGTGTCTTGAATGTGGTACTTGTTTAAGAATGCAAAACAGGATTCAGATAATATGATTTTCAGTTGCTGCATGTTTTAGGTAGCTTTATTTGTAAATAAACTGCAGTAATTACTGAAACCCTCTTGAGTTGCTCCTGCCTGAAGTAGCTGATTGCATTTTTACTGTCTGCATTTAAAATATGCCAAATTAGAGCTTTTCACCTTTTAATGTAGTTCCTTTGGACATCTTAATAAAGCCTCAAGCACTAGGTCAAATTAAAAGATTAATTCAGTAGGACTGGCGAAAAAAAAGCAAAGGCTGACAGTAATCTGGTCTGTTTTAGAAGAGCCCCTGTTAGCCTCCATGTGCCCACTCTGGCCTGCTCGTTGGCAGACTTCCTCCTGCCCTGAGCCTTCCTGAGGGCTCTGTGAGCTGGTGCTGTTACATGTACAAAATACAGCTGTCCCAGTTCCGCCCATGATGCATAAATAGCCATGTATGATGACAAAAGTGTGTGTTGGTGCAGTGATGTGACCAAAGGATGAGGTAGTAGTTCATGACAGGAGCCACACATGTGAACGCCCTCCATCCCTCAGCAGCGTTTGTGGCTGGTGGTGCAGCTGGGTGGGTGATGAGAGGTCACAACACGCTGTTCCGGAGTGCCTCGTAGAGAATCCCAGGCCCACCACTTGATTGTTCCAAGCACTGCTGTCTTCTGAGGTCTCTGAAGTTACAGTGCCTTAACAGATCTGCTGTTTATTTGCTCAAACCTCCTCTGACCTCCATAGGTAATGTTTCCTCTTCTGATCACCTCAAGAGTGTTTGGTGGAAATTGTAAGTCTCCTGTTGAAAGGAACGGTTGTATTCTGCTTCTCCTGTACATTTATCTGTAAAAGTGAAAAGCAAATGCTCTGTTAGTGTCACTATTTTTAAAATGGAATATTCAGTAAACTGAAGGCCTACAGTGTAGTTAATGTATTGCTTTCTCTTTTTCATAGGCTGAACAACTGATTGAGAGACTGCAAACTGAAAATGCTGCCAGCTGAAAGCTTGTGTTGTCAGCCAGTTTGGTCTTTGAGCTCTGATTTAAGGTTGCACGATTTGATGTTGCCAATAATATCCCAGGATAAAAAAAGCTTTACTTCCTTATGAGGAAATACACACAGAATTTGTAGCTGCTAACCTAATTCTTCCATTCGGATATGTCAGTCTGTATACTTCCCTGGCAATAGCGTGATGTATTTTAGTTATAATTTTGTATTTGTGTAGATACACACATAATACACACACACACATGCACACAGGCAGAGAACCCTTCCCATTAAAAGGCAACTGTAGCAGCAGAATGTATTGCAACCAAGGCAATGAGTTACAACTAACGGCATGTGAATGGTACCAAGGGGAGTATTTGTTGTGGATTCAAGCTTTCATTTTCAAGATGCATTGTTCTGGGATTGCAGGTAACATTTCAAACATTTGTTCCCATCTGCATTTGTATGATATGTTACTTATGCCTAGTGATGAGTAGGTACATTGCTGAAAGTACAGTACTGACTTTCTGGTGCTAAACCACTTCAATGTTACCTGACGTGTTTGCATCACAGTGACACGTTAAACGTGAATACAGATATGCCCAAAATGTGATAATGCTGTATAACATAGAATATAGTTTATGTGTAAATAGACCTCAAGATTTTTTTTCCCCTCTTATGTGCACAATGTTTGAAATCAGTTACTGTATGTTTACAAGGAATGTGAGGAGTTCAGAAGAATGTATTTAATATACTGCTCTTCTGCATGGCAGTGGAAAAGTCCAGATTTTCTGATCTTATTCTTACTGGAAGTCCCTTGCAGATTACTAATGCCTTGGCCAAATTCGGATTCTGAATGAAGTCACAGGAGATGCTGGTCTGAAATGCAGTGGGTGCGTGTGTGTGTGGCAGACTTCCATAAGAGCAATGTGATTTGACTTTGGGATAGCAGGGACTCAGCCCAAACTGGAGCATGCCAAATTGCTTAAGGAACCTGCTGAACATTTGCCTTTGCTGCATGACTCTAATCAGGAATGCTAGCACTTGTTTTTCAGTACCATAATAAGGCAGACTGTTTGGCAAGTTGAAACTCCAGAACACATGGAGTGGATTTTCTTTGTTCACAGAGCTTGTCTTGGTGCCGAACTAACCAAGTGCCCTTGCCTGATGCATTCAGATGCAGCTGAGGTGAGAATGTCTGTTGCACCTGCAAGCTTCCCTGAACACAATATTCTCTGTTTTCCGTGGATCCAGCACACATTGCCTTAGTGATCCAATGTGTTGTTATATTTTTACAGTACTTCAGAGAGTCTGCACCCTTCTGAGGAACTGCATTTTCTACCTGGCAGTTTACACCTCTCTGTCTGTAAGATCTTCTTCCTGATGTCTTGTTATTCTTACTAGTGGGCACTTGCATGTCATTTGCAGCCCTTTAGGGTTCTAATTCGCTACATTTGGTAGGAAAAGTGTGACTTAAAGCCACTGAACTTTGACTGTGCAATAGATCAGGAGGTTTGAGCTGGCTCCTAAGTTAGTGAAATATCTGAATATTAAGGACTTTCAAGAGTTAATACTGTGTATGTGTTCTGATCTGTAATTAACTTATGTAACTGTACCGAAGTGTGACATGTAATGTAATATTTAAAATATCAACATGAACTGTTGTCAAAAAGGATTAATAAATGCTAATCTTGGGATGATTTTCCAGTGCAATGGAATAGCTGACTGTCGGGGTTGACCCTAGATACCCCACTGCTCACTCTTCATCCCTTAACTCAGCAGGGTGGGAGAACAGAAAGAACAAAATGAAAAAACTCACCGGTTGAGATAAAGATAGTTTAATGTGTGACGGAAAGAGGAAGAAAAAGCAAAGGTAATCACTCATGACCTCCCATAGGCAGGCCAGTAGCAATCCCCCGCCCCCCCCCAAAAAAAAAAGCCCTCTCTTCAGCTTTTATTCCAGACAGTATTTTCATGGAATATCCCTGCTGGCCAGTCAGTGTCAGGTATGCAGGCTGTGCTCTCTCCAAGCTTTTTTCCCACTGGGGGGGCAGAGTAGGAGAAAGAAGGCCCTGACATGATGCGTGCACTGCTCAGCAATCACCAGAACTGCTGTGTTACCAACACTTCCAGTCACACCCAAAATCTGGGACACTCTGGGGGAAGTTACCTCCATCCCAGCCAGACTCTGTATGTTGCCAAATGTATATGAAAGCACAAAGGCCAACTTTTATATCTCAACTTTGGAGAAGGGCCCCATGAATGACAGGACTGGAAAGGTAAAAATCTGGGCATAATGTCACTTCCAGAGTTTTGCTGATGAGAAAGATGGGGAAATCCCGTGTTCCCTGACAGCAACAGCCAGGCCTCAAAACAGCTGAAACAGCAAAGCATTAAGCAGACGCACGCTAATTACTGAGAGAAATGCTCAGCCTCTCGTTAGTGTTTTTCAGCACAGAACTGTGGTCTGTTTTCCTTCTGCATTGACAACCATTCTTGGACTCCGCAGATAATTTTTTTAATTGGGTAAAGAAATACTTTCTGAAAAGCCTAACCTAATACTTATAATACATTTCTGAATTACTGGCTCGCCCCTGGAAGACACTGGGCAATTAACTTCACCACTGTCTTCTGTAGAAGCTTTTAGTAATTTTAAAACTTCAGAAATCATCTGTAGAGCTTTCTAAGGAGCAAAGATCAATAAGGAGCATGAACTCAGAACCTCTTTAACTCTCCAAGAGCCTGGAGAAGCAAAGAAAGTTTTTTAGCCACTGCTGCTGGCTCTGTTCTTTGATCCAGCATTATTTTCTTGAGAAAAGCTGCTTTTTTTGACCTCATGTTTAGGAATGACAAAGCTTTATTTGTACTATTTAGCTCAGTTGTTTTACATAACTCCCAACCTAACACGAACCCAGAGAATAATGCTTTTATGTTGAAAGGATGAAGCAGATACACATGAAATGCTGCTAAAAATAAAAAGAAATTGTGCTTAAATTTGTAGTAACTCCTCAGACTATTCCAAAGTCATCTTAAGTGTGAGCTGTAAATAAAAGTAGGAGAATGGGAACAAACCTGTGAAAATTGTATTTGAAATTTGAGAAACCTGTAAACAATAAAATGCTGTATAAAAACTTGTCATTTCAAACTAATGTGCGGCATTTATTGAAATGGTGACTGTGCCTTCCGTGTTTGACAAAACAAACCACAGATAATCCAGAGGTGATACACAGTCCAAAACAGGTGCAGAGTTTACAGGCTTCAGGTGGAAGGAGAGGAAAGACTACTGAGTTAGTAATCTCTCACAAAAGTGAAGTTGAGGAGGGATTTAAACAGCTGAAAGACACTTAGTAGGGCAAGAAAACCTTTTAAAAAGTTTGGGGTTTACTTACTACTCCAAATAATCTGTAATACTAAAACCCCTTACATGCTACAATTTTTGCAAAAATAATTTAATAAATTCTGTTCCACTTACTCTAATGGGAGCCTGTTAAAAAAAAAAAGTTGCATGTTGAAACATTTAAATTCCTATTTCATCTGTAAATGTCAGTCTAATCACAGAGGAAGCATAATTCGGTAAAAGTTGTAGCTAAACTGAGTCATGTGCATTAGACACTATGCGTGTATGACTATACAGGCTTCAGGAGTAATTTTTTATTCTACATTGTACCAGTGGGCAAGCTGACCAGTTCTGTTATCTATCTTTTTGTATTTTTTTTAAATACTGGCTATTGCTGGAAGCACAAGACTGGATTTGTCAACCTGTTTGCTGAGCCAGTTTGGCAGCTCTGTGTTTATAATCATTGCATGGGCACACAGAAAGATTTCAGTCACACTTTCCAGAATGCTCATCTAAAGCTGGCAGGTTGGAAACATGGCTCTGTAACTGTTAAAAAAAAAAAAAAAATCCCTCTATAAATAGTTTTGTTATATAGTAATCCTTGGTTCTATTAAAAATATAATAATAGAACAAGCTCTTTTTAGTTGCTTACAAAGTAGCTAAGACCATGTCATTAAGGGTTTGCTCTGCTTCAGAGGTGTACTTAAACAGTACAGGTGTGCTTGTAGATGTGCTCGAGCATCTACCAACTTACATGGCAGTGATAGCCTAGATTGCTGATTTAAGTATTGAGCCAGCCTTAATTAAAATCGAATAAATTTCCATGAGCTCGAGTTGCATCTTACAGTGCTCAGGCTACATACTGCCTCATGTGTGTCTTGCAATGAATTATTTGTACAATGTCCAGCAATTTTTCCTGATAGTGCCATCCTGTTAGTCAGCTGGTGACACTTGAAGTGCCTGATGCTGCTTCCTGCAAGTTATGAACTGACACTACAGCAGAACTGAGTGGATTTCAGAATTGTTGGAATTAAACAAAACTCATTCCATATCTGCACTATAAAAAGCTCAATTTGTGTTGAAATCTGAATGCGTGCAAAGACTTCCTCTAACAGGAGCTGAAATACCCTGAGGTGTGCTTGTGTCATTTGGCAAGAAATGCTTTTCCAAAAAGAACAAAGCATTTTAAATATGTTGAGGTCACAAACTACATGTCTTCTTTTTCAGCTGCAAGATGTAGATCTGTTTAGAAAGAAGCAGTAGGTTTGAAACCTAAAGGAGCACACCAATAGTGCCTGGTGCAGCATATATTCCGCCTTTTCCAATGTGGTAAAATTATGTGGTGATTAAAACCCATTCTCTACCTGCATCTGACTGCCCTGTCCCCCAGATATACTGATTTCAGCACATTGATTTATTCCTTTTCTTTTTCTCTTTTCATTGTCCTTTCACAAGAAAAAGAAGGCAGGATAAAAATGAAATCCTCAGGCATAGACTTTGTTTGGTGCAAATCCCCACTGGATGACAACATCAAAACAAAACCCCATTCTTTTAGGCTTTTTAAAATAGAAGTTCTTTTATATAAATAGCATAAAATTACACATCACTTTTATCAAGTTCCTAATTTAAATTAAATTTTAATAGCCTTTTGATGCAAAACAGTCTCTTACTTTAAAGACCCATCAAGTAGTGTAGTTAACACCACACAGAAGCTTCTATTTGCACTGCGAAAAATAGAACTTTAGATTTCTAATTATACAGCTTTATTGGTGGGAACTACTGCAAATACAGCTCCTGATTATTTTTCATAGCACTATTACAACTATTTTACATAACCAATCCTTTATTTTTCTTTCAGAAGAGCTCACAACTGTGCTCTGAAAGCAGGTAGATGAGGTATGGGACTGTGCGGCTATACTGTAATTTACGCATTTGGCACTAGAGTATCTCTCCTCTTGTAAAAAACACTACTACATTTTGGTGAAAGAAGAGCCTTTTTTTCCTTATGAATCCACAGGTGCCCCAATCGAGAGTTTCTGTTGACTTCTGCATCTTTACATTGTGGCACCCTATGTTCTATGAAGGGGTATAGCAGAATTTTGTAGACTTCTGAAGTGTTAGAAGAACAGAAAAGGTAAAAATGGTGTGAGATAGAAAAAAGTGACACAGAAGATTTGGAGAAGATATGATTGTAAGATTAGACTATTAAATACCAGAACTAGTGCAGCTGTCCAAAATCCAAGCAAGATGCAACTAATTTAGGAACCATTAAGTATCCTTCCTGTGATATTTGTTAAATCTGTGAATTTCCATCTACTTCATGAAAATACCTTCCATTTATTCAGTTTAACCACGTGAGATTGAACCTCAACATTTGCTATATACCAGGCTCTTTGTTTGAAGAAGTGTATGAATTCCCACAAGAGTTTTCAATTCCACGTTTTACAAATCCCATTCTCCCACACAGTATTTCACAACCTGCAGGAATCAGTGTTGTAGGACAGCAAGTTAGTAATTTATACTTTCAGTAACCTAAAAGCAGTTGGCCAGCAGAGTTATTTGAAGAACTCTCATATACTCAGTAGTAGATGATAACAAGGACAATCCAATGTCAGCGTGATGAAGTAGCTCATAATCTGTGATTTCTGTCCAAATCTCTGCCATTTTTACAAACAATACGCTTTATCCTTCTTGCTCATTTTCTCTCCGGCTTGTGTCCCGGTAGGTAGCGGAGTTGAAATTCTGTAACCAAAACCTGTGTATGTCGTGTCTAGATATCTTTATCCAAATGGAACCATGCAGCAAAGTTCATTGCAGGACAAAGCCTTATTGTAGTAAAGTGATGACCACATTATCATCTTTTCCTTGCCAAAGCATTTCACCTTCAAAATGAACCAGACCGTGTTTTCTGGCTCTTAACAAGATTCCCACTACTTTATTAGAAATAGTCACATACGTTTCAAACAGCTGCCCGAATGTCACACTCACGTGTCCATCTTCTCCCACCTCTCCAGTTCTTCTGATGATCAAGCACAGCTCTTCTACTTCTTTACCCACGTGTGAGTGAGCATCTTTCCCTCTCTGCTCTGTCCTAGACCCTTCAGGGGGTCTCCCATAGGTAGGATCTCCTCTGTGAGTATGAGCAGGTTTAGATGCAAGCCTGTCGTCACTGCTGAACGGATTCTTCCTCTGATACTCGATGTGATCCTCTGCCCAGGTCTGCCAACTTTTCCTCAGGTCACCCACGGCACCGGTAGCTTTAGCACTTTGTCCTTTATCTCCTTCCATTTCTGAAAATATTTTATGGCACTCAAGCAGGAAATTAATCAGTGACTGGCTGTAACTGTGGTTCCAGTGTGCACTGTCACCTGTGAAGGAAAAACAAAAATCAGCCTGATATATTTTGTAAGAGTTTTGCCTGAGTGCAAGGCAAGGCTGATGAAAAATGAAGTTAAATATCTGAAGATTACAGGTCCACTCATACTTCTACGGCAATGAGGAAAGTAAAAGTGATCCGGGTGAAATTCAGAAGTAATTTAGGAACACAGGGCAGTAAATTATGCTTACGAGGTTACACGGTGCTCCACCGGTCCCGCAGTTACCGAACAAACGCCGCAGCCTCTGGGCAACACAGAGTGCAGTGCTCACTCGAACTTTATCCTGGTACTCGGCAGCCTCTCTGACTTCCCAAACAATCTGATGCAGTTCTGGCTGAGCTGCGGAGAGAGCAGACCATTCCCGAGCGGCAGCAGCGGCACACCAACCCACGCACAGGGGTGGAAAGCCTCTCTCCTGCCTAAACTCTGATTAAAGGTGGACAAACTCAAGCCGTGCGACAAGGTTCCCTCAGGCTGTGGAAGTTACTATGCACAGAAGATATTATCTGGTGCCGAAACGCCAATACATGGTGGGAGCAGGGGATTTTCCTCATCGGACACTGCAAGGAGAAGTAAAAATCCAGTTAGCGAGAGCGTCTCTGCCTGCAACACCCTATTTAGTGAGGGAGACAAAGGCAGAATAGATTGTTCTCCCTTAAAAGGCTGTGCTGCAGGGCCATGTCTGCCGGCTACAGCCCGCGGGCGGGCAGTGCTGCAAGAGCCTCACCGCTCCCGGGACGCGGGCTGCCCACCGCCTGTGGCATTCCGTGCGCTTGGATTATGGACTATCTGTGCAGGACGCGGTTATTCTGCTGAATTAGGGACAGACGTTTATATCCCTGCAGAGATCTGAATGTGCTATAGCCATGTCCTTGCTGGGTCGTATCGTTCACCTGTTGAAATATGCAAACCGGAGTTTCCAGATAGCACCGAAGTAGAGCTGATACTTTTACCGATATCTGAAGTTAAAACACAGGATCAGTGCTAGATTTTCTACGGGGAAATGGACAGAAATGCAAATGCTGAACAGTTTAACGGCTGAATTACAGATTAGGTATCTTGAAATGATTGTTCTTTGAAAAGTGAGATGTTATGGGCATTTGCCCACATACATATGTTGGTGCTGTTGCACATGAACCCAATGAGCAGGGACATGAATCCTTAATTCCCCAGCAGAACCTCCAGGTCAGTCAAAAACCACTCGTGTTGCCTCTGGGTCTAGAATAGTGCACCAGGTGAGCATAGAGTGGCAACATGACCACCAGAGAAGGGAATTGGGAATAATAAGCAACAGCATGCATGAAATGATGGCTTTTCATTTGTGGTCTCTCACTTTTAAATTGAAACTCGTGATTGTTGTATATTACCATTGTTATATTTTTTTGTGAGGGGAAAGTGGTTAATTCTAGCTTCCTGGATGAATTTCGAGTTGAGTAATAACGCTTTGTGTATATAAAATTCCCCTGAAGGCTAAAAAGTGTAAATTTTCTTCCTGACCCTCCCTAGAAGAGTTACATAATGTTTTTAAGATTACTCCCCACATCTGCACTAACAAACTGCTTGATTCTCCTCAGTGGCATTACAAGAATGTATTTTCTGTTTCCAAACACAGCATCTGAAAGCATTTTGGTTTTTTGTCAGAATCAAATACTCCGTAAATCTTACTTAGTAATGTACAGTCACTTTCAAACTAAGTACAGCAACATGTATACACTGTCAGAGATTTTGTATGGATCTTCAAGTCAAAAGCAAGAAAAAAACTGGGCTTTTGTTAAAGTCTTCGGTAAGGAACAGTATCAGTGAAAAACAGGTATTCACCTTCTGAGAACAGACAGCAATGCCCCAAGGTAAAGCGGTGCAGATAAAGTAAGCAAAAGCCAGTTTCAAAGAGATTAATCTTAAAAATAATACCAACAACCCCTTCTCAGAAGTTTCTAAAACGGAAGCAATACAGATAAGAAATTTAAAGTGAGACAGACTGGAAAAATAAAAGCAGACCTCTTCCACTAAAGCTCTCTCAGCAATTCCAAGATTTTGTAAGCAATCTCAGGCTTGCAGGGTTTGTCAGCATTTCAGCATTGTGTTTATTGCTGGGTCTCAACACTCAACTACGGAGGTGAACTAGCCAGATTCACATCTACCTCTTTTCTTTCTCTTCCAGGAAAGCTCACGCTTAGGTGCCAGGTCGCTTTAGATTGCTTTCTTGTTAATCATCAGGGCTAAAGCTTCACAGTAACCTCAGTTTTGATTACTGCAGGAAGGGATAACTGGAGAAGCTGCAGGATGAGATTATGGAAATGCATAAAGAAGGTGTCCCGTGCAGTGCTCACAGGTCATGAACAAAATCTTAGCCGTCTAGGAAAAAACAAACATACAAACAAACAACAAACTGTCTGAAATCTGCACATAAAACACAGAACGTGGGTTCAGTGCTGAGCTGGCCTGGTCCTAATAAACAGCTTACCAAAATCTGGATAAGACGAACCTTTCAGATCAACACAACAAGGAGATCAGTGAGTACGGGATTACAATTATCAAGACCAGATATTAAAATAAAACATAACCCGCAAGACAAACCCCTTTTTGCCCCTCTGCCGGACCGTCACACCTCTGCCCCTCTCCTGGGAATGTGTTTCTCTACCTGCTGCGACACCCACGCCGCCGGCGCTGACCTCCTTCCCACGGAAAAAGGAACGCAACTCCTTTGGCACCTGTTAATTCTTAATGTTATTTAATGCTCCAGGATCCTTAAATGTGGCTGGCAGAGGCCGCAGCGCGCCCCTGACAGTGAAACACCCCTGAGCGAGCGTGTCCCCAGTGTACACGGAGTTATTTATAAACCATACGCAGGCACGGCTGCACTGACACGTGCCGTGCGTGACAAAGCACACCCAAAAAATAACTGCAAGGAGGACGCCAGGGAGGTGAATTAAGCCGTAATTCCCGCAGAACTCGCGCACCGCCGAGCCCCGCCGCAGGGCCCTCAGGGCTCCCTGCGCCCCCCGCCCCTGCCCNGAGCCGGCCCCCGGCGGGAGTCCCCTCTGTCCGGGAGAGCCGGGGGCTCCTTGCCGGGCCGCTGCCCCCGCCCTGTGGGAGGGACAGCACCCCCAGGCGTCGGGCTCCCTCTACCCCTCCTGCTCCGGGCTCACGGAGAGACTCCGCGTGGTGACTTTAAGGCAGCGCTTTTCTTGCCGCTCGCTTTTCCAGAGCCTCTGGCGCTAGGAGCGGTTGCCAGCAGAGGACCCGAGGCTCCATGTGAGGAGCGGAAGCTGGAGTTACAAAAACGCTTTCAAGTTTTTGGCTCTGGTGGCTTTTAATGTTTTTTTTAAGTTACACGTCAGCTCCCTCCAGCGTGCCCTGGGTGCAGGAGTGGCTGGTGCTGCCAGAACTTCTCTCGATGGACTGCCCAGGGAGCTGGTGGAGTCACCGGTGCTCAAGGAAAGACTGGATGTGGCATTCAGTGCCACGGTTTGTTTCACAGGGTGGTGTTCCCTCATCGATTGGACTGTTACATGTTACAAAATGTTTAAGGTGTCTTGAATAATTTATGTTCCTTGTTTTCACTGACGTTTTCTTCTGTGCATTGCTTTTTCCTGTTTGCTTTGTGGGACTGGAACCTGAGTTTATGATCAACCCAATTTTTCTTTAGGCAAGGTCGTCAGATAAAGAGAAGATGATACATATGTAACAGAAAGCTTTTCTTTTTATCAGCGAGGTTTTGGTGACATTTGGTTGATACCCTGCTGAAGAAAGTAGAGCCATTTGTCATATCTTATATTTTGGTGACTGCTCAGCTTGTTTGGTTTTGTGATGAGCTGTGTTAGGGACATGATTTGTCAAAAACTTAATGGAACAAGGAAGGACAGATTTTTTAGACAGATGATCTGCTGATCCTAGCCCTGGGTCAGTATTACTAGTGAAACATCACTTCTATGAGACCTAGTCAGAAAAATATTTTAAGATGAGTGTGGATAATATTGTAAGAGGAATATTGTTGTAAGAGTGTAGGATTGAACAGTAAAGATTCTGATGAAGGAGAAAATGCAAAATGGTGGGGTTTGATTACTGAAATTTTCCTAACATTTGCCAATGAATTTTGAGAAAGATGTTTTTATACCAGGAAAGTCTTAAATTTCAGTTCATGAACTGTACATACAATCTGAATTTACTTGTGGACTTCTGTCCTATCCACCATCTGCATTAGTATTTGTGTCATGCTGCCTTTTCTTTTGTCTTTTTGTATTTCTGCATAACATTAATTAATGATTCTAAAGCCTGACCTTTATATTTTCACTTTAGGAAATAACATCATTGCTCTCCCTTTGTGGTGGAGAGTTCAGTGGTGAGCAGGAAATTTGTGTAAATGTAAGTGAGTACCAAATATTTTACTTGTGTATGTGTATGGTATGCAACTGTATTCTTTACAGTACTTCTGTTAAATGTAGGCAGCTGAATAAATATTGAAGTTTCTTAGGAAAGTCAGGAATCTTCCCAAAACTTCTCAATTTCAGTAAAGACTCAGAACTGAAAAAAAGATGCACAAAAGGCGCCTCAGGATGTCTTCACTTACTAGCATGAAAGAAGCAGTGCCATCTGCTGGGAGGCTCTCCTTGCTTTTTTGGAATATCTGAACTCTGAAAACGCTCAATAGCAGTTTGAAAATTGGTGTTTGCCTCTAAATCAAAGAGACAGAGGAGTGGTGCAGCTAGGAAGCCATATAATTCTGGTCTCACTGCTTCGTCAGAGAATGTTTACTGGGATTTAGCTACTGCTTGTGTGTAACAAAGTATTCCAGTCTTTAGCGGGTGAATAATCAAGAGAAGTGCAAACAATATTTTACCAAGTCAGTGGTATTGGAAAAATTAAATTCATAACGTAATTTCTCAGACATTAAAGCTGAGCAAACAATTTTGCCTGAAATTAATTATTTTACCCCCATGATCTCTATATTATTAAAGTTAACAGTTTTATTTTTTATTGATTTTTTTTATCTTCAGTATGCATGTTCTCTTTTTATAGAACAGACTGTGTAGTTGTGTAATTCACGTGACATCTTCCAGCTAAGTATTTGCTTCACTTACCTGCTCTTGATTGCAGTCTCCATTTTGGATTCTCAATATTCCTTCAGAAGAGATGGCAAGGGGATTAATGAAGAGGACAGTATGTGCAAAGTAAGAGATGAAAAATCATGTAAATAATAACATAAGCAGTGGAACTTTCTTCTATTACGGCAAATATCTCTGATTCCCTCTAGAATTCAGAAGGTGTTACTGGAGCCTGCAGGACTCCTGTAGGACTGATTATGTAGCATGCCCATCCTCTTTACTCAGTGTGTAATAAATTCAGGGTCTTGAAATGGTGTTCTTCACTCCAGAGACAGTACTTGTAGTGTCGCTCATGTTTTATGTGCCTTCTATAACGTTGAGTTAGTGGCTTGTTCTAAAATATGTGTGGAATTGAAAGATAGAACCAGGATATGTGCAAATTGACAATCATGTTTGGAAGGGAGAGATTGTGTCACCCTCCCTCAGTGCTGGCATCTGAGCCTTCAGCCCCAACTGCTGCAGCAGAGGTCCCTTCTAGAAAATTCAAGAGCACAGGAATATGCTGGAAAGTGATTATTCCAGCATATTCCTTTTGAGAAGTGTCTGAATAACATGCTTTCGATTGAGGCTCATGAGAGAGGCCTTAAATATGGTTCAGGATGAGGAGCAGTGTACGTGTGTTATGTCTCTCTGACCATACTAAATTTCTGGTGTCTGTGCTGTGTCCTCCAGAGCTTGGGCCCCTCTGCAGAGGGACTCACAGTCCCTGGTGAGTGCTTGTCTCAGGTATTCAGTTTTACTTACAATGACTTGGGCTTTCCACTCTTGCCTAAAGAATGGAGCACTGCACTTCAAAAAGCAACTGCAGGCAGCTAGGGGAGTTAAATCTGACAAAACAGCTTGCAGATAATCTGCAGTATCCGTGCACTCTCAGCTAATGTATGCTAATTCTGTGTACAAAGCATAACTAGCCCATGGCTTATTTTTCTGTCCTACCGCTGATTGTGGGGAGTTATGTTAGTTTTAGAATAAGATCACTGGCGTGTCCACTGCTAATCAATGTGAAAAGCTCTGAGGCTTTTGGTACATGTTGCCAAACAAAGAAAAGCATTAGTGAAATATCAGCCTAGGATTAAAAGTGCTTGATACAAACAAAAAATTAAACATTTGTCAAGAATTAAATGTCACAGTAGTACTCCATGAAGTAAAGCCTAAATACATTGGCCAAGAAGGTTAGAGGGAATAAGTATCTGTAAGGCATTTTCCCTGCTCTGTGGGACTGCACTCTCAAAAACTTTGTAATTTCAGGTCTATATTTGAACTCTGGGGTCATGGAAGGTCTGCAGGGGAGCTCTATGCATCTTTGAAGAACTATCCAACAGACAAGATGGTATACATACATATAAAGAATCTGGATAATATGGTGCCTTAAGCCCACTGAACAGTACTGCATCTGTACTAATTCAAGTGTCTTTGCCTTTTTTTTTTTCCAGCTTCCATATCTACAGTCAGACTCTACCTACAAAGTACATATTCATACATTTAATAAAACACTGACCCAAGCACAGAAAATAAAAAAGATTGATGTAAGTAGATATTTAAGAAATCTTTGTTTAGTTTAATCTATTAATGTTGATCTTATTCCGTGCTATCAGTGTATTTAAGTGTCTTCAAGATCTTAAGGAAGCTTATGGTTTGTGTCTTAGCAGGTCTAAATGAGATTTTTGTGTCTGAATTAACATTCTCTCAAAATTCATGACCTTTTTTTTTTTTTTTTTAATCCTATAAACTGACTGTTTAAGGCATATACAAAGCCAAACAAATATCACTGGTGATTTCAGCCCAGTGTGCTGGGGAGACTGAAGCTTACTGCTGAAAACTGTAAGATTCAAATGGCAAGAGTTAGGTGCTAGATTTTTAGAAAATCTGTTACTTGATCTCCTTATTAGGCTTTTATTGTTGCAGAATGTGCAACAAGTGACTTCAGCTGCAAGCTGTGGATTGTGTGCTGATCTCCTGTCATCATGTTTTTGTCTGTACTTGTCCCCTCCTCCTAACTATATCAGTATTTCATTTAGGAAATTTTTCCAAATGACTGTTTATTTCTGCTCTTCTATATTCAATTTTGGCACCTATTTATTCAATTTAGTTCATTTACAGAGTCTGAAATTACCTGTATTAGTAGTAGCTATTTTTCTATTTGTTCAGTTTCTGTGTACATGCTAAGTATGTAAACTGCTTTAGCTGCACATCACTGAAATTTCACATCCCATTGTTCATCATCAGTGTTGTTTCTATAAGGTGAAAATTGCATAATGAATATGCACAGTTAATTTCCCCTGAAGTTGAGTTCTGTTCGATTAATAAAAAGTGTTATGGTTCCCAATTTCTAATCTGTAATCATTTGAGCTATTTTTGTTTAGAGGAAAGGCATTTCAAAAATCCATTGAGAATTGAATGAACTTTTTAATGCTAATGTACCATTTCTTACAAGTGACACTGTGGGGGTTTTGCTGGCTTTTTGTTTGGTTGGTTTTGATTTTGTTTCTTGGGGGGGAAGGTACCTATTTAAAAAAAAATTAGCCCTGTTTATATTTGACTCTGTTTTTCTTTATTGTATAGGCCCTTGAATTTCTGCCATTCAAAGGAAAAGTAAATTTAAAGAATCCAGAACACATCTTTTGGATTTTGGAAGATTATGGAATGAACCCAAATGACGTTCCAGAGGAGCCCCTTCATCTGTATTTTGGCAGATGGGTGCGTGAGCATGTTTGCTTCTGTTTTTACAAGAGTGTGTTTTCAGGAGAGTGTACGTCAGTTTAAATGTAAAAAGTGTTTCGACTTTTAATAGAAGAAGATAATACCAGTGTCTAAATTTGTCATTGCATAATACTCTGAAGCAAGTCTTGGGAGTCCTTAGTGTGACTAGGAAAAAGTGGCTTTACTGAGCAATTCACAGGTGGAAAAAAAGTGAAGTTGTATCTGGAAACACACCTTTGTCTTGCCATCCACTGAGAGAATTTAGCACAGTAGTGAGACTGCACAGCTGGGGTGGTGTGTTACATTGTTTCAGACCTAGCTGCAGCTGAAAGCTTCTGTTTCAAACACATAGAAAGATGTCCAGAACTGTAGATGGCTTGTGGCTCCGCTGAGTGGCATCAGCCTCATGGGAGCATTCTGTAAGTGCTTCAAGTGATCCTGGCAGGCACCTCCATGGAAAGGTGCAGACTGATCCCTGAGGCTTTGGACATCAGTGAATCCAGCCCACAGGCAGGTACCTGCCCGAGGGAGCACCAACAGTGCAGAAGGCACCAAGTACAAAAACTGTCTGGAGCCTGTCGTCTGTAGTCTTCACTACAAATGTTCTTGCCTGCTGGCCATATGCGCTCTAAACCTGCTGCAATATTAGGTTATCCTGAGGAAATTTGATCGAATCTTTTATGTTTTTGTGAGGAAAAAGTGGCTCCTCAGAGGATATCTCCCAGGATGGCACTAGCCAGTGATGGGAATATGTGCCTGCAATGTCCTGGATCAAGGGAAGCTGGAAGGAGGGAGAAGCACTGCAGAGGTTGTGTAGCTATAGTCAGTGGCTTGTGTACAGGGAAGTTAGAGATTCAAGTGATCTGTTTGGGCCTGTGAATATTCTCCATGCCTGTGATTAATGTACGAGCACCTTGGGTTGTGCCAGTGCTGCAAAATGTTGCAGCTGTTGTCCCAACCTGAAAAAATAGGCAGGTGTATTTTGTTAACCCAGTGAGACTGATGTAAAGCAGAGGTGGGGGGATAGCGTTGGATAGTTTTTGAATGTGTTTTATTCCAGATTGCTTTGGTTTTCTCCAACATACTTTGAAAGTCTGATGTAAAAATGTTAGCATTTGGTCTTTGTTTGCTTTTCCCTTAAATTCTGATCTGTCAATGCTATCCTAAATTTAGATTTTGAGTGGGACAGAAATGCCAGTGAAGAATGAAATTCTGTATGACCTTAAGTGTCCATGTGTGTGCATGCATGTGTTAATGTGCATTTCTAAGCCTTCTATTTTTGAAATCCTTTTAACTCTGAATTGCCTGGAATTGTTTTTCTGATGCTTAGAATAATAGCAAAGTTACTCTAATTGTAAGTTCTTTGAAAGAATTTTCTCCTAAAATGTTTGTACATTTTTAACCTCTGTCTTGAAGAATTCACCTAGGTGTTGAACCAAGATATCTGTTGCTTGGAAAGAAGTCTGTCATATTTTCAGACATCAGAAAGCAAGGTGATGTGTTACAAAGTGAAGTTACCTGGTTTTGGATGGTGTCACTTAAGCAAGTTTGTTAGTGTGTCTTATATCAGGACCTGACAGGGGTTTTAAATGTTTCAACAGATTGCTGATGGCCAAAGAGAACTCATTGAGTCCTACAGTGTAAAGAAGAGACACTTTATTGGAAATACGAGCATGGATGCCTGCCTCTCTTTCATCATGGCAAACCATGGGAGAGTAAAACCCAATGACATTGTATATGATCCATTTGTTGGAACAGGTATATATGTTTTTTTTTCAGCTGGTGGGAAAAACTGGAAGATTGTATTAGTGCTTGTACCACCCTTTTACCTGGTGTCATGACTTCTGATGCCCAATGGATATTTGAGATGATACCAAAGGCAAAATGGTGTTTATAAAATTAATGGTTTGTTAACCTGAAAGGGATTTTGGGGGAAGGAGACCAAATTCCAAACATGTTAACAGTTTATTTTGCGCTTTTAAAAAGTCTGTCTTCACTGTTGTGTTTAATGCCATATAGCCTAAACACCAGTCCATATGTGTCATGGACTGCTGTAGTGGTTTTACATTCGCCAAATTCTGTTTGTCAAATTTAGTGTAGTAGTTTGAGTGCTTAAGATCAAAGTGACCAAGAAGTGGAATTTGGCTAAGCACTTCCTGCAGTCACTTTCAGAACATTACAAAGTGCAGCATTTTGGAGCTGGCTCTTTAGGGTAGTGCTGAGGGCACTTCTGGTCATACAACACAACACAGCAATTCTATGAGGAACACTTTATTGTGCCAGTACAGCCTGTCTTCAGGATAATATCGCTCACACAAAGTACTCTTCCCCAGCTGAACTTTTCTTGTCTTAGCCAGGAGGGGGAGCTTTTATTCCACATATTGCTATGCATGGCATGGAAGTACTTTTTGCCTCAGGGAAACTCAGCTGTATGTGAAATAGCTGATCTATTGTGTCAGCTAGTGCCATGTAATTATAGCAGAGTATATTATGTTAAGCTACCTATAGTGGTTTCTGCAAAAATGTAGCAAAGGCTGTGATTCTGACCTAGAATCCTAGCATAGCATCCTAGCATAGGGTATCCTGAGTTGGAAAGAACCCACAAGGATCATTGGAGTCGAACTCCTGGCCGTGCATAGGACACCCCAAGAGCCACACCATGTGCCTGAGAGCATTGTCCAAACGTTTCTTGAACTGTGTCAGCCTTGGTGCTGTGACCACTTCCCTGGGGAGCCTGTTCTAGTGCCCAACCACCTCTGGATGAAGAACCTTTTTTTAATATCCAACCTAAAACTCCCCAGACACAGCTTCAGGCCATTTCCTTGGGTCATGTCACTGTCACCACGGCGGAGAGATCAGTGCCTGCTCCTCGTCTTCCCCTTGCAAGGAAGCTGTAAATTGCACTGTAGTCTCCCCTCAGTTTCCGCTTCTTCAGGCTGAACAGACCAAGTGTCCTCAACTGCTCCTCATACAGCTTCCCCTCAAGGCCCTTCACCATCTTTGTTTCCCTCGTTTGAACACGGTCGAATAGTTTAGTACCTTTCTTACATTGTGGCACCCAAAACTGCGACTGGCACTTGAGGTGGGGCTGCCCCACCACAGAGCAGAGCAGGACAGTCCCCTCCCTTGCCCAGCTGCAATGCTGTGCCTGATCCCAGGTCATGGTTGACCCTGCTGGCTGCAAGGGCACTGCTGATTCGTGCTCAACTTGCTAAACAGGTGACCACATGGGAAATGCATAGATTTAAAAATACTTACATTAATGGGAAGATGAAGAAAAATCTCTGCAGAGAAGTTAGGGAGAGAGAAGATTACACTAGTAGGGTCACTAGTAGGATAAATTCTTATTAGCATGTCTTCTCTGTGCCATAGAAAAAGAGATGGATAGAACATTTTCAGAAACAGAAGGGTTTGGTAAACTATGTTTTTGTCTTAAACTTTTTTTATATAGGACCTGATGTTTTTCATTCATAATAATATCTTAAGAAACTTTCTCCTCTTTCTTGTGCTTGTCCTTTCAAAGGTTTAGGAAATTCCTCTACTTATCTCATAGCAGTTGGTTTCATTTTGGTGTCTATGGCTTTTTGTCTTTGTGTGAAATCCTACTAACTTAAAATCACAAAATAAAGTCTCTGAGAGCATTTTCTCTTGGGGGTGAGAATTGAAGAAAAATAAAATGGAAAGGTAAAGACAGAAGAAGAAAAATCACATAAAGATGATGAAGCTATAGAAATTTAATATAAATGTTGTGTTTCAGTTCAAAATACAGAATTCTCCCCAAATTGCCTAGTAGTTTGAATTACAATTTTTAATTTTTTTTTCACTAGATGTTTATAATATAAGGACTACAGATTAAAGGGGACAATGGAGATACTGAGTGGCATGCCATTTGTCAGTAGAGTGTATTTATGACTAAATAACAGTAGCTTTCGCACTTCCTTCTATTGAGAAAACTCCAGGAATTTCAGTTGTCTCTTGAGGACCTTCAGAAGATTTTCAAGCTTGTCAGTACAACAGTGCCCTGTTACTGGAGTTTCTGGGAAGTGGTTTGGAGTTGAGAGTGATGCAGTGATTTTGAGCTGATTGGTTTGGAAAAATACATATTCAGGATCTGAGGAATGTTTTGAAGAACTGCAGTTCAAATTTCTTTATTGGTGCAGCTTTGATACCTGGCTGTGTTTCTGTCTGTTTTTTTACACTGAAAAAATGAATAGTACCAAACCAGAATGGCCTTGCAAAATGATTCTTGCTCGTTGCAAACAGGTTTTTTGCTGCATAAGCCAAATCACAAGTGTTTCACATTAGTGTAAGAATGGACAGTTGGCATTTTTCCTTGTAATATAAAGTGCTGTTTGACCAGGCTGGCTTTTAGAAGACTTGATTCCCCTTTTTATTGTTGAGCGGAATTGGAATTGCCTGGACTGTGTTCCATCCATGTTTAGATATTCTTTCCTAGTGTTGGGTAGAAGGAAGCCTGGAAGCTTCTAGAAGAATAAATCAAGTCTTTTACCTGAATATTTTGTTATTCCTCCTAGACAGTTAGTTCAGGTTATCTCAGTAATCTTGTTGATTGTTCTTTTGGAAGATACTTGTGATACTGCATGGTTGCAAATGACAGGATGTTTTTCTTTGACATCCTGGAGGACCAGACCTCATCTGTGCTGAAGAGGTGGAGGAACAGTGTGTGACAGAAAGGCATGAAGCTCTGTGCCATCGTCATTCTGTTACAAGTCACCAGGGACAGAGTGCTTCCCTGATTAACCCTTTGTATATGTCTGTTTCATATACTGATCAAAGGGCTGGCCATGTAAGAGTAAGTATCCATGCACCACCTGTGTGAACACAAATTAAACTAGTACAAGCTGAGATTTATTAAAAGCTGTAAATTCATGATTTTCAAGCTTATTTTTTTGCCTGTGATTAAAAATATTCCTAGATGGGCAAAGGACTCTCTTCTTACTTTTTTTGTAGGACTGGGTGGTATGCCATACTTGGGGTCAGGGCTAGCTAAATTTGTCTTGACCCTCTGGATGCAGTGCCCATCTGTTCTGAGGGATTGCAGCCAAGAAGGGAAATGGGTGATTCCTTTGGGGTGAGTAACTTTGTTTTTCCCTGATCCATTTCACGAGAAAAACCAGGAATTTTAAAAGGTTTTTTTGGTCTCACTCACCTTTGGTTTTGGTAGAGTTCGTTACCAGATGATGCAGGAGTTTTCTGGTGCACATAGGGCACGTTAGGTATTTGCTGGTGCTCAGTGGGTGTCTCAGGACAGTGCAGCCACCTGAGATGCTTCTTTCCATGCTCCTGGTGAATGGGAGAACTGGTGTCACCCTCCCAGCCAGCTTGTGCATTGTTAGCCCTTCATCCTGCAGCAGTCATCCCCTTTCTTTAGCAGGACTGTTGACATCAATGAGGTTCACAGCCTTGTTCTCAGTTGCTTTTCTGTTCTAAGCCAGTCTGGTAGTCACAGACCTCTTTATTAATAACTTGACCACACAGGTATCTATGCATGTCCTGCAGTCTGTCTGTTGTTTCATTTGGAAGCTGTTTAAGAATTAATGTCATTTATTATTTTCTGTGGGCTCTTCAGATGTTGTCAAAGGGAAATCACACTTTTTTTTTTTTGGTAGGGTGTTCTTTTCTTTTTTAATTAGAAAGGCAGGTTGCAATAGCAGTAATTAAAAAAGCTTTCTATTACAGAATAAGTACATTGGTAAAACTACTGACGAAGTAGGCAACCTGCTCAGGGACAAATGCATTTGTATGTAGTTTTCACACTTGAAAAGGATTACAGAAACTTTTTTGATATTTACATTTACGTTGGAGATATTTACATTTGTAAGGTTCTTGACCATTGTTTCTTACAACATGAGAATAGCCACCTTACAGAAATTTGATTTTTAGACTCTGTTAAAGAAGCTGGCTTTGAGAACAGACACAGTAGAACTGCTATTTGTTTGGTGATGATTTTTCCATTTGTTTGATAACAGTTTGAAATTCTGCTCCTTGCAAAGTAGAATCAAAAGTTTTGATTCATGTAATGATTAAAGAATCTTACTGCTTAAAATACAGAAAGCCGTAAACAAAACTCCTGAACCATTTCCAGAGATGAGGAGTGACATAGAGCATAACAAGATAAGGAAAATCATGTAGAGCAGACAAAGGACATAGTGTTACTATGTCTGATTATAATTACATAGTGATTCTAACTGGTTGATAGTTCTACAGCTTTTTAGTGTTGTTTTTGGGTTTTTTTCTTTTCCTTGGGTCTAGTGTGCTCCTGGTGTAGGCTCCTGAAGTTCCTGAGGAAAAAATCGTAACACAGGTGACATTTATGACAGAAGTTTATACTTCTTCTCCTCTCTCCCCTCTGTAGGTGGCCTTCTAATCTCCTCAGCACATTTTGGGGCATATGTGTGTGGTACTGATATAGATTACAACACAATCCATGGATTAGGTATGTTACATATTTCAAAGCCACTGAAGTCTTACCCTCTGGAATTTATGAATACTGATGGTACCAGATGATACCTAGTGGATTTAAAGCAGCATTAATCTTCACAGGATTTATTTGGTCATGCTTAATTTTATTCACCAATTTGCATGTATGCTAGTTAAGATATTATCTTCTTTTTAAGCAAGAAATATTTTTGAAAAATAATAATGAAAACCAAAACAAAGGTCCAAATAATAATTACCACAGCTGTGTGCTCTTTTAACCTATGATGTGGGAAGCTCCTCAAAACCTAATCCAGGAACCCTAATCTCATTCTTACTTCTCTGCAAATATGCAAATTATATTTGACCTACTGGACAGGGTTGTGACTGGTGGATGGAGACACCGTCTCACAAACCAACGGTTTTGTAAATGTGTTCTTTGACACTCTATGCAGATGGTGGAGCAACTTTTCTCATGTATTTTTGGTTTTCCTTACTACTTGCGAAGTTTATTGCAAGTACTTTTTGACAGGTTTTTTTGGTGACATTTGATTGTTTCTCTTTAATTTAAATGATAGAGTATATGAAAGCTTTTCTTATATAATAGTTTCTTCTTCAGTATGCTTTTTTTTTCCCCTTTCCTTTCCCCTTCCTCTCCCAGGCAAGGCAAGCAGAAAGAACCAGAAATGGAGAGGCCCAGATGAAAATATCAGAGCTAACCTCCGACAGTATGGTTTAGAGAAATACTACCTCGATGCCCTTGTTGCTGATTCTTCAAGACCAATATGGAGAAAAGGGATGTTGTTTGATGCAATCATTACAGACCGTACGTTTGTTACTGCCTTTTGTGGCCCAGTAACAGTGACTAAAACATTATTGCCTATGTACTTCGATTAAATGTCTGGATGAGTGCTCAGGTCTGCAGCTTCCATGTTTCCAAAGATGATTGTTGGGAGCAGCACTATGGAAATTGGATCTGCATTTGATGTCTCTGAGTTTATTTTAAGGATAGTTATTAATGTGTAATGAAGCTGGCAATGACATTTTCTTCCATGGAGAGGATGTTATGTTCACCAGCAGAAATCAATATGGCTGAAAACCAGCCTTTGAAGAAGTGTTCTTCAGTAAAAGCATGACATCATTGATGCATAGACACTTCTTATCAAAATGGTCTGTATTGCTGTTGGCAGCGCACTGGAATCTGCCGTGCATCTATGGAGACTTGTGTTAAGTGCTTAATATAATGCTTCCAAAGAGAAATTTTAATGTGTTTCCAGTATACTTAGCTACTGGAAGCAGGAGCAGTTTGAAAGGATCCTCTGCTCTTTTAGAAACCTATTTACTAAACACCATTTGTCTTGTATGAGAGGGAAAAGAAACCAAGGGGATAAATGAAAAACCTTGATATAGCAATTTCTGATCTCAAGTGCTAGCTTTTACAATAATGCATTCATATTAATTAAGAATAGGAAGTGTGACTTTTCTCTGTGGGTTGCTTGCTAATTTTTATTTGGCCTGTTTGGCTACAAATCAATGTAGAATACTAATAGGGACTTAGAACTGAGTGTGAAAGCATTTGTAAAACTTCTGCAGTGGTTATACTGGTGCTTTCATGATGCTGAAACAAGTCTCACAAACTCAGATTTTTGAACGTGAAGTAAGTATGTTATGCTATTAGGAATGTGCAAAAAACGTATGAGAAAAAACCTTTTCTGGTTCTTCTTATGTGTGAGAATTACAATTTGTGTAATGTGTTGACAAGAAATTCTGATATACTTAATTTCATTTTGAAAAAGGTTAGTTAAGTGCTGTAGGGGACAATTTGTGTCTGGCAAACGAAAAAGGATGGGATTATTTATCACATGTTGGAAATCCAAGGAATATCTTCTAACAAACAACACAGCATTGTCCTTTGTCATGTAGCAAATCTGTAGGCTGCTAGAAGCTCTTACAGCTCAAGCAATTTCCTTGAAACAGCTTTAAAGTAACTTTTTAGAGCAAGAAACTTTCAGTAGATCTTGAAAAAAATTCTCTTACTGACTTTTGCTTCGTAAAAGCTTTCCATTTTTTTAACCTTATATAAACCACAGTTTGTGCACTGGCGTGTATGTATGGTGTAATTGTATGTTATTTGGACAAAGGGTGAGGTTCTCATCTTTGCATTTTGCTTTTGCTTTGTCTAGCGCCATATGGTATCAGAGAAGCTCCTCGCAGAATGGGATCTCAAAAGGAAACAGTTAAATCGGTTGAAAGAAGGTAGGGAAGCTGTCTGGTCTGAATGGAAACATAGTTGAAGTTTTAAAATATTTATTACTTCTTGGTTGGCTGTCAGAAGTTTAAAAATGGTAGCAATTAAAATTAAATAAGAAAAACTGGTTTTGTTCTGTTTGCAAAACCACCATGTCACTTCCTGAAACCTTCTTGGTTTTGTTCTCCCTCCTTATCCTTTGCATGTGTTCAGATTTGGAATTCTCTTTCTCACCTCTGTGGGCCACCTTTAGCATGTATTTCCTGTTCTCAGAAAGTTCTCTTTGGTCCCTGCAGGCTGCAAAATCACTCTAAAATGGAATACCTGTAATTTTACCGTAAACTTTTTTTTTTTGAGTTTTCCACTGCTCCTTTCTTTTCAGAAATATTGCATAGCTTCTCACTTCCTGGCCTTCCTTGCCTTCTGACTTTTACTCTAATTCCTTTAGACAGATGCTGTGAAAAATAACTATAACCAACATACCTGTGGTTCTTCAGACTTACCTTTTAATACATGTGGAAGTCAAAGAGACAGTTAGGGGGGAACTTGAGAAGTTGTATTCCTCATAGTAGAAGTTGTACTCCTGGATAGTCTTAGGTAACTTTGGAAAGCTCAGAAAGTGCTTTTGTGGCTTAGTGTATTGTTTCTTTTTTTCTTTTAATTACTATTATTAAAATATTAGGTTTTACCTGTGCTCTTGTTTGCTTACACTTGTACATTTTTTGTTCAGCACAGAAAACCACTTCTTCGTTTCATCCAGTTACCATCTAAGTGACATCTTTTTTGACCTCTTGAAGTTTGGGGCAGAGTATCTGGTGATGGGAGGAAGATTGGTTTACTGGCTGCCCATATACAGGCCTGAGTATGTACTGTTGGCTCCTGCTGTGTTGTGTGTCAGAATGGATGCTGCGCTCTCAGTGTGCTTTCCTTCGTGATGTAGTATGGCTGGAGCTGCCATAGTACCAGCAATTAAGAGTAATGCCTAGACTTTGTATTTTAAAACTTTGTATGAGGGAAAACACATTTTGTGACAGAGCTTTTGAGTGGAGATAATTCCTGACTGTTACCAAACAGAAAATGCCTTTGCATTTATTTACAATAATGTTATTGTAAATCCATGTCTAGTGGTTTGAGGTTTAAGCTTAAAAAGTAAGACTTTTAAGGTGCAGATGGATTTCCAAGACAGTAGAAAAAAGACTGGTTTCTGCTAGAGTAGTTGATAAAGGTGTGTAAAAATCATCCTTGATTCTTTGGCTTTTGGCACTACTTGATTTAGTTTTCTTCTGAGAAATAAAAGTCAAGTGACCAAGAGATGGCAGTGAGAGGCAGGAAGCATCTGAGAGCAGCCCTGTTAGGGATGAGAGAGGCCAGCAGAGACTGTGGGATCCTGGCTGCTCAGTAGTGCAGCCTGGAATCAGAACTGAGTGTATAAGGAAAAACAGCTGTTTGCATACCTTATTTCAGCATCTCTTAGATGAGGTTTGAGGGGTTGTTTTGTTCCGTTTTTGTAAAGATTTTTTTACTGTAAAGTGAGTTGATGTACAGTAGCTGTTTCAAGGTGTCTTCCTGATACAGATGTGCTCTGAAGGTAGTTTCTACAGTGTCACATATTTCTGTGTACAGTCAAACTGTTATATAAAGTAGTGGTTGTCCCTGATTTCACCATGGAAATGTGATAGTCCGATATATCTCATTCTGGTTTGAAAATTTGGAAATCAAAAAGTGCCATTTCTGTTACATGCTTCTGCAACAGGAGAGTGCACCGAGTAGTTTGCATATTTTAGTAAATGATAAAATTGATATTGTTGGCCTTTTTTCTCATAAGACAATTCACAGACAAAGCAAGAATGCCATTCATAGTATTATAGCTGATTTTCATGTCAATAAAATCTCTTCGGAATTACTGAATTTATTTTGTTCGTAAAGATACCAGTGTTTTTCTTTCTGCTCATTGAACTTTGGTAAAAGCATGCTTCCTCACTACAGCAGTGTAAAGTGTTTCACTTCAGATAACTTGGGAACTGCATATTTGGGATCAAGTTGCTGTTTTGGGGAGGTCTAGTTGAGTTGGCTTTTAAAAAGTGAATTTGTACATCCCACTATGACTTGCTGAAGTTGCTACAACTAGCATAGAATAGTAAGATAGTCACTTTATTTTCAGCTGTAATAATGAACATGGGGCATTTAAGCAATTAAGTGGGGAGCAGAGAAGATAGTTTCTACTAACTAGAAACTAGTTGCATTATCAAATATCCCTTGGCAACATCTGCCTTGAGTTTCGTTTTTTGAGGTCTTTTTATATTACCTTAAATTAAAGCTGAAAATGTATTGAATTCGATGTCTGTTAAAATCATTGCTTCTGTATTTCTTACTTGACGTTTCTGAGTTTTACCTGAAAGAATGTAGAAATACATTCATTAATGCTAACAGAGAAAGCTTTTTAACAAAGTGATAGTGATCTCTCCCTCTTCAAGATAGCATCTCACTCCAGAGCTTACTCTTTCGATCAGACATTGAAATCATTGTTGAGTCCAAATTCTTCTAATTCCATTAAAGTCAGCCTTCCGTATGATTATGGAGAGAAACTTCTAAAATGTTGTGGCAGGGTGCCTACCTTTGTAAAAGACAAATTGGTGGTACTGGATGTATCAAAAGTCTTGTGTAATAGAAAAGGCAGTTAAGAATTAATTTCACTCTCCTTTGCCAAAAGCATGTTGTGACTTCACCTAGCAGAAGCAGATGCTTGTTTCTACACGAGAAGTGACTGAAAGGTAGTTTTGCAGTCTGGAGACTTTGGAGGAAAGCAAATAGGCAGTACTACTTGAGATTTTTCTTATTTGCAGATCTGTATTTGGGATTGAGTTACTTGGTTAACAGCTCTCTGTTATCTTAAGAAACGCCAAGTTTTCCACCAGCACCTAGCTGGATCCTATTTTAATTCCAGACCAACACCTTTATTTTCATTTGGAAAATCCACCTATTTACAAGAAAATGTAAAGCTCCTCCTTTGTACCTTTTAAATTCAAGTCATAGGTATTAAGTTGTTCAGTTCTGTGTTTCAATGTCTGAATTCTGTTAACCCCCAGACACTGGAGAATCATAGGGGCAGGTGTTTTGTACAGAATTATACCTAACAATACTAGAACCCATTTTCTGTGTTATCTTTTAGTGACTATTACATGAAAGCTTATTACAAAATCTAGGAATAAATGTCTGATCTGTGTTTCAGTATATAGGAAGGTTATATCATATTTATCATACTAGCTAGGTTAATTCTTCTTGCTGCTCTAGTCCCATGCAAAGCTCTTAAATCTTTAAATTTCTCTTTCAGCATTTGGAGAAATAGAAGGATTGAAAGCAATTCAGAGAAAGCACTTTTTATATAGAAAATAGTAGGCTTATGAAGTGGTGCATTTAAAACGCTGTAACTCTTGCTTCTGTAGATAGTAGCAATGTTGGCTTATAATTAAATCCTATCTAATGTTAAATGATGGTGGATTTTTTTTTTTGCCGTTAGAAAAAATAATTATAATGATATAAATTTGTAATACCAAATTTTGAAGTTCAGGAATGTTGCTGTCTAGTAAGAGCTGGCTTAATAAGATTTGAAATTGAAGTTCAGTGATCTCCTTTTAGGAAGCCAGAGTAAAGTCTCTTATTCCTGCAACTTCACGTGTGTTGACTGTGGAAAATATTTTTAAAATCTCAGCTCTGACTGGATTAGTTATTATTCCCAGTTGGCTGAGTTATTTTCTACTTGAAATTATACAGGCAGGCCTGTGTATTCATACATTATCATTTAAATACATGCAGAAAATGAGGAGAGTGTCTCTTTACTGTGAGATTGTAATTTATTCTATACGCTGCATGTCAAGATGGTTCAAATATATGGTGTCAAAACTCTGGAGCTGCAATATCTGAATTTATTTAATCAGGTTAAAGGGCATAACAACTTTCAACTCAAACCTTTTTGTGAAGAGTTTGTAAGAATTTTGTTTCAGATGCGAGTCTTCCATTTCATGAGCTTACAGCACTAAGAACAATTATTTTTCCAGATACACAGAAGAGATCATTCCTCGCCATCCGTGCCTGAAACTTGTTAGCAACTGTGAGCAGATGCTTTCCAGCCATACATCAAGGCGCCTCATAACCATGGAAAAGGTGAAAGAATTCAAGGTAAGCTTGAATTCTTGATCATATTGTGTAAAATAGTAGCTGTTGTGTTCGTGACAAGTTCGTGCTATTCAGCATTTGATCCTTGTTTCTGTCACACTTTGGTTTTTATGATCAGAGTTCAAGCTTTTGTAAAATTGAGCAGTGATTTAAGGGACTGTTCTGGTTTTGGTTTCTTCCTTTTTATTCTCAGTTTTTGGTAAACTGTTCATCCTGAAAAAGTCCCTTGATAGTGTGAAAAAGGTCTTTGAACTTACTTGTGAATCCCATCCACGGAGGTTTTGCAGTAATGCCCAAGTTTCCATTGATTTCAAAGTATATCTCTGTGCTCAAGTAAATACTTAATATCTTTGTGAGTCTTGCAGTACAGATAAACCTTATTTAATTCTGTTACTTCATCTTTAGAGTGGTGCATTTTAGCTTTTGAACTAATACTGAAGTTATGACAAGTACAGAAAAATACATGAGCTCTTTTTTCTGGTTTTGTTTTGTGGCGCACTAAGTGCCTCTCCGGAGGCATTGGGACCAGGGAATACTGAATTCAGGTCTCCTTTCCATTCTTGCTTCTTCTCTCACTTAATACCGTTAACAGCAATGCTAAACGTATGTGAGGCAAATTCCTAATGATAATGCACTCAGGGAGCAAGTGTTTTTAGTACATTCCTTGTCAGCTGGAAGAGCTGTTTCAGATGGCAGGAGATGCAGTCAGACTGCTGTGTCTGTGTGGCGCTTGCACTAAGGACACAGCAGGGGTTCAGTGCTGTGTTCATAATGCTTGGCAATGTTCTCAAGCAACACCTGAACTTTTATAAACACTCTGTGTGGAGTTCAGCCTTGGAGCTGCCAACTTCACCAGTAGCAAACTAGGAGGATAAATGATGAAAGTATTTGACATGTGTGTCTCAGGGTGTTTAGGGAGGCTTTTGACAGCAGTTTTATTGCTACCAGTGCTGTAGGGTAACATATTCTAACCTAAAAAATATATCAACCCCTCTGCAAACAGACTTGCGTCATTTGTTACTCTCCTCTTGTGCATCACCTGTGCTTCAGTTCGTGGTTTGACAGGTTCATGTCTGGAAATGCTTAGCCCTGAGCACCTGAGACTAGTTGGCAGGCTTGCTGCTTAGATAAGACTGTGCATTTAGTATTCCAGATGTCTGTTAGATAATTTAAAGATCCCAGGACCCATGTGTGTTTTCTGATGATGCAAAACTTGTCTAGAGAGCAAAATGCATGTTGAATCCTTAGCTACTGCCTGCTTGGTTTAGGACCTTGTTTTGGTGTCTAAGATTTCTCCACCTCAGCATCCCTTACCTGGAACATGTATTTTCCTGTATTAATATCCTGAGCAACCTTTGAATTGGATACTTCTGACCCACCAGATATGACCATAACATTCAATAATCATACTTTCATCTACTTTTCTTTTTCCTAAGTGAAGGAGTGAATTTTAAAAGATATGCCAAATATTTATGTTTCCAGACAGCTCCTGTCTGCTCTACTAAACTAGTTTGTAACAGGCCCTCAATTGCTTTTTAATTCAGCTTAGTGCAGCACTTGCAAATGGCTGAGAAATAACATGTTACTGTTACTATGCAGTTCTTCAGTTTCCCCAGTGTTTGCTACCAATAGGGAATTGCAGATTTCACAGCAAATTTTAATTTCACTATTAACACTTTAAATAAACTCTTAACTGGAGATGAGTTCAGTCAGTTGCTGAAATTGATGGTGCAATTTGATCAGAATTGTTTGTAATGAAAAGGAGACAAAAGTAAAGGAAGAAAGTGAGTATGTCTAGGTGAAGTATTGATCTATCATAAGAAATCATAAGCATGAAGATCATACTTTAAATTAAAAACCTCACACATCTGATACATAACTCACTGTCTTGTAAGCATCTAGTCTGTTCTTTTTAAGTTTACAGTGAAATTGTGCCAACTGGAAAAGGTTTCTTCCTGAACTCAGTGTTGATACGAATAGGCTTTTCCAGCACGTGCACAATATGAGCAGAGGAGTTGTTTGGTTTTTCTAATTATCGTTTTGGACAACTTTTGTCACTGTTCCTCCTGGCACAGCATTCACCCCAAAATGCATACTCCCCTCCTGCCTCCCCCACACCACATCTGCACACTGTTCCCCCCGAAACCCAGGGTGGGTGGGGCTGGAGCAACTGCAGCCGCAGCCCAGAGCCCTATGTTTCTCCTCCCTGTGAGGCCTCCCATTTTTTTAATGCCAAGAGAGATGCCTAGAAATCATGTAGTAAGATGTAACAGAAAACTTGACTGGAAGACAAACTGAGGATATTATTGTCCAGGAAGGGCCTGTGAAGCCGCAGGCACACAAACCCACCCTGCTGAATAGCTCAAGCATTTCCATGTCACATGGTCACTCCAGAGTTGTTACTGGTGTAGAATGTTTCCTACTGAATTTAGCAGTGCCTGTTCCTGGGTATATGACTCTGCTGTCCCTGATTTGGTAACTACTCCTTTTTGTTTATAGTTGTATAACGTTAGTACGAGTGGTCTCTATAGCTACTGTCCAGCACCAGATGTAGAGTGAAATTGTGCAGTGATAAGGTCTTTTTTTTAATGAAAACTAAGTGTGAGTCATTACCTTGAAGCTGAATTGGGGCATGCTAGATGAACAAAAATCTTTACAATGTCACTTAATATTTGCCAAGATTTAAAGAAAAAAAATTTCTTGTTGTCATTCAGCATCCCCTTCTCTTCCGCCTCTTCATTAGTTGTTAGAGATACCTAAAACCTATTTTAGTGTTGTCTTTAGAACAAATAAATTTTCAAGGTTTTTTTTACAAGTTATTTTCTCTGTAGAGTTAAATGAAACCTATCCATGGTGTTCAGATTGTACCCATTCAGCTCCTTGATAAAAAATACTTTAAGTTAGAATTTGTTTGGAAATCTTTAGTCTCTGAAGTACAAGAATTTCAGTTACTTTGATTAGTACTCACACTGCCCATGAGATTCCTTTGACTAGTACATCTCCACAGTGACTGGTATCTCCAGGTAGTTCAGGATTTCTTATTTTCTTTTCCCTTTTTAAGGAGGAATTCCCATTCTTGTTGGTGTTTGTTGTTTTGTTTGTTTCTTTTTTAAGCAATTGCCATCTTTTTTAGACAGTCATGCCTGTGCAGGTGAGAGGTAGGGAATGGAATCTCTTAAATTGGAATTATTGTGATGTGGGCCAGGAATTTCTTCTGTAATGTCTCCTAAGAAATCCATGCCTGACTGCATGTCTCTCATTTAGCAAGCATTGTTTGCAGAGGTCTTGATGAGGCCTGGATTTTCAAGATGAGATTCTGCTGTGGAGTGGTGCACCAAGGCTGTTTCCATCTGGTGCATGCAAATGTGCCTGTTACACCTGTGTTTTACTTGAAGTTTGTTGTTCTACACAGCACATCCTCTCTTTTCCCTAACCAACTTGGAGGCAGAGGAGAGAGTTGTTTCCCCCTTCATCCCTTCCCCAGAAATCAGCATTTTGTTTCCTGTGGAATCAAGATGAATGTTGTACATTTGTGACCTCTTAGAGGTTGTGGGGATTATTTTTTATCTTAAAGTATTTTGATCTATGTATCACTATCCTTCAGGGTCAAATACCTTGTCCATTTCTCAAAACAAGTGAATTATGTAGCATTCTTGTTAAAACAGCCCAGTGATATAAAAATATGTACTTATGTTGAAGAAGGATTTCTGACCTGAAACTTCAAGAGAAGAAAAAGTGCTGTTTTCCAAAGAGTGTCTAGAAAACCAGGTACAGGCTGGCTGTGAGAGGAGTATGTCTTAAATCCTTCTTGTTTCCTGTCTATAGCAATTTTGTAATTTTCGGTTTTTTCATATGTAAAAAGCCTGTTGTTTATCAGCCTGAGACTAGTTGTGGAGATGGCAGTCTCTCACAGGTGACCAAAAGACAGTAGATAATACTGTGCCTGCATTGGGTTTCCTGAAGTCATTCTGCTATTTTCCAACAGTGCAGTATTTAAATAGAGCTGCTGCTGCTGGTGTACTTGCTTTACATAATAGATATCTACATGGCACTGAACATTTAGCAAGTTAATTTAAGCTGGTGTCACATTGCTGATGTCTGCTGGCATAGCAGGTGAGACTTAATTCAAAATAATATCTCATTGTGTCCAGAAGAGGGCTCTTCCACATGCACACAAGCATCTTGCTTTGTTGAAAAACCTTTTCTTTCACTTCTTTAGAATGCTCTTAAGATATCTGAAGCTAGGAGAGGTGTTGATCTTGGTAGGTGAAAACCTGGAAAGGGTATGGAAGAGCTGAAGGGAAAGATTGTCCACTAGGATTGTGTTTATCCTTGCATTGTAATACTTCTGTAATATGAAAATACTGACTAAAATCTGCTTCCATGTTCCTACTAATGCTAAAACATTCCACAGTAACTTTATTTTCAAATATGAACAAATAACTAAACGTTTTAAGGTAATGAATCAATGTCTGTGTTACTGCATTGGTTAAAAAAACTGAGAAGAAACAGGTGGTGGAATAGTTGTTGTGTGCTTGTTTTTATTTGTAGTTGGAAGGGACCCATCATCTCCTTGCGCTATTCAGTTGTTCTGTGTGAGGCTGCTTGTCACTGTTCCTTCCTGCTTTTGAGCTTAGTAATAAACTGACATCACCCAGAAGCATAAAACTGTTTTTAGAAGTTGCCATCAGTTTTCTTTAACACTCAGATTCAAGTTTGATGTAATGTTTATCTTACAGCATTGCTAATGTTAGCTGACAAGTATCTTAATTGTATAAAGCCGCAGTACATGATGAACTAAACCTTTGTGTATACAGTGGGCCAATTTTCTAAACCGTGTTTTTGGCTGGTGTCAAATAGGTATTATGTGTAGGGATTTACTGTGTCAACTTTAACTTTCAGAAATACATGAATGCTGCGCAGAAAAAAAATTCTCTGAATGTGCTTTGGTAACTGTAGGAACTCATTTTAGCTGTTTGTGTTCCTCTTCTGTTTGTAGCTGCCTTCCACAGACCTCCGACTAACTGAATTCTCCTGACAGTGTTTTTTCTGGAAAGTAACCTGTGTGGTGCATGGTACCTGTGCTCATTTGGTCATGTAAGGGTGGGATTCTGGTGATGCCAGCTGAGATGTTTCCAGTGGCTTTAGTGTGTGCCATTGAACTGTAAAACAAAAGCCTAACTACCTTACCCTTGGTGTGAAAAAGTCTGGAGGCAGAGTGGTGGCAATATGTGCTGAACACACTACCCTCAAGTCTAATGTTCGTCTTTTGGTGCCATGCAGGATCACGATGAGAACTCTTCCATGTTGGATGGTCAGTATGTGCCATACAGGGGACACAATTCTTTCCGTGAGAAGTATTTCAGTGGTGTGACAAAGAGGATTGCCAAGGAAGAAAAGGACAATCAGAAGTAAAATATTATATAAACAGACTAAAAAATGAGGAAAGAATGAAGACCATGCTTCTTTGTAAGGACATCTGGATATGAACATTCATTTGGATGCTTCAGAAAAATAAATACTGCTTTTAATTTTAAAACGAGATGAAACCCACAACCCAGGTTGAGAGCAGTTCTTTTTAATTAGCTTTGTTTATAGCAGATTTTATTGTACAAGTTTTTTGAGTCTTATTTAATTTATATTTGTACTTTCAAGTACTTACGATGATTGACTAAAACCATTATTATTGTTTTTTCACCATTAACGTTTACAAGAAAGTAGTAGTATTATTTGGCTTCTTAAACTGTGAACATCTGGCTGTTTTAAAAACACATGGTGATGATCAAGGATTGCTGATTAAGAAGATAATTTTCTTTTATTTTGTAAATGGTGTACAATAAACTGAGGTTGGTGTGAGGTTTTTTTAATTGTTGCATGCAGTAATTACTCTTATGAATTTCACTTGCTCTGAGGTCACAAGTGTTTGAAACAAACAACAAATGCAAGGAAACAACTGGGCTTATGCACACCCCACAAAAAGGAAAGCTTCTGTGACCTGACAAACTCTGGAGAGCTATTAAACCCTGTGAAGCATGTCCACATCTGAAGCTCATCTGTACATTGGATTTGCTTTTGCATTCCTAAACCTTGACTCTTGGTTAAGCCAACTGTCTGCAATTTTTGGTTCAGAAATCGATAGTTAAACCAGTAGCAACAACAGCATAAAATCAGTAATGGTTCCCTAATGGTATTAAGCCTAATCAAATATTTGAAACCAAAGCAGTATTTGTTAAAGGGCAGACTTTGCTGAATCCACACCACGTCCGTCATGAAAATACCTCATTTGAAAACCACTAAGCCCATTAATTCAGGATGTTAATGGCTCTTCTCATTTTGGTGGTCAAATATGGTCACATACTCTTCTTGGTCTGTGTTCACCAAGCAGGCCCTTGGTCAATGCATCTGTGCTCCAGCTAGCGGAACCCTCCTTCTTAGTTTGCTGCAGGCCGCTGACTGTGGTCATGTTAATGTCTTTGTAGATCATAATTTTTAAGTGCCTCTCAAAGGCACAGGTCATTGTGTGTGTCTGATCGAGTTCATTAACTGAATTTGGTCTTCTGTGTATTGTGGTCCTCAGCTGCAGCAGGAAAGCTTACAAACTCAATGACAACTTAGTCTGGCCTTATGGCTCTAATCTGTGGTGTATTAAAAAGTTCTCAAATAGTGATTTATTTTCTGTGTTTCCATTATAAATCACTTTGTTTCGACACTTTTAATGTCAGCCATATAATAGTTGTTCTGGACTCAACTTGGAGCGAGATCAAAGCTCAAAAAATTTTTCAAAAGCAGATTTTGAATTGATCATTTTCAAATATTACATCAAAAACGTACTGCTGCTGAAAACCTGTCTGCATTTCAGCATTACAATTTAGCATTCAGCTTTTATTACTTAATAAATTAAAATTAATTTCCGTTCTTCATAGGCAAGGAGTTTTTCTAGATGTATTACGCATTTCTAACTTCATTTTTGTGAAAGTTACCTTACACATGATCTAAGTGGTTCTACAAGAGGTAAGGTAGTGGCACAACTGGCTCTGCTTGTTTAGTGAGAATGATTTCGTTTATTTCTCCTTTGCCTGGTCCAACTTCTAGTCCCTTCAGCAGTGGTTGTGTGGCCTTTGTTTAGCAGTCCATACATACCAGCTCAGTCATTACTGAAGAATACCATTTTGAACAGTAACTGTCAGTGTATTTGGGGTACTGTGTCAACATTGGCTAATCAGAAATCATTTAGAATTGAAATCAGATGTTCAGTCTCTGCTAATCCCCAGCTTTAAAGCTGTCATTTGGAAATGTTCCTCATTTTTTAAATTTCTCCTTGTGTAGTGTGCACACTCCAGCCTGTTGTGCGTGCAGACTTCCAGAGCACAGGCGTTTATAGATCTAGAGCTGTGACACAGTCCTGGCGCTCTCCCTAGCACAGGGCTTGCCGGGTGGCTGAGTTATCCTTCCGGCAGGATTTGGCCATCGGTGGCCGCGGCTTCTGGCACTTCGTTCACTCTGGTTCCATTCAGTCTCTTTCCGTGAGGTTCCAGTTTCCTGTCCCTGGCGGGGACCATCAGTTCATGAGCCCGCGCTGAACTCATGCCATTGTCATTCTCTCCTTTGGGGTGGTTTGTGCCATTTTCCAGTTTTTTAAAATAAATGTTATTTTTGGAGTGCTTTGTTGTGCTACAGCAAGTTGGATGGAGGGAGGAGCCAAAAGCGGCTGCAAGTTCATATGGGCAGAAGCTCTCTCTTGCTGTAGAGAGCAATTTGTTGAGGCAACAAAGGGAAAGAGCCCTATCTTTTTACAGGATCCCTTTACCTGGTGGTGGTGTTCTAGCTGCAAGCCTTCCACGTATCTGTGGGAAGAGAAAGGGGAAAAGTAGTGGAAATAGATTTTCTGTGCATTTACTGTGTACCCTACCTGCTATATCTCTCTAATACTTTTTATAATTAGTGGCCAATTTGACCGAGTTTAACAGAAGTTCAAGGTTTGATGATGTCTTACAGATAACGCTGCTACACTTTTGTTGAAATAGGCAGAGGGGGTGAAGAAGAAGACAATTTCTTCCAAGGAAAAGGCTGTAACGCAAGTTCAACTCTCATTAAACATCAGAGAACCTGCATGGAAACAAGTCTTGGACAAAAGCTCTAACCAATTTTTTTTTGTTTCTGCTACTACAACCAGTGCTGGCGCTGCTGCTTCTGGATCTCCTCGTTAAAGAGACAAGTAAAAGCATACAAAAAAGGTTTTTTAGTAGGAACACAAGGGTCTTGGCTGAGCTTCCCACTTCTACTCAAGCTATGAGGCAAACTTGCAGAAACTCAGTCTCAGTAGTTTCTCCTTATCCCTGAAAGTAGTCAAGCAGATGTGTCAGCTTAGTGAACTTCTTAAGGATAGTGCAGCTCTCCCTGTAAACCGTTTCTTCATGCTAAGAAATTGGTGTCTGTTAATGGATGACATCTGGGTCCCTTCCAGCAAAGAGGCAATGTCCGCTCACTGGACATGGGTTCTCCAACAGCAGCTCTTGATGGTTGGTTTTAGTGGACCCTTTATTCCTCTCTGCCAGTTCTGGAGGCCTGGAAGGCTGTGGTGCAAGTCCTTAACAGTTCAGTGTCTCTTTCTGTTAGATAAACACTCAGCATTGTGACTTAACGAGGTGTTCATATGCACCACAGCTGCCAGAAGGCAGTCAAATTTTTGTGAGTTCTCAGTCAAGGCTCACCTGTCCAAAATTACTGAAAAATGGTGCCAGGAAGATAAAGCATGGGCCTTCAGGCTGCTTTGATATTGATTAAATGTAGAAATGTTATAGGGAGGAAATGCCTTAATAATTCTGAATCTTTGCTTTCCTTCTATCTCCTCTTTTTAAGATTTCTTCTTAAATGTTTTTTTTTTTCAATGTCTCCAGGACAATTCCACTGCTTCAAGGCCATCAGCCAAAGAAGGGTATCACAGAGTGGTGACCCTGTGACTTTGCACTGTCCTCTGGCCACAGGTTTTCCAGAGACAAAAATGTCCAGTTAGAGCAGGGAAGAGGGACAGGGATGATACACAGTGGTTGCAGGTTTCCCTGTTGGACAAGAACAGCCCTGGGGTTACTTGGCAGGAGGTTCAGCTGCTGGCTCAGCTCCCATCACCACCATGTTTCTCTTTTCTGAGTCTCCACCCCTTAATAGAAGAAAAACTTAATGTGTGCTTTCTTTGCTGTTTAGTTTGGTTTGCAGTTTAAACTGAGGTCCAGAGTTGAACAAGGCTGTTTTTTCAGTCTGGAAACTTCTTCCTAAAAAAAATAGAGTTGTGGGTGCCCAGGAGAATGAAGAGACTGGTATCCCTCTCTGCCTTTCTTTTTTGTTTGATATTTGAAAAAAACCCCATTTCTTTAACTTTATTCTCTCCTGTAATTGATTTTGGTGATCATGTAATTTAAAAATGCAAAATATATCTTACCTACCCCTATGCTAGCCCTTTAATATATTTCTCTGGTGTTCTCTTACTGGCTCAGTAGGCTGTAAAAATCTGTGTTTATGTATGTATTCTCACAGCTGTTTTCATTATAGTTCTCTGTCCTGGATGCTGTTACTTTGTACACCAAATTTTTCATTTTGTACTGCCTCTCCACCAGTTCCAGCTTTCCTGAGCCTGTGGGTGGGGAGGACACCATTCCAATGAAATGAAAGCTCTCTGTTAGCTGAAGCACCTCATCAGACCCAAGGTCTTGGAGAATGGACATTCTGCCTGACTGCATTGAGGGCACTGGACCTTGAGACAGGTTTGCCAATTAAGATCTTTTCTAACTCTTGTAGGTTGCATAAAGTGCCATGGGCAGCTGAAAGGTAAAGTCCATTGATGGGAGGGAAATCTCGATGTCTTTGTTGCTACACTTGGGATATTGGCTGACTGTGCACTAGGGAGGTGCCCAGGAGGTGCTTCAGAGGCTGCTGAAAACTCACAGCAAACCAAGGCAGAGGGGATTCCACTGGGTGTGTCAGGTTTGACAAGGAGTACTATGAGTAGCAAAGTAGGATCAAGATATTTTGCTTAATTTAAAACTCCCCAAAAGTTAATTTTTTTTAAATTCAGTTTTTAGGTGCTGAAAAAGCTGATTTTGTACAATGATATGTTAATGATCATCTGAGATTCTGATCCAAATTTTTATTGCCTTACATAAAAGAGGTGAAACTAAAAAAATCTGAACATGTTTAAAACAGCACAGTATCACTGTGGTAATTCTTTCCAAAAGGAAATATTATTTGAAGGTTTTTTCCAATGAAAATGCCACTTGATGTATAAATTCTGTTTTAAAATTTGTTCTTCATGGTTTCATTGTAATTAATATTTCATTAATAAAGTGCAAAATAACAGGTCCTGTTATTATATGTAATAGGATAAGTAGTTAATTATAATCAAATAACTCCTAAAATTCTCATCTCATCAGGAGATACCATTGGCAAAGTGGTCATAGTTAATCACAATATTTCCTTCTCTGGAGTCTGTCCCATAAGGTGGGTTGCCTCTGACTGATGTCTAGGGATGGATGTTCAGTGCCACGACTGGACAGCCCAGAGCGTCTTTGCTCTATCCTGAGAGCAATATGAAAGGTTTCCACTAAACACTTGGGAATTATGCTGTGTATTTTGGAGGCAAAACTAATCCTTGTTCTATCTTTTCTTTTATTGATGTAGCACTAGGGGAAATGCAAGTGGGTAATTGCAGTACAGAATAAATTTAGTTAGCAAAGTTCTTAACAACTAATAGACAAGGTTCCTTAAATACTATGATTTTTGGCTAGACATGAAACACAGTTACGTGGAGAAAATCCTTTGAGTTAGTTGGATCTGTTACAGAATCACAGAATATGCTGAGTTGGAAGGGACCCATCAGGATCATCGAGTGCACCTCCTGGCCCTGCACAGAACATCCCCAAGAAATCACACCATGTGCCTGAGAGCGTTGTCCAGATGCTTCTTGACCTCTGTCAGGTTTGGTTCCCTGGGGAACCTGTTCCATTGGCTTCCCTGGGGTAAGCCTCTTCCAGTGCCCAAACACCCTCTGGTGTTTTCCTGATATCCAGCCTAAAGCTCCCCCACCTCAGCTTCATGCCATTTCCTCAAGTCCTGTCACCAGAGAGAGAAGAGATCACTGCTTGCCCCTCTCCTCATCAGGATGTTGAAGACCACACCGGGGTCTCCCCTCAGTTGTCTCCAGGCTGAAAAGACCCAAGTGACCTCAGCTGCTCCTCATAAGGCTTCACTTCCAGGCCCTTCACCTTCCTCATGGCCCTCCTTTGGACACTCTCTGATAGCTTAATGCCCTTGTTACATTGTGGCACTCCAAACTGTGCGCAGTATTCAAGGTGAGGCCGCCCCAGTGCAGAGCAGAGCAGAGCAGGACAGTCCCCACCCTTGCCCAGCTGCAATGCTGTGCCTGATGCACCCCAGGACAGGGTTGGCCCTCTTGGCTGCCAGGGCACTGCTGACTCATGTTCAACTCTGTTTTGACCAGGACCCCCAGATCCCTTTCCACAACACTGCTTTCCAGCCTCTCATTCCCAGTCTGATTCCCCAGTCTAGCTCCTCACATTTACATACAGGCAGTCCTCTCCACTGAGTTGTTCATGGTTGTCTTCTCTGTGTGAATGTATGTGATGAGTGGAATGATGCCTCTATGGTCACAATTCATGGCTTTATAAATCAGGTTTGTTTTGAGGCAGTTGGCTTAAAGCTCTTGAGATCTGAGATTAGGAGTGCTGGGCAGGTTCAATGGGTTTATTGCAAAAACAGATGTGATGGAGACTAGGATAACCAGAATCACGACCAGCACCACAGGACATAGGCTTCTGTCCTCCAGGGAACCTTATGTCTCATTAATAAACAGACCCATAGCAATTCTGAAACATTTTGGGAAGTTTCTACTCTCTCTTCAAAATCCATATGTGGTAGAGAGTACTTGTGTTCCCTTCCTCGAGCCTCATTCCTTAATGCAACACTCCCTGGATAAATGAAATTACCTGAGAAAAGGAGCTGGTTTTGCTTAAACAGTATTTGTCAGAGTTGTCATTTGCGACATGTCATGTTTTAGTCTCCGCAGCTTGGAGCAGGAGCTGTCACAAAAGTGTGTGTGCACCTCTGGTCCTTGCTGAGGAGCTGGTCCCAGGCAGTGTGGAGTGCTGGTGCTCACTGTGAACACACACAATCCCCAGGCACCACCTGCACTTGTGCTGCCTCCCCATTCTGGCATTCCCACTGACAAGCTGCAGGCTGAACTCGTTAAACTACTGCTGTTTGCTACAGGGAATGACCTGCCAAAAATCTGCACAGCCCTGTGCCACTGGGGCCAGGGGAGCCAGCCCTCCCTGCTCACCCCCAGCTGCCCCGTCTCTTTACAAAGCAAAGAAATTAATTCTATAATAATCATAGAATGGCATTTCTAGCCTTATGTAAAAATGTCAAGGAGCACAAAGATAAGGATTATTTCTTAATTAAATATGGATTTTATTTTGGTTTTTGTTTTGACTCTAAAAGCAAACTAAAACAGGTTTGAGCCAAGACCTGTTATAGCCCACTCCCTCCCTATTTTTTTTAATTGTATTTTTATATGCCTGGCAGAATTAATGATGGAAATCTTTCCAGCTGTGACTTTGCCAGAATCCCTTTCTGAAGCTCCTACTAATTTGGACTAAAACTGGATGGATGAAAGCCTCAAACAGCAAATTCTGGCAGTAGATTTGCTGAGGCCCCACAGCATATACTTCTCCAACTGTTCTTATCTTCTGAGGAAAAAAAAGAAAGAAAAAAAAGTTAACATAATTTTGTAATTATACAGTTGTTAGTATTCTCCCTGCCTTTCACCTCCCTGGGCTGGGACACAGGGTCCCACCACCCCAGCAGCCTGCTGGGGCTCCCCTTTGCAGGACAGATCCCTGGCTATTGCAGGGCAAACTTTTAACTGCAGAATGGTGGGGATTTTAAACGCTATCTTGTACCAGCTACACCAAATGTTAACAGCCAGCCTGGATTTTAGAGAGACTTGCTGCCCTCGGATGTAACGGTTCAGAATGGAAACGATGGGTGTGCAAGCCTGTCATTGCAAGGATGTGAAGCCACCAAGCTTCCTGAGTCCCGGCTGCTGGGTGTTCACCTCACTTGCTTAATTCTAGCAGTGCTGGCGCCGTGTTGTCTTACTGTCCAGGCTTCCTGGAGCCAGCAGCTGCAAGCTTTCCTACTGCCACAGACAATTAAATTAATTTCTTTAAATTGGACAAATCAATCTCTGGCAAGTGGCCCATGTTCCTGCTCCTTTCCCTCTCGCCAGGAGAGTCTTCTGGAAACTTGTGAGCTTACTAAGCCCTTGCTCTGTGAGTTCCTCCCTTCATGGCCATGCTGAGGCCAAGAAAAGGCACTGCTCTAAGGCAGTGCTGTGGGATGCCGACAGCCTCTTCCCACGGCCTTGTCACAGGCTGCCCTCTTCACCAGCACAGCCCCTCCAGGTGTGAGGCTGCAGTTCTCAAAGGCACCTGAAAGTACTTGTGAGCATGTTGTCTTAGATCCCAGTACTTCCTGGAGGGGACGGCGGGAGCTCCTTGCTGCAGATGCTCCAAATGCCTTGCTGGCCTGCCTGGAGCACCTGCTGCACAGAGAAGGAACATGAATATTACCAGTTATATTTATGACATAGTCTGTTAATCATTAGGAACCACAGCAACTTTCTCCACTTGCAATTTCTCTCAAATCTGAAGATTGTGAAGGAGGTGGCCACTTCTCAAATATTATGGGAGATAGTATAGGCATAACAGCATCTCCTGTCTCCAGGCTGTGCCTGCTGGTGTGGAAAGATATGCAGCCCCTCTGTTCTTCTGTGGGACACCTACTGTTTCCACTAATTTTCAGTGACCAAGGGCTTTGTTTTTATGGGGTGTGCTCCTTGTCCCCACTAGCTGCTGTTTTGCTCCATCACTGTTCAGCAAGTATGATCTCGAGAGGCTGTCTCCTGCTGCTTTGAGCTTTTCTTCTCAGAATGCCTTGAGCTAGGTGTGAGTGTAGTCTCAAGGCACCTAGTCTTTCATGTCAGTGCCATATCTCAAGCAGTTGTGTTAGTCTCCTTCTAGTCAGTGGAGAGGGTTAAGTCCAGAGCACTTGTCCATCTGCTCTTCTGGAACTCTTGCATGTGCACAACTCAGACTTGCTCATTTAGGAGCTACTCTAGTTGGCAATGTCTGTTTTTTTACTGAACTTCTTTGTTTATGGTTAGTTCACCTTAATTTCATACATGCATATAAGCCCCTGCTTCTGTGGAATAGAAATGAGAATATTTATGGAATAGTTTTGCCCTCTTCATTTTCATCCACTTTGTCCATCCAAAATTGAACCAATTTGGTTTTGATATTCAAGAAAAAACAGTAATTCAAGAAACACCCGGGAGAGCAAACACCCAAAGATCAAAATCTCTCTTGCTGTCTTGGTGGTCACAGAATTTATTTCCTTTTGCCCTTTTGTCCATCTTATCAGGTTTGTGGCTCATGATTTCCATGAGCTGCTGCCTATTCTCCTTTTATCATAGGTTATCTAAATATTTTTGCAGCTGATTTTATTTCCCCTTTCACTAGATTGTTACTTTATATGTATGATGCTTTGGGGAGCTGATGAGTAAGATACAAATCCTGCTTGGGAGTACTGGATTACACTTCATGAAAGGTTCTGTAGTTGAGTTATTGCTCCACAGCAAGTCCTCAGCCTGCGGTTTCACAAGCATGGATGCTAATGTGACAGTGCAGTGCTGCTGAAAGGAGTGGGGTTTGTGCCTTTTCCTATTCCCTGGTCCTGGCTTTTCTCACTCTCTGCTCAGAATAGTTACCCACTCTTACACTGACCGTGATTCTTATTGGAGCATTTCCTGTGCCAGTTCAGCACACTAAGCCAGCATAAAACTGGTTATTTTGCTGAAACCGATTACCCCAAGGGAATGAATTGCCACCTTCAAAGGTGAGCTCTTGGCTCAGCTTGTTGTGGTCATGAAGCTGTGGTCTCTATCACATCACTCCTAGACCTCAGGCTGACTGTGGAGGCTGTGAAGCTCTTTGCTGAATTGTCCAAGGACCTCCTGGCAGAAAGAAAGCAGATGATGGTCTTTTGTGTGACAGAGACCACAGCTTCACAACCACCATGAGCTGATCCAACAGCTCACCTCAGAAGAAGGAAATTCAGCCTTTGAGAAAAGGGAAGATACACTAAAGTGAGAAGGGTTGCCTTTGGAGGTTGTTTATTCACTGGAGACTTAATGCTTTATTACATTTTTCCCTTAACTGAAGGGCTAAGCTGTGGGTGCTGAAAGCTCTCCTTCCTTCTTGTGATCCAGGGGCAAGGTGTGCCAAAGTTAACACAGAGGAACCATGAGGATCAGTAGTGGAGCTACAAATGGTCCATGGGATTTACCACCTTGGAGGGCATAAAGTGATTTGCAGCCCTGCAGCATTTGTAGTCTCTCTTCAGATTTTAGAGGGTTTTAAGGTGTGGAGAAGTCCAACCACATTATGTGCCACACAACAAAAATTGCCTTTTTTGTGTGTGTGATTGTAGATATTTATTTATTCAGTGCTCTCTTTTTTAATACCTCCTAATTACTACTTCCCTTTTCCTTTCAGAATTCTCTCTCCAAGCTGATTTGGCTTATAATAGTTTCCAACACTGTGAAAGTGGCCCTTTTGGAACACAATATGTTTCTGCTTTGGTCTTTGGCCTGTTTGGATTTGCATCTCAGTGGCTACTCATTTTTACTGAGAAATCAGTCCTTTCCTCTCTGTCAGCTGACGTGTGTCCTGGGATTCCTTTCATTTGGATGCTGCAATGTATTAACCCAAGCATTTCAAGAGCATGACACGTAGCTGGTGTGAGGATGTGCTGGGCTGTTGATTTTTTTCTCTCTGTGGTTTGGTGAGACAGTCCTTGTCTGTGTGGGTAAGGTCTGAGTAGCAGGATATAAGCCAGACTGAAGGTGTGAGATCACTGACTGGTTAATACCATCCTGAGTAATATGAGGGAACTGCAGTGTTGTGTAGCAGGTTAAGTCAGTTACCCAGCAAACAGCAGCATACAGAGGAGTTTTGGGAGGTGTTTGGACTGAGGTGCCAGGTGGGGGTATTTGTACCGTATATGCTGAGACGATGAAGTGGTACAAGAGTGACAGAGCAGCAGCTGTGACTGCAGTGGGTAACCCAAAGTTTAACCTGCCCGAAGCAGGAAGGTGATTTCTGTGTGTGAAGTGCAAGAACACATTCATCTCTGGGCTAGGGAACATCTTCCTCTCTGGAGCATCTGCCTTCAAGAAGGCAGGGTTAAGACTCTTTTCTGTGGCCCGCCCTTCTGCAAATTATATGAGAACCCAGTACTCCTTATCCTGCAATGTTTCCAAATACAGAGCTTACAAAGTTACTTTATGTATTTAAGTAAACCACAAGTTGTCAGGCTCTCAACATAAGAAAGAAAAACACTGATTTGTTCAAGCAGGTCTAGAGGAAGCCACAAAGATGATCACAGAGCTGGAGCACCTCTTCTAGGATGACAAACTGAGAGTGGAGGTTGTCCACCCTGGAGAAGAGAAGGCTCCAGAGAGACCTTCTGGCAGCCTTGCAGTACCTAAGGAGGAACTACAGTAAAGATAAAGAGGGATTATTTATCAGGGAGTGTAGTGCTAGGACAAGGGGCAACAGTTTTAAACTGAAAGAGGGTAGGTTTAGATTAGATATTAGAGAGAAATTCTTGCCTGTGAGGTTGATGAGGCACTGGAACAGCTTTCCCAGAGAATCTGTGGATTCCCCATGGGAGTGTTGAAGGCCAGATTGGATGCAACGTGAGCTCTGAGCAGCCTGGTCTAGTGGAAGGTGTCCCTGCCTATGGCAGGGGAGTGGGAATGAGATGATCTTTAAGGCCCTTTCCAACCCAAACTTTCTATGTTCTGAAGGTTTTATGATTTGAGTGCCTTGCATTCTTTAATGCATTTGTCCATAGAAGATCCTTATGCAATAGACATTATTCCCATTTTAGAAATGTGACTTGCCCAAGGCCATACATGATGTCGTAGTGGAACGGGAACATGAACATCTCCCAAGTCTCAGGCTAGCACCCAAACCACTCTAGCAGCATTTCTTCTAGGGCTGATCACAACCAGCTCACAATGCTGAGATTTTTTTTCTGTGCTTGGAGATCAGGGAAGCAAAATGTTCTGGATCTGTAAATCTCAACCCAGATCTATCTGTGAAACTAGTAATTTTGTAGGGTTCTGTTGTAGCATTTAATATTTTAGAGCTTGTGGGCACCACTTACATTCATTTGCTTTCTTACTGGAAAGAACCAATGATCCATAGGACTGTACTAAAAATACACGAAAGAATGATTTTAAAATTAATGGGAAATTTATGGTGAAATCTACAGTAGTTATCCACTATAGATACATGTTCTCCTGAAACAAAACTGTTTGGTACCATGAGAAACAATGAAAGTGAATTCATCAATTACTGATAATTTTTTCTGGGCAATTAGTCTGATCTTCAAGTAAAACTTCAAAGGTTGTAATCTGCACAGTTGGTTTCATTCATTCTGACTTGTCAGTTGTAAGAAGGCTACTCTTTATTTTATACTAAACTACAGCAAACAGATCAAGACCTAGGAAACTGAGAAAATTAATCCTTTATTGTAGCGGTTATCTTCAAAGCTTGTCTGAAAGATTTTTTTCCACAAAAGCCCCATCTGTGTTAGGATTTACAAAGTAAAAAATGAATGTTTGTGATTGCTAACATCAAGAAAGACTAATTTATCTAATTTATGGAGTATTGCTAGTCTGTGAGCACTGATGGTGCTGGGAATAAAACACACTTGTAGATTTTCATTAAAACTGGAATTGTTGCTTATCCTCCACATCTAAACCCAGTGTCTGCCTTATTTTAATCAGCACTGGGCTGAGATACTCAGTATGAAATACACAAGAATAACATTTAATTTTTAAGAAACCTCTCTGCCATTAATGGCAGATCTTCACCGGAGTCATATGAGAGCAGAGATGTCATTTAAAACTTACTGTTCTTCCGTGTCACCTTCAGGGACATTTTGTCAGATTTGAAATCTAGAGCAGTGTTGACACTATTCTCTCACTCCAGAGAGAATAGACCATTCAATCCTCCTCCATCACTCAGCAAAGCTGTGACAAGGCGAGGAGAAAAACATCACAACATTTCAGACAGTCTGTCTTAGCCTTCTTCACAGGATGCAACACATCAGCACAAAGAAGAGGACGGGGTGGTGCGGTACCTCCAGCATATGCCTAGAAGATTATTTTCAAAGTTTTATGTTTTTTCTTCTAGAAATGAATTCCCATTCTATGATGATGGATATTTTCAGTCTTAAAGGTAAGAAACCAGACTATCAGATTACTGGCTACCAGATATGGATAACTGATCGTGTTGGCTGTTCCAGCAGCTCTTGATTTTATGTCTGTGCTTAACTCTGCCTTTCTAGCCTTTACTGTTACAGATGGATACTGGACTGCTGTTCCTAAATTAAGTTGGAATAATAGGCTCTAGAGATGGAAAAATACCTAATGGTCCATTTTCCTATAGCTGCCAAACGGACTTGATTAAAAAAAAACATAGGCAAATGTCTTCCATGGCAATATTTTACCATGAAATATTACACCCTCTTTATAGTCTGGGTAGAGAAAAGGACTTAACAGCTCCTTGGCTTAAGGTTTTGACAGTCTGTAAGCTTGGTACCTGTTGGAGTCCAGGGCATGTGCAAAACACCTCAGACTGCCCTGGGGGGTCTGAGACCCTGGCTGGGACCCCAGAAAAGCAGAGTCTTTGACCTTAGTCCATGAGAAAAACTTCCAACACTCATAGATGAATTAAAAACAACAAAGATTTAAAATAGATAGTAGTTTAGTTTGTCACAGGGTGAAAATTTGTAGTTTTGGGTTTTTAGTATGGAAGTAGATCAGAGCAAGATGGAGAATTTTGGGCGGTGTCTCATGTCCTTCTTCTTCTTCGTCTACTCCATTCTCGGCTGTGACGGTAGCACAAAGACATTGGTAGAATGGAATCGAGGTAGAAATTGCGTGTTTAGAATGGGTGACAGTAATTGGCAAAAAACCGTAATTATAGTACATTTTTAGAGTTAATTGGATTAGAAATCTTTAAAACGACCTTGCACCCTGTGTCCATGTTCCTGTAGCTGCTTTTCCTTCAGTGCGCTGAGACTGCTGTAAGACCTTGAGATAAGAAATAGAATAAACATCTTTGAAGACCGAGCTACAGGTTCCATCTCATCTTTTAAACTCTGGTACAGGACTCTGAGAGACAGAAAACCCCTAATTAGGGGAATATTGGGCTGAAAATCCTGGCAGGTACCCAAGAGTCTTCTGGTACCATTCACCTTTTGCTTTGCAGATTTGGAGCATGTCAGATGTCAGATAAGGCAGTTTGTAAAGTGTCCAACTAATCTGCTGTTCTGGAAAAGGAGGTAGAGAACATTTGTTGAATCTCAAATGTGAAGCACCCAGTCCCACAAGTTGCTTTATTTATAACAAAGCACAAGGATTGTAACTTTGCTGGAGTCCCTGCCATAGCTGTGGGATGCGTTTGCAGCTACAATGGCTGGGTGTGCTTCACTTGGACTCACAGCTGCTCTAAGTTGGACAAAGGGGGTGGCTTTCTTCAAAATGGTCCCCATCTGCTGACTGTCCTATTGCACACATAACTACACTGAAGTTTCTCAGAACTGATCTCAATATGTGGCTCTATAAACCAGGAGTTTAAATATTCAAAGGTGTGCGTGTTTCTGTTTTTGTAAATCTGGACTCTACAGAAGTAACTAAAGTATCTCATTTAGGCTATTGAACCTATAATGGAAAAAATGCCCTACAGACACTGTAATGGTTTAATTTGGATTCAATTGCTTGTACTCTTTCAGGCTTTTAAGAAAAATATCAAAGAATGGACTGTAAAGCCAGATGTATATCTCCAGAGACTTAAGTTGTCCGGTTTCCAGTGACATGCTTTAATTTTCCTCCCACTTTGTAATTTTACATTGGCGCAAGTTCTTCAGATAAGAAAGGGCAACTGACCCCTCCAAAATTACTCTTCTTACATTCAGTTGGAAACAATGAGATCTCACGAAATATCTAATCTCGTTAATTATGAGTGTATCTGCATTAATGTCTTGGAAGAGAGCCAGAGGAAGATCCAGTCTATGCAGTTTTGCACATGCTTAGGTGCTTAGCCAGGTTTAGGAATTATTATAGGTACAGAATTACTGATGACCAAGTTTTCACTCCTTTCCCCATTCCTTCCCCTCTCCTTTCCCCACATTGTTACTTAGATTTCAGTTAGTTCAGGTGCTCTCTGTTACTTTTTTTTTGTTACATTTGTTTGTCTGAAAAAAATACCAAACCACAACAAAACCCAGCCCCAAAAAGCCCCACATGGAAGTCGAGGTTTTGGTTCCGAATGTCTTTATTTCAGACAGTCCTTGTGGGAAGGAGGTTCCTGCTGTGGATGGCTCTGAGGCAATGTACCAGCAGCCACTGTCAGGTCTCCTCTGAGCACTGCCCAGATGGGCAGTCAGAGGGGAAGGGGGTCTGTGACCAGGTGCCTCAGGCCACCATAGACCCCCATTCTCCCAAAGTCCTCTTCTCCCCCATGCAGTGGGAAGTCAGCTGCTTTGTCTTGTGCTGTCGATACCCCTTCTGTCAAAGCAGGACATTGTGCCTTGTGGTGCAGGGCTTGGAAAGGCCCAAAGTATGCCATGTCCTTGTCCCTAAACATTTCTGCTTTTCGTCAGTAAAACCACTCACCCCTTCGCAGGTGCAGAGCAGACATTCTCTTGGGCTGGCCACTGATGCCCTGGGTTCTCCTGGTGGTTACAGATCTGGGAACACACTGTGCTTATCCAGTCAAGGAAATGGTTAGGGCCTCTATGTATAATGTGCAACACAGCAATAAGGTGGGGTAGGGATTTAAACCCAAAGGAAATAGCATCTCTTTATATGAATTGGAAGGGAATTTGAAATGCCAAGGTCTCGTTCTGGTTTCTTTGTGGGTTCACCTTCCTCTTTACTGTTCATTTCTCATGACAGAATGAAGTTTATTGAGACCTTTCATTTTACTGACTCCTACCCCAGAAGCAGAAACTCAGGATGAGGTAGGAGCTATGCCAGCCTCAGTTTCTTTTCTCTTCTCCAACAGTTGTCATCTGATTATTAACAGCCTTGAATTGCATACAATAAGATAGATATTGGAGAAACAGATACAAAGTATGGTTTCTACTAAAATGATCAACTTATATATATTTATTATGGAAATGATGATCCTGCCTGTTATCACTGGTTTAAAATATGACTAATTGTTTGGAGAGACCAGCAGTTTAGTTGGATGGCTGGCTAAATACTGTGAGTTGTTTAAGACTGAAGCAGTTGATTCTGATGATAAAATATGCTCAAATATTATTACAGTTGTGTGTTTGCATGAAAACCAAGGGGAAAGGTTCGGGTTTGTTTTTTTTTTTCTTCTTTTTCTGGCTGAGTTCTTGGTTTTCTTGGCCAACAAAATTGTTCCATTTCAATCTGATTTGCAAAGAAATTGTTCAATAGAGACCTGTAGCTGCTTACTAGAGCTGCTAGGGTATTTTTGAGATTAGTGATGTTTTGTTTGAGACAGAGGATAGAAATTGCTTTTATTCAAGGGTCTAATTAATAGAATGAACCTAAACTTGTTATTAATTCCACTTGCAAGAGAAAAATTGGGAAACCATAAAATAGAAGGTCATTCATATACATTCAGCTCCATTTCTTTTGCAACTAGGATCTTGGGAGAGGTTGATCTGTCTGTTTTATGGTTATATTTTTCCCTTCTTAATCTAACTTTGAAAATCATATGGCAGAGAATAGGGAGATTTGTAATATTTTATGTCTTTGAATATTTTGAATAAGGATAGTATTTCTCAACCTTTTTTTATTGAGGAATGATATAGTCTTATAAAAACTATGAACCTTTCTGTTTCCCTCTCTTTATTTGTAAAACACTCAGTAAAAAGTAAGAAAACCCTTGGGAATCGAGTTAATCACTTTGCAAAATCCTAGCTTAATTTTGTAATCAGACAATTTGATTATATGTGTTGATTAAAAAAAAAGTCTTTATGCCAGCCAATAGGTCCTGCCAACCCATAAAAACTGGTGACTGAGTGACTGGCTCCCACTGTTTTCTCCATCAGGTGATGATGCTTCTCAGCAAACCCCCTTAGAAACTGTGGTGCAATCATTTTACCAGCCACCTTCTGGTGTTGTAGGAACGCCAGTGCTCTGTGGACTTTCAGCTGAGAAGCAGAGATGAAAGTAAGCAGAGCTCTGGCCTCTCACTTTTTTTTTGTTTTTTTCTCCTTCATAAAGTGTCTGCTTTTGAGCTTCATCTGGACAAAGTGGGGATGCATTTGTGTTGCTTCTTCACCAGGAATCGAGAAGCAAGTCCATTGTTTCCCAAAGAATGAGAGAACAATTCTAGAGCATGAGAACAGTCTCCTTTCCTATATTTTGCTTGGGAAGATGATGTGCCTGAGCCTTGGAAGAAGGATGAAGACTGAAGGACAGTGTTGAGAAGCATTTAGCATGCTGTTGTCCTCAGGCCATGGGGCCAGCTGCAGAAATTGAAGAAATGCAGATTAACTTGTTCTACAAACCAAAGACTTTCAGGCTGCCTATAGTAGAACTCGAAGGTGCTTTTTCAGGTGATGGCAGCAGTACATACACATAACTCCTACTGCAAACTAGGAATCAGAGATTTTAGAGCTAGGTTCGGTTCAGAGATCATGTGTTAGTCATCTTCCACAGACACAGGCTTTATCCAGTCTTCAGCTGCCTCGATGAAATTATCTACTCTCTGAGACTCTTCCAATTGAAAAATGAAGTCCAAGTTGTTGTCTCAAGTGTGCTGTAGACCTGGAAGTAAAACTGGGGCTCTGAATGTGCATTTCTACCTATATCCTAAACATAAGAAGAGCCAAGTCCTACAAATTTAGTTTACTGCTGGCTCAGTGTCTCAGTGGGGTTAAAAAGGAGGCATTACAGTAACCTACTATTTGGAGTCTGGCACTCTGAGTATACTCATCATTTCTTAATCTGTTCCTGGGTCTGGTTATAATTTGCATCTTGAGCAATTGTATTGCATTCTGCATTTGCATTTGTGTTTTCTTTTTCTATTGTTAAACCTGTTTTCATCTTACACATTTTCCATTCTTCTGCAGCCCATAGCTAGTGATAGATGACAAGGTTCAAATGCAGAAGGTCAATTAGATCATCCAGTCCATCTCTGCCAGCACAGGATTATTGTTTTTGTGGTCTATTTGCTATTGTTTTGTCCAGCCAATTGCTAAATAGGTCCTGTGTGTTCGACAAAGTTTTGCCACCAATAATACCCCACATACCCTTAATTATAACAAGGGAGTAGTCTGGGGCACTGTTGAGAGGTGGGAGGTGGTCTCCTATGGTCAGAAAATTTGTCTATTTTTTGATTCTTTTGACTCAGCCCAGTTTGGGTACTTTGTTCTGAAGCACATTGCATTAACTGGTAAGTCAAACGACATCACCAGCACTGTCCTGCTTATCTCAATCCTTTCAGTCTAGAATACTCACTTAGCAGAAAATGAGGTGGCTATTGGCATTCATTCTCATTAACTCAAAGGTTGTTTTGTTTGTTTCCGTGCCTGCGTGTTTACAGTCATTCTGGGCAAAGAGGTTTGCAGTTTGCTTCCCTGGTTTCAAGTTGCCCTGGTTTATCTAGCAGGGAAGCCTGCCTTAAGGAGCTAGATAAGACACTAATGAAAATTACTTGCCTGCAGAAGGAAAGGTTTGTTGGCAGTCCCAGAGAGACAGATCTGCTGGATCTGAGACTGGGAGTGATGCCATATTGAAAATGAGTTAGTGCACATTTATCTTAAATTTTAAAAGATCCTTAATACAAGCATAAAGTATATATAATTCATGCTGATTTCAAAATGTTGATGGTTTTTTGTTTTTTTCTTTTTTTATGAGATTAGACTGTCAAGATTATTCTTAATTGGACAATAAGAAGTAGATTTAAATTATTTTAAAGCAGGTTTCTCTAGTGCCTGAAGGTCTGCATACCAACCAAAATCAGCGGAGAGGTTGCCTGCAAGCAGTGTACAACTGTCATAATTATAATATTACCTAAACAGATTCTGCGCATGCAGAATGAATTTTACTCTTAGCTGCATAACATCACATACATATTCTTTGGGATACTTGTTTCTTGGATATATCAGCTGGTTTCACATTAATGTTACTCTTATACACTTAATACGTGGCCATAAAGATAAGGATGATTTCTGACAGAATTCTGATACAAAAGAAATATACAGCTACACTTTTCTTCCCTGGGAGAGCAGAGTCTTCATTCACAAGGCAGCAAACATAAGGGAAGATAACAAGAATCTGTCTGTTGGTTTTCCATGCCTAATACAGGGGTGAGAAAATCCTGACAAAGAGCTGGCTATGAAACTTCCTCATTAAGCTTTTACAAGGTTTATCTATATCTGCACATTTCCTGTGTGTAATACAGGCAGCTATGGGATTGGTGTGGTAGTGTCAGATGGGTGGATCTCTCAGGGCACCTAAGTCTTGATATCTGGGCACACTTGAAAGGCCCTGCTGTCCACCTCAGCTTCTGTCTGTTGTCATGCTGTAATGGGTTAAAGTTCGCAAGCGGGTGGAAACACCAAAAATGTAGTGGTTTCACATTTGCTGAATTTGTTTTGTTAAATGTAGTATAGTGGTCTATCTTTCTACTATGGAATAGGATTAGGAGAAAGGCAAAACAGGCTCAAATTAAAGATAAAAACAGTTAGATTTATTAACACACACTAATCGGCAAACAAAAAAAACCCCATGAAACCTTTTTAAAAGCACTCCCCTCCCCCCTACCAACAGTTCAATCTTCCATGAAACAATGTAAAGAGACAGAAAATCAGAACTCTAAGTCAGTACCACTTATAAAATAGTTTTTGATTCAGTCTTTGAGAGAGACAAGTCCCTCCTGATTTATTTTGGTAACTTTCCACAAGAGACACAGTCTGTTTGTGGCTTCCAGCTCCCACAGAAGCAGCCCACCTGAGAATCTGCATTTGTGAGCTTCCCAAAATGTAGCCTTTCCTATGGCTGCATATGGGCCATGGACTTACACATGGGGTTTCACCTTTTAAAGATGCACAGCTCCACAACAAAGGACTTCTCATTCTTCACTGGTGACAAAGCTTCAAACATCTCATAGGATTACTAGATTACAGTTTCTAATTCAATATCCACTCAGTAAAATCAGACACCTTTGGTTGAATCCACAAAAAACATCTCCCCATTCTTAGTCCACTGTTTAAAGAAATATTACAGTCCATTACCATAAATCAAGGAGATTTACAGTCTAGAACTAAGGCAACTTGTCGTCTCCTGTACTTAAGAAGTCACCCTTCCTTTACTGACTTTGATATCTTCATATTATCCCTTTGCATATCTCCAATTTGCCTTTTCTCTTTCTTTGAGAAGGGTTAGAGCTTTAAAAAGTCCCAGTTGATGTTAGGAAAGAGTTAACATTTCCTGCCTGGGCCTGCGCACGGCCATATGGTCTCAGCCGCGGCATCGATGGAAAGCCTCAAATCCACGAGGTGTAGAAAAGCTCAGAAATGGCAGCCAGGCTCTTCTCTCCCCTCCACCCCTGGGTCTTACGGGGTGGGGTTGGCCCAGCCTGGGCTCAGTGCTGCTCTCCGGGGACCCAGAGGGCCATCTCCCTCGGTCCTGCCAGCAGCGTGGTGCAGGCCGTAGGATCGGCTGGATGTCAGCAGCCGTGGCTCTGTCAGTGTCTGCTGGGCTTGGGGATCTGGCTCAGGTCCAGCCAGGGCCAGCCCCAGCACAGCCACCCCATCCCGGCCCCAGGGGCGGCGGGGGCTGAGCCGGGCCCTGCTTTCCCCCCGGCCCTGACGCCCTTGATGTTACCTCATGGCCACGCCCGCAGCAAAAGAGGAAGTTTCCCAAAATCCCACCTGTATTTAACCCCTGTGTCCCAGGGGTGTACACTTGCATCCAATTGGCCAACCTGGCTGTCAGTTTTAAAGCAGATCACTAATTGGTTTTTACCATTCATGCCAAACCAATACACATGGTTATGGCAGCTGCAGCTGGTCTTTTCAGAGCCCCACTTACCTCTGAGTTTTTGCAGAGCAAGTTCTCAGATGGAGCACATCTTCCCCCAGCACAGCTGTTCGTTGGCCTTCACACTTATCCTCAGACTGGGCCTTGCTTCTCCTTGCACAGCTCCTGGGTGAGGGTGAGGGTGGGGGTGAGCCTGCTTTGAGGTGAGTGCTTGTGCAGCAGTCACCAAATCCTTGCTGCAGATCAGGCAGCATGGGGTTTGAAGGAGGTTTTCCTTCTCTGATAAGAGTGACCTAGCTACTGAGATACTGGATGCAATGGGAGGTGAAGAAAAAAGCATAGGATCTTTCTGTGACAAAGGCTTAACTGGCTTGAACTCTTTTCCTTCAGGGGGAGATTCAGGCTGAGCAGAGAGATATTTTTGCTGACTGTGACTATGGTCCCATTCTGTTCTGTGGTTTCTCCAGGGCAGTGTGAATTACTTCATACTCAGTGTGCTGGTTTCTAGGAATACTCTTCTAAGGCACCTAATTCTCCCCGAGAACTGTGTCTTGACTGTCTAATTCTTGGCTGAGGAGTATGCTAGGCAACAGGAAATCTGCAAATTAAAACATTGCAACATCTAAGTCCCTGGCTGTACCCCAGCTTTGCTGGAGGACCACTTTTCATCTGTTTGACTATGAAAAAATATACTCAGATGTATATAATTTCTCTTCCATCATTTAAATGATTCCTTATGTTTCCCACTGGCTATTATCTTTATTACCCACATGCAGTCACTTTGCTGCTTATTTTGTTCATTGTAATGCAGCCAGTAGCACTCTTGTTTCTTGATCCCCCAAAATGTGTGGTGAAGGTCCCACATTAGCAAAAGCTGGTTGAAGTAAAGTGGGTGTAGCCCTCCAGCTTCTGCTATTTCGTGGTAGGACCAACTCAGTGCAGAGATGGACTGTCCATCCTGAGTTTTTGGGCTGGGTGGCTTCTCTTGTTCCCTAGTCTTTTACTTTTCCTAATAAAGATGTTGGAAGGGCCTGACAGCAATCAATATGATGCTAGTCATCTTCACATCTTCTCCCATTTACTGACCACTCCAGGGTCCTCTCTTTATCAATCCGAAGAATATTTCTCTTCCTTACCCCACGACATGAGCCCACAGCTCACTAAAGGCAACACTAACCTGGTGTTAGGAGGGAGCTTTGCTGCTAGCTGCATCCTCTTTGAGAAGACAGAGTAACCCATGGTTCCATGGCCAGAGCCAATAAACTGCAATATTTATTCCTAGGGCTATTTTTTAGTGTGGCCACAAGTGTGTGTGCCCTCTCCTATTATTTGAGATCTCTGTCCTTCCGTAACAGTATGAAACTCAGCACTAAACAAGATTTTCTTTCAGATGACATGTGGGCAGAAATATGAGAGAATCACTGATATTCTTTCTTGTTTTCTGATGTTGACACCATAACCTTCATTACTCTGGGGATCTTTCATCAGTGTTCCACACCTGCATTTCAAAAACCTTACCAGAAAATCAGTGTTGATGTGCTGGATTTCTTGGCAATATACTATTGAAACCCTGGAGTGGGGACCACAGCACCTCTGCCTGAAGATGTTTGGTCATCTGCTACACACAGAATCAGTATTCAAAGACTGGCTGACTGGCACACTTCTTACCTCTGATGGTAAAGTAAGACACACACTGAAAGACTGAGAACGTATTTTATAGAATCACAGAATGGTTTGGGTTGAAAGGGATCCTAAAGATCATCTAGTTCCATCCCTCCTGCCATGGGCAGGGACATTTTTCACTCGGCCGGGTTGTCAAAGCCCCATCCAGTCTGCCCTTAAACACTTTCAGGGATGGGGCATTCACAGCTTCTCTGGGCAACCTGTTCTAGTGTCTCAGCACCTTCATGGTAAATAACTTCTTTCTCATATCAAATCTAAACCTACCCTCTTTCAGTTCCAGCTCTACCTGCTTACCCAGTCTGTGGGACACATGGTTTGAACACACACACACCCCTTTACCAGGGAGAACCAGGGCTGTTTAACCCATCTTGTAGGAGAAAAGGGATTAGAAAGCTTTGTGATTGTGGACTTCAGTCTCCCCATTGCAGCTGTCATCCTTGGGTCAAGAATTTAATTATCAGGTTCAGAGGAAGCAGTGGAAGAGGCAAGGCTGTCTCTCCAGGCTGCAACACCTTTCTGGTGACCATGGAGATGTAGTTCCCACTCCCCTGCTGTGTCAAATCTTTAAGACAAAGGTAGGAACCCACTTCTCCCTCCCCCAGGTGACTATGACAATTATTTCTTTAGTTCACATAAAGCAAGAGAAGTGTGTGTGAGGGAATGCCCTACAGAATGGAGGGAACACCCTGTTTTGTGTAGGGAGGATGTGGGAAGGGAGGAGACACTGAACTGAGGTCAACATCTTGCAAGAGGAAGGTGAATCATATCTTTTTATGCTAAAAATGCATGCAGCCATGCATACACATTGTCAGTGCAAAGCTGGACCTCTAGTCTGTGTAGCTGGGAGCCAGATAAACTTTGTATTTGGAAGGATTTGTCCTAAGCCACAGGAATAAAAGCTTGTTTACAGTGCACATGGTAAGATTTACTGAGTATTGTCACTATTAATAGCATGAACCTATGTAAGAATTTACTCCTTTCTAGATGACAGTTCCCTGGCCCAGGCTGAGAGTCCTGGACTGTCATCAAGGACTCTGTTATGGATAACATATTAACAGCATTGCTTCAGATGATTCCTCATTACAGCTCTCTCTTTGTTCCTTCCCAGTTTTCTTTTCCCAAGTCTGCTCATTTCCACTCTGCTTTCCCCTGTTCTTCTGGCTGTTCAGCTGCCAGATTTCTAGTCTGAGTGTGTTCTGCCCCATAATGTAATCACTGCACCCAGGGCCAGCCATGAGATCCCAAAGAAAGGCAAATGCTGGGTTCCCACTTGGGTGGCACCACAAGCGTCCCCAAGGGGAAAGGGAGCCACCTTTCACCTCTCCAGGCCAAGAGGTGAAAGTGTGGCCCTGTATTTGTGTACCTGAGCTGCAGGCTCCTGGCTACTGTCACCGAGTCTTGAACCAACCAGAGAAGCTTTACAATATACATTAGTAGATGGTCAGCTTCAGAAATTGTGTTAGGTTTAAGGGTATGGAAATTCCTTCATTATTGGAATTCCCCAAATGTCAGCAGTCAGCAGATTTCATATGCTAATAATATTTGTGACAACAGGGAACCTATGTGGGGATTAAAATGAGGCTGGAGGTAGAATTAACCCAAATTCCTGGCTTTTGTCAGTTACAAATAATGCTGCACTATTGAAGTTTTCATCTTAAGGATTTTAAGAATCACAGGACTATTGCCAAAGGTGATGGGAGCAACTTTGCACTGCCCTACAAATTCAGCTGACTAAACTAGGGGGTCAAGCTGCATAAGTAGATTTAATCTTTTCACAGAGTGGTATGTAAAGTGCATTAGGAGAAATGGTTTTATTTCAGATGCTATCTAAAGCAACTGATTTTAATAATTGGACAAGTGCTGAGCCAAAGGCCTGGATTTTCTGTTTATTAGCAGCTTTTGCTACTTCATACACAAATTTGATAATATAATGAGTGTTGAGACCTAGTTTGTCCTGGAGCATACATGCAGAGCTGGCTGACCCCAAGGACAGGAACAGGATACGTGCCTCCAAAGGCATCATGGGGACGCTTCATTTACTTTACATAAATCTCAGTCTTTAGTGACTTGAGAGAGAATGCTCTAATAATTAAATGAACATTATTCTTGAATATGAAGTTTTAATAGTGCACCTTTTAAGTTTGTCATCAACCTGTATAAATTTATAGCAGATGAGAGTCCATGCACAATGCAGAAAAGTGAAATTTATAGCAGATGAGAGTCCGTGCACATGCAAGCCTGTTCCATGACTGAGGAATCCACCCTCAGTTCACTAGATCCCAAAGAAATCAACTGCCCAGCTAGAATTTGCTGGGAGAAACTAATGATGAGCAGGATGGATAAAAGTATTCCTACTGCAACTATCTGTATACACTTTAGGAGCAACAACTTCACCTTCCACAGTTATTTTGCTTTTAGCTTTCTGTCAGTATAATGAAGAAAGAAAAGTTGGGCTTTAAGTACGCATTAATTTTTTAGGCTAGATGTTAGTTGCATGTCAAAAGTGAAATATTTGTTGGTGGAAGTGACATATTCACTGGACGCATTTGAAAGCCTTAGAATTCAAAAAATACAAAAATAGTTTAGATATGTAGTAAGTCAAATATACTTTCAATAGCATGAAATGCATAATAGAGCCACTTCTGGTTTGATTTCACAACAGCCAGCTTTTGTTTTCTGTCTGAAACCGCACACCGTTGTAGTTGGGTGACTTCCTCACAGGGTAGGATGGAAAGGAGCCATGGAAGCATAAAAACCCCCTTGCAGTCTCCTGTGAAACAGCCAATAAAGGAAGTCCAAGCATGGATGATCTTAGGTGCTTCTGCTGTCTGTGGTGGGACACCTGCGGGGCCAGCTGGGGCCGGGAGCAGGGATGCATCCCTGGAAGTGCCTTTCTCTGGGTCACTGCAGCAGCTGAGCTGGGGCTAAATTGGAAACAGAAATACATTGTCATGTCACCCGAATGCTTTGCCTCCAGCCAAATGGTAGACAGAAAAAATGCTACCAGATGTTCTTATGTTATTAATATTGTTATTATAAATAATATTCTAAATTGGCTGGTGTTCAGTCGTAGCCCATCTAGAGTGCACATGCTTTGGAGGAGAGCCCCAGCAGCCTGTGGGTCCCCCAGTTCCCTGCTGTATTGGTTTGGCATGAATGGTAAAAAAAAAACCAATTGGTGATCTGCGTTGGAACTGACAGCCAGGTTGGCCAGTCAGGTACAGGTGTACACCCCTGGGGACACACCGCTTCAATATCTTGGGAACTCTCGCTCTCTTGCTGCGGACCCGCCATGAGGTAATTTGGGGGNGACTGTAATATTGCTTTAAATTGTGGACTAAAAATGGGGAGATGTTTTTCTGGATTCAACCAAAGGTGTCTGATTTTACTGAGTGGATGTTGAATTAGAAACTGATGCAGTGATCCTATGAGATGATTTGAAGCCTGGTCACCAGTGAAGAATGAGAAGTCCTTTGTTGTGGAGCTAGATCTTTAAAAGGTGAAACCCCATGTGTAAGTCCACAGCCCATATGCAGCCATATGAAAGGCTACATTTGAGAAACTCACAAATGCAGATTGTCGGGCGGGCTGCTTCTGTGGGAGCTGGAAGCCACAAGCAGACTGTGTCTCTTGTGGAAAGTTACCAGAAGAATCAGGACGGACTTGTCTCTCTCAAAAGACTGAATGAAAGACTATTTTATAAGTGGTACTGACTTAGAGTTCTGATTTTCTGTCTCTTTACAGTGTTTCGTAGAAAAGTAATTATTGGTAAGGAGGAGGGGGGTGTCTTTAAAAAGGTTTCATGGTTATTTTTTTGTTTGCCCTTCAGTGTATGTTAATAAATCTGTTTTTATCTTTAATTTGAGCCTGTTTTGCCTTTCTTCTAATCCTATTCCATAGTAAAAAGATAGATCACCACACTATATTTCACAAAACAAATTCGGCAAATGTGAAACCATTACAATTTTTGGTGTTTCCGCCTGGTTATGAACTTTAACCCATTACACCTGCACACCTGTAAAAGAGGCTGAGCAGCCCCCCCTCTCTATGTTGGAGGACGGAGGATGCAGGGCCTGCCCTGTGACAGGGTGCTCCCTGCCCCGCTCCTCTCCCTCTGCTAGCTCTGCTGGCATCCCAGCAATGCTGTCGCAATCAGTTCCACTTCCCTCTTTCCCGCAGGGTGGGATTCTTTCCCGCACAGCTCTGTGTTGGGAGCTTTGTATCCATATGCAACCCTGGGTTTATATGATGAAGTCAGTCTTTGCTGATGTTCCTCTTGCTGGACACGTTGCAGTAGGAGGTGCCAGCCTAATACTCCCATGGTCTGAAACACCTCTGGCCAAGGAGGCTAAGGTGCCAGTTCAGTGAAAAGTTCTCTGGCTAAAGCTGCCTATCTAATGTTAGACCAGAAACTCTTTTAAAATGTTTCTAACTGCTCCCACTCCATGTTTACAAAAAAAAAGGACTGGCTCTGTGTCACAGTAAGACATGAAGTAGGTTGACTCTATATAGTTGTCAGAAGAGAAAGAAGGCTTTATTTACAATTCCAACAGTTTCTTTTATAACATGCTGCACTAAAAGGTATATTATTGGTCCATTGGACTGACACTTCTCTCCATTGGTTATGTAATTGGAAACAACACCTAGGGACCGTTGTTATGGGAAAGGGAACACTGTTTACTTAACCTGTTTTGAGAAACAGAGAGAGATGCTTTGAAAAGAGAAACTGTTGACAGCTTTCCCTTGGGGAAAGGAGCTAGCAGTAGTTAGCAAGCTAAAATTCAGGTTCAATAATATTGAGCCCACAGCTCTGTAGGTGAATATGGAGCTTACGGCATCACTCCAGTGTGGGTTTCATCATAACTTTTGGCATAGTCTCTGTCTCAAGGGTGCAGCAGCTACCAAGCATTGTATAACAAAAGTGCCAAACTATTGCTGGAGTGGAAATTATCCCACTATACCCACTTAGGCTAACTGTCTAGGAACACAGGAATGATAAAAAAATTATTGGACGAGTTGATGACAGTGGTTCATTAAAAATAATAGAATGCTAGGATACTATTAAGTGTGGCATAGTTGTATTTGTATATATCTACACTGAGGAAAGAGAGATCCAGTATAAATAGGTGGAACTTTATAAATGGACTTTTGTGGTCACACTAGCTGTGCAATAAAAGAATGTATTTTTAATTATTACATTGTGGTGACATACAGAGTTGGTAAAGCACTTAAAAGGGATACATGAAGATGTGTCTGTCTAGAAGTTTGCAAACACTAGATGTTTGCAGCCACCAAAAAGTGAAGTACAGTCACAAAAAAGCAAAGGTCATGTTTGCCTGAGAGGGCTGTACACACCGTACATGTCCCTACATGTAGTTCTGTGCCCAGGCAGCTAAGGGCCCACTGTGGCTCTCAGTCCCCCACCATGGGTCACAATTCTCAGCTAGGGGAGCACAGACCCACCTGTGGTCCTTGCACTCTTGCCTAGAAAGAGGAGGAGTGCAGATTCTGGCAAAGGGCAATGCCTACAGTAGCTGGACAGTCTCTTCCCAAAGGCAAACCTGGACCAGGGACACCCTGGCGAAGATAACCGGCTGTGTTCTGGGTGAAATATCAGCTGTTCTGCACACAGGAGCTAGCTACAACCGCCATAAAACCAGTCATCACATCTGGCTTCAGTGGGTTTGGGTCTGTATTGAAGCAATTCCTTTTCCATGGTGTCAGTAACAATCATCAGTCTTTATCTCACTTAGAGCAAGGCTCATCCTATGCAATGAGATGTCCACATAATCACACTTTCTGGAGTGTGTCTCCTTTTCTGGCTGAAAGGTTTGTCTGGACAGAACAGAAGGCTTCTCTGGCACTGGCCAGGGGTTTTCTGTCCATGACTACATGGAAATGTTTGAGCTTGTGAAAATGCAAAAACTGTAGAGAAAGGGCTGGGGTCGTGCACAGCCCCTCCATGCACACCATGAACTTCCCAAGCAGGTCATGCAGATGCTGCCAGCCAAAAGACCTCCTGGGAGCAGCGGAGGCCCTCACAGGTCTGTGGCTGCAGACTAAGACCTTCATTCCTTTACAGACTAGCTTGATATTTCTTCTTTCCTCCCATGCCCCTCCTTTTCCTTTTGCACCCCTGGGGACACAGAATCAACCAAGTATATATTGGTGGAAGTGGCTTTTTCAGACACCTCGCATTCCCCCAGCACGCTGCTGGAAAACAGAACCGGTGCTAGTCTGAATCCATGAGGAAACAGCAGGAAACCTTTTCTCTATGAAATCAACAAGGCATTGCCACTGATGTGAATAAGTCACAGACTTCATGCTCTACACCTGAGAGACATCTACTCATCCTATGGAAAAGAGAGAAGCAATTAGTCTAAATTGTGGGCAAATTAAAAGATAAGGGTGTTTTCCCTCTCTTTCTTTCCCCATTCTTTTAGAACCCAGCAGTTTTCTGCCCCAAGTGGAAAATAAGGATAGTTTCTGTATTCAGCCTTGTTGGTTTGGGTTTTTTTTTCAGACACTTACAAATCTTGCTAATTAGCTGTAGAAATCATAAAAGCTCAGCATAATGTTTTAATCATAAGCTCCTCAGGACACTGATGTTCACGTTGTTCCTTGGATCCTCATTTCCATGTACAAATTACTGTGCCCATAACACTTTGGCAGCTCATCTCTCATGCCAAGGATATTTTCAACAGTATTACTATTTCAGTAACTAAGCCACAAGCTTACACCTGCAAAAAATAAAAATAAGAGAATAGCAACATGTAGTGGAAGGTCCCCCCACTTTGTACTGGTGGAATATTAAAGCTCCTTCAAAGTAATTAAACACAGGTTTCAAGTATATATGCTGGTGGACAGATCAGTGAAACAATTTTCTCATTTCCAAGAAGCTAAAGAAAAGTTCTCTGGTCAGCAGCCGAGGAGGATAGGAATCCATATGCAGCACACTTAGATACCAGTGCTAACACTTTGGGAATTTCAGGGGCAATACAACAGGTCCAAGGCATCATGGACACAGCTGTGAAATCACCCCTCGCTTGAATTCTTATCCCAATCACCATAAATGAGGTCAGCATCTGCTAAGACACTGGATAATAATAGCTTGCTTAATTATACATTTTGCCTGTAATTTATTCCAGATCAACTTTCCTAGTGGTAATGAAGGAGGGTATTTTCCAGTTCTTTTATGTTCTTGTGATTAGTGAATAATGCCCTTGGTGTATGTGCATGCATCTCATTTTCACTTTTGACTTTAATGCAATTTAACATCATCAAAATAAATATTATTCTTCACTTTTCCAAATTTTGCTTCAGCGCTTGTAAAGTAAATATTTTGCTTAAGAATGTGGAAAGCCTGTGCCTGCTTACTGAAGCTCTCTCTGAGGGGGAGAAGGAGCCAATCCCTCTATCTCAGCAGCTCAGGATCACCCAGCAGATGATGGTGCTTCTTTTGAGGTGGACCAGACTTTCCTAACCTGTGGCAGAGGAGCAGAGTGGATATTCAGGGATATGTGCTTTAGCCACTCTATCAAATTCACCTGAGATTCAGCCCAAATAGTAAAGGATGAAGGAGTTAATGAGATAAAAGCTTAATTTTTTTGTTCCTTTACATAAATTGTCAAACAACACTCATTTTTGGACCTCTAGACATCAGTCACATTCCTTTACTGTCTCCGTGCTCGCAATGTCAGTCAAATTCCTGAGCAGCTCAGAGCCCCTCTGCTGGGCATGGCTGCAGAAAACTGAGTTGAGCTAAGCTTGACCTTTTGAAATCCTCCACCTCTGCAGGGGCGTGGCTGAGGTGTCACAAGCCTCTGGTAGTTATTTCTCACACACTTAAGACCGCTGGCAGTGAACATCACGGTTGAGAAGAATATCTTGGTTTGCAAATACAATGGAAATATGGAAATAATGGGAATGTGGAAAGCACATAGGACATGGTCTGCTCCAAGTGTGCAACTCCAGCCAATGCTGGGGGAGGCTTAGGTGAGTCAAGGGAAGCTCTGTGACTGTTCCCTTGTTAAACAAAAGTAACCCTCAAGATAGATGAGTTACATTTGCTAAAAAATTGGATGAAAAAGTCACTGATCATGAGTTTCTAGTTGAGTCTTATTTTCTGAGCTGTTTTCAAGCAAAAGTGAAAATTGAAAATTGGCAAACCTACAAGATCAATAGGGTTTACTTACATGACTCACCAATTAGCATGTCTGTGGCTTTCAGTAACATTGTATTCTTGCCAATCACACTGGTTTAAACTTTCCCTCATATATAAATTATACACCCAGATTCATGACTCCTTTTCTTTCTTTTCTCTTCTTTTCTCTTTTCTTTTCTTTTTTCTCTTTTCTTTTCTTTTCTTTTCTTTTCTTTTCTTTTCTTTTCTTTTCTTTTCTTTTCTTTTCTTTTCTTT